>CP139504.1:117988083-118588083 GCA_021014915.2 Artemisia tridentata subsp. tridentata
TTTAATATCGGTGTCATTTTTATAAACCATTATCAAAACAAACACTTACAAAAGGATTTATCAAAATCGACGAGGCGAGCAAAACATTTGGGCGAGCAAAGCATTTGCTCGCCATGTTCTTTGTCTTTTAGCTAGAACGACGAGTAAAACATGGGGCGAGCGAGAATTTTGCTCTCCATGTTCTTTGTGTTTAAGCGAAAAATGTTTGTCTTCTTTTAAAAACAGCGAGCAAAAGGGGAGGGGACGAGCAAAATCAAAATGTTCGATTTGTCGATTTTGGTAAATCTCTAAAAAAGTGTCGGTTTTTGTAATTCTTATTAGGAAGTGTTCATTCTAGTAATTGATTTTTTAATATCGTATGCTATAAAGAGATTTAAAAATGAAAACTATAAGCGTATTCATAATTTAATGCTATAAATATACCCTGTAATAATCTTACAATTTTATAATGCACAAAGTTTTTTTTTTTTTTTTTTTTTTTTTTTTTTTTTTTTTTTTTTTTTTTGCATTAAATATACTAAGATAGTTGAAACTTAAAAATTCATCAATACAAACAATAAAGCATGCATCAAGTAAAATCAATTCAAACAAAATTAATACTTATAACTTAAATTTAGACAATGCAGGTAAGAAAGCTAAAAGTACAATTGCTAGATTCAAATTTATTCATTACACATATTCTTTATTAAATGTCGCTAATTAAATACACACATCAATAAAAAATGATAACTAAGAAATCGAATCTGAAAAAATCAGAAATCGAATAAACCCTCTTATCGCGGTTCGATTTTGGTTGTTATTTTTAAATATCAGCGGTTACTAGAATCAAACCTTGTTTTATATACATGTAGTTTTAAACAAATTGAGGCTCGATTAGAAATATATGTAGTAGATTAAAATATAGAGAAAATTATTTTGTAATTTTAGCTTTCTTATTTGTATTTCTTAAATTGTTGTTTTTGCGTTTGAATAGTTTGTATAATATGCTTTAATATTTATATTATTTAATTTTATGTTTAAATATTTTAGTGAGATTTAATGCAGGAATTGTATTTAATTTGTTTGTACAATATGCTTGATAATTTGTATTTTTTATGTAAGGAGTGTTTTAATAACTGCATAAATTGTGTAAAATTTTGTGACAAATGGTAATTTTCACATTTTTAATTAATAATAAATGGTTATTTATTATTTTTAAGCTGAGCATTTCTATGCGCGTTTGCATGTTTCTATGTATTTTTGAGCATTTTTGTGAGCTGTCCCGTATACTGTAGCTTACAGTCAATGCAGAAAAAGTTTATTTTTATCAATAAGCATAAATTATTGCATTTCTGATAGTTACTGACAAGTTTTTTAATTTATTGAGAGCTTTCTCGTAATTACTGAAAAAGCAATCTCACACGCGTACCGACAGCACAGTATATATGGTAGCAGTCAAATAAATGCATTTTTGAGCAAATAATAATATTTTATTATTTTTCTGACGGAAACGTCAATGAAAACTTTATTTTGAGTATACGTGTCCAAAAATGTCAAACCGGGACTTTACGGTAATTATTTAAGCTTAAACCGACACACGATACACCAACGAGGATCTAAAACACACTAATTCCCCCTCCTATGAACCGTGTACAGCAAACACAAGAGGACAAACTTATTATATGTATTATATAGTTAGTGGAGGATATGCATGTAATCTTTTATTTATACCATAATAGCACATAACCATTTTGGCACTCCCATTTTATCTCTAAACCTTACTTAGATCATTATTTCCCTTCTTCTTCACCATAACTCACGGCCATAAGCTCAAAATCAAGATCCACAAAATTTTGTTGAAGTTATAAGTAATCGGGGTGTACTTTCAAGTGTTTCGGGTTGTTTAGAACGTGTTTTGGGTAAAATTGGTGCATTTTGGGTGTGTTCCTGAGCCTTCAACCACTCGACATTCTTAAAGCATTGTAAGGATCTTGAAAACTTGTTCAAATCTTGTTCATATCATGTTATTTTAATGTTTAAAAGTGTTAAAACGTGTTAAATGTGTAAGATTTGTTAATATGAACAAGTTAGGGTTTAATGTCATACATTCACATGGTTGACTTTTATAAAGTTTTTGAACAAATTATGACATTTCTTGCTTGTGTGGTAAATCTTGTTGCTTGTGGTACTATTTTGGTGGTACAAAAGTAATTAGTGCTAATTACTCGTAATTAAGTCGAAATATACACTTTTAAGAATATATATATGGATCGGATACTTTAATAAATATATAATTATTGAGGTTTTGAAAAACATAAAATTTTGGCTCTAGTGGTGAAATGGTGAAGGTTTTGCTTATTAGCTTATTATGATTAGCTTATTGTAATAAGCACTAGCTTATTGATTTACACTACAAAAATTAGACTAAAAATTTATTTGACACAAATGGGCCGAGCCCATCATGTATTCGGCCTATGGGTGCTGTTTTGAACAAATTGCTTATTAGAAGTGCTTATTGGCTTATTTGATATATAACGTAAAATATAACGTAACTAAAAAGGGCTAAATAGTTATCGGACTAAAAATGTGATTTTGGACTAAAAGTGGCCTATTCGGCTCAATAAACCTCTCGGGAGATAAAAATAAATTTTTGAACATTTTAGACTCGCTATAATTATTTTTGCAAAATAGAACGAATTATATCGATAAAACCATTTTGGGCTTATTTTGGCAATTTAAGCCCAATAAGCCAAATAAAAGGAATTTTTGGCCCATAAATTATGAATATTGACTTTTGTTGACTTTTGAAAGAATTTTGACTAAACGTTGACTTTTGTATCGCAAACTATAATAATAAATTAATTATAACGATAAGTATAGTTATATCGATAAATATGCACTTTGGACTATTTTTGCAATTATAGTGATAAAAAGGGATTTTTTGAGGAAATTTGCAACACATGAGAAAAATGGTAAAGCTTGAATAAACGAATAGGTCATGCCCGATTTTTCTAAAATTTCAACACTTAGAATATTTTTGGACAAAAACCGACTAAAAGACGAAACATGTTATTTTTTTTATTAAAAATATTAATTTTCCTAAATTAATATTTTTAGGTCTTATGAGACTTATAAATATATTTTTAGCACTTATGCACTCGCACTTACTAAATTTCTCAAAGACTAAATACTTGTAAATTGTTTCATATAATATTTATTATATTATAAATAAATATAATAATCTATAATAAAACCCCACTAGCACCATTATTAAATTAATTATTCATTGATCATTTAATTAATTATAAGTATTAATTAATTAAATATGTAATTATTAAATATATATATATATATATATATATATATATATATATATATATATATATATATATATATATATATATATATATATATATATATTACTTACACAGTTGCTACAAGCAGAGCACGGAAGTTCCGTCGCACGTACATTCACCATACATTTTCACCAAGAGCCATCACCAAAGAGTTATATACGATAAACCGTTTTGAAATGTACTTTACCACATAGCAAGCAAGAAATACACGAGCACTGGTCACACGTAAACTTTTCAATTGAGTTAGGACATTTAAAACATGAATATTTCACTAAGACTTACCATACTGATCTAGGTCGCGTGTCGGAGCGGTTGCACTGTTTTGTTGATTGATTAGCAGGTTGCTATTGTTTTATAGTGAGTTTATAGCCCCAAATTTTTATACGTTTTGTTTATTAAACCTTGGGGTGAGAAACATGCAAAACTGTTTTCATGGACCAAAAATGAATTTTGTTTTATACACACTTGTATGCGAAAACCTAAGTTTAGCTTATTCCCATTGCGCCCACTATCATCAACCGTCAATTCCTGCTGGGAAACGCGTGTGATATAAATAGATCTATTGGGAGTAACTCCCCCGTTCGGTTGGCTCGGCATAGTCAATGTGAACGTATACCATATGAAATTTGGCCGAGTGTCTGGGGATTAACACTCGCGGGCACCCTTTATTTGATATTGTTTGACTAGTTCGGTTGGATGAGGCTTAGTGTTTGCATAGCGGGATAGTGTGTGTTTGCTGAATTGTTTGCTGAATATTGCTATGGTCCATATGTGCTTATTTACTTTAAACCTATGAACTCACCAGCGTTAGCTGACTTTTAGCATGTTTTTCTCAGGAAACTATGGTGTGTTTACTGAAGGCAGGGCATGGCGATGGTCATAAAATTTGTTGGAAATATTTTTATTGTTGCGTTAACTCTGAAATTTGGGACCGCTTTGTTAAATGGGCTACATTTTATTTGAAATGAATTTTATGTAAGACAATATGACTTTGAATATGTAAGGTATTTCAAAACGGATTTTTAATCCGTTCTCTATGGTATTTCAAAACGGATTTTTAATCCGTTCTCTATATCTTGTGTTGTGATTATCGATTTAGTAGCACCCAAAGTGTATGCTTCCGCAATATCTTGATTTTGGGGGTGTTACAGATTGGTATTCAGAGCCTAGGTTATAGAGAACTAGGTTTATAAAAACCCTAAACTATAACCGATTTATGAAAAACTTTTCCTTATGACCGCCAAATGCCTGCCAGCCTAGCTAGCTATGATTTGAGCGTTATTTGCTTTATTTGATTAAGTGTTATACTATATTGTTTGCGTATTCTACTTAACATATATGATATAAGTATTTTCTATATACATACACATGCCGCACCGTATTTGATGAACTCAAATAAGTACATTTTATTACCATCATTTATCCTATTTATTTGACTTGTTTTATTATATTATCTGTGAGAATTGATACGTTAATGTTTACTTTTGTAATTCTCAGGTAAAAACAAGTACTATGTGAAACTTGGCGATTTTGGACTAATTATGGAGCAAAACAAGCAAGAAGTTAAGAGTCTACTGAAATGTACAAGACCAAGACCATTCTGCTCCAGATACGCCGCATCTTACTTATTACATACGGCGCATCACTATCAAGATTTCACAAGATACGATCCAAGACAGCAAGGACATGCGCCGCATCTAAGAATGGAGTTACGCCGCATCTTCTGGCGGTGTACGAATATTTCTGAATATATTAATCTTGGACCCCACGCGAAGTTAAGTCAATGCGCCGCATCTACTTATCCTATGCGCCGCATCTAGCCCTCAGACAGAAACTATAAATACCCCAAGACCAGACGAAATTCGGAGGTCGACATATTTTTAAGTACGAGAAGACAGAAACCCTAGGACGAATTCAGACGAAGTAGCAGCACAAGACACACCTTGAACGAAGATACAACAGCTGTAAGAAGGTCCTGCATGTATTCAATTCATTAAGTAGTTTTGTTTTATTGTATTAGTAAACTTTAATTCATCAGGATTGATGGGCTTGTGTAATGTGACAACGGAAAGATTGCACTCCTCTTAATATTGCTTTCCCATTAATTAAAGTTTATATGTTGATGTCTTTGGTGACTTTTATTAGTGCATTGATAACCTCTGTGTCTAGCTGAGCGTTGATCGGGTCGCCATGCCTCTGCCCTCGCCTATTTATTTTATCACCTATGCATTCTATCGTCTGTAGAAAAGTAGGAAGAAAGGATAAATAGGATAGTCATAAGTAATCATTAAGGGTTTACTCGCCGATAAGATTAGAGCCAACGAGAAAGGATTAATTACATACACTTCATATAAAACTAGCAATAAAACAAGTGACAAGCTACTTAAACTATCAGGACAGGTCTTCTTATTGTCTCGAGTATTTATCTGTGTACGTGTGTGCTATTCGCTGATTCGTGCCTATTAGTTTAGTTTATTATTTAATTGCAACCAAAACGTGCCAGTCTCTCAGGCTGAACCCCCTTGCGTTAGATTAGGTTGTATAGCTAACTTAAGATATTAAAATACTGATTAAGATAACTAGATAATACGTTCCACTCTTAGTGATCGACACTCTACTTACCATTATATTCATACTGACCGGGTACACTGCTCGTTAAAGTGTGTGTGTTATTGATAAGTCGGCTAAATATAAATTTAAAACTTGAATACTGCTAAAACCACAACGACATACCGTGGGTATAAATTAGAGCATACGCACACGTGCATCAAGTTTTTTGGCGCCGCTGCCGGGGAGTGAATTGTTATTATCTGTTAATTTGATTAGTATTTTAATTAGGTTTTTCTTTTTAATTTTTAATCTAACCGCTAACCGTGTTGTGTATTAGATTAATTGCATTCATTGTATTATTTGCATATTTTCTGTTTTGTGTGTTATTTGTTTTCTTTTATTTTTGTTGCTTTTCGTTTGTGTTTATTTTTGTATTTATTTTTCTGTTTTTCTGTATTCTGCTATCGTTGTACTGAGCTTATTCAAACGATACGGTGCATCTATTTTCATAGATACGGCGTATTGCGTTTAATTTTGATAAAATACAACGCGTTTAATTAATTCGATACGACGCATCTTTCCCCAAGATACGGCATATCTGTTTTTAATAAAAATTTTTCTAAACGATAACGCTATATGACGCATCTGCTTTAGCAGATACGGCGTATCTATTATTTTAATTAAAAACAGTTTTCGAATTATTAAACAGATACGACGCATCGATCTCTGTCGATACGGCGCATCTTTCTGAATAAAAAATCTGGTATTTTGAAACGTAACGAAAATACGACGCATTAACCTTTGTTAATATGACGCATTTAATTTTAAATAAATATCGATTTTTGATAATTAAAACTGATACGGCGCATTCTAATTTCTAAGCGGCGTATCTATTTTCTGAATAAAGTCTGATTAAATTTTAATGTAATAAGATACGTCGTATCCGTCTTTCTGGATACGGCGCATCGTCTGCAGATATCAGTTATTCTTATATCCGTTTCTAAATTCATTAATTTCTCTTCTAGCGAACAAATCCTACTGATGATTTTACTTATGATGACAGGTTTTGCTATGGAAGACATGTCAGTGAACGGATATCTTGCTAAGGAACTCTTGCTTTCGGATTCATTCGAAGTGAAGGTTTTTGATGACGTCAACTTCAATGTGCTCATGATTGATGCAGATTTATTCTCTTGGGAAACCCCTCTTGAAGCTACTTATAAGGAATTTAAACGCTTATGCAATATTGAAGATGGGATATTCTCTTATGATTTACTAATGAGCTACACTGAAGATGAATTGCTACTCTTATGGCCCATCATTGAATCTAAAGGATTGACTTGGACTACTATCAAAGAGAATGATGGGAAATTCCAAATTGAATACATGAACTCAAGCAATAAAAGCTGTGGTGGAGGCAATACCCAACCTATGCAAATCTCTTACATGCCTTATTCCGAACAGTACTGGGGATTAAATGAGAACTATCTGGACGATGAAAGAATTTATGCTATGTCGGAGTTACTATTTCATGGCAGGTTGGTAGGTTGATGGACATCTCCCTCGAAGAATGGCTTGAACTTAAATACGGTAATCCTAAATTTGCTCCTGTGAATGAAATCAAACGGATTGTGACCTCATGGTTGACACGGAGTTTTAGGGAACAATTTAACGAGTTCATGGAGATAAGGAGGAAAATGATTGGAAAAGCTTGCTTTGACGTTGACCACGATCCTAACAATGTTGATTTTTCAGATTGGTTGGCTAGGAAGTTCAATAACCATAAGAGCATGGATCGAGCTACTAAAGATGCGTTATGGGTATATTAGATGAGAGGGGAAGATGAAGAAGTAGAGAGCAACTATGGGTCATCACTTAATGATTCAACAATCAATGAGGGCATTGAAGAATTATTCAGCATAGACATTGATCTGTTCAATTATGAGACACCCTTGTGCAAACAATTCAAAGAATTTAATTACCTTCTTCAAGTCGACGATGATGTGCTAACTGGAGATCTACCAGGATTCAAAACTTATGATGATTTCAAAAACACCTGGTACTACGAATGGAATGACCAAATACCATGGGTTTGGGATAAACCATGGGAATTTGAGCACATTAATCACACTTGTACGCCTTTCTGTTTCAAGGATGGGAGTAGTGTATGGCCGACCTGTGATTATAAGAATGATGGAACCTGTAATGGCGGAAGTATTATTGGAATGAAACGGGTTGGAAACGATGTAACCTTTGAAGACTATGAGTGGTATGAAAATGTTGAAGACTGCCCACAAAAAGCGGAGGCTTTGCAAGAAAAGGGTAGAATCGAATACTTGAAAGAGCTAAAGGGAACATCGAATACTACTTTCTGGGAATGGGTGCATGGACAATTTGATGATTACACAAAGCTTAGTCGACGCTTACAATGGGAATTGGAAAGAGAGTGGGAGGCAATTCAAGATGATAATAACAATGAGTCATTAATTGATGAACTTGATGACTATTTGATTGAGGATCCTTATTTTAAGTTTGTTGATAAAGACGAAGAAGAATTCATCAAAAGAAAGTGTCAACTACTTTGGATCCCTTATGAGAAGCCACCCATGATTATTTCTGAAAAATTTAAAGTCATTAAATACTCTTTGGGACCAGATGAGGAATATGTTGCGACGAAGACCAAGAGTTATACTAGATTAAGTCGAACGGAAGAAAATGTTGCGGAGCTATACGGGAACATCTTTCTGATGAAAGAAGAAGGATGGACCGTGACAAGAACAAAATAAAGAGCTGAACGTGAGTCTAACTTGAAGACTCTGGAATAAAGAAAAGTGCTGACCGGGAGACAACCCGGAAAATTTTTACAATTCTGTTATGTGTCGAGTCAGTCAGGCCCGCAGAGGATACGGCGCATCTCAATCCTGAGATGCGACGCATCTCCTGCACTGGTCATATCTTACTTTATTTTTCTGCATTTTTATTTTCGACTTTAAAACTTTTTGTCAGTTTATTTTAATGCGGCGCATCCCTGGTTAAGGATGCGACGCATCTTCTATTCTGATTCGTATTTATTCCAGGCTCGATACGGCGTATCTTCTTCCATAAGATACGGCGCATCGACTGACCTGATGATTTTCATTTTTATTTTTTTTAAGTTTTATTTTTACTAACTACTAATGTATTATGCAAGTTTGAACCTTCTTAACTCAGGTGTGTTAAAATCTTGGTGGTATTATAGATTCCTGCATTTCCTGTGGATACATCAAATATGAAGCTTAAACGTTCTCATCCACAAGAAAGATGATTTTTGCTCTTATACAAATAATGGAGGATCATACCGAGCAAATCTCAGGGGAGTTTTTCTGTTCTAATTATTTTATTTTCCAGTTTTTAACCTTTGATACAAACAACGAGGACGTTGTTTAACTTAAGTGGGGGGATTGGAGAATTAGAACACTTACTTGTCCTAAAATTTTCAAAAATTATGCTTAAAATGTGCTTAATATATCAAAATTTAAAATTTTTTTTTAGCATGATTTTGTTTAAAGTCTAAATTGCATAGCTGCACACATGATGTTATTTTCAAAAATTGTGATTTTTCAAAATTCACAAATCTATGAGTGTGCCGGTGACTTGTAAACTTTAGAACTTGGCTTGTATACTATTCGAGACCACCATAATAAGTAATATTTTTATAATTGGAATGACTTGTCTAAATTGGTAAATTTCTAGGATTACACCCAAATAGCCTTTATATGTTATGTGATATTAGCTAACTACACTGGTTAGTTAACCCCCGTATAAACCCTTTTGTTACTCTCACTTTTAGAGTAAGATACCCCTAGAAAAACACTCAGAGCCATTCCTTTCGTTTCTTACACCTTTGTTATAATGTTTCGTTACACCCTTACACCTTAGCCTACCCTGTAGATTAAAATCCGTGGTTGGTTAATTGCTTTAGGCAAAGTGTGTTTCCTTACATTACCTGTGTTCGCGTGCGTAATTCATTATCTATGGTTAGGTCGGGAAATTGCACAATGCAATTGGAGTGAAAGTAAATATTGTATATCTTTGAGTTTATTTTTCGTGTGTTTACTACTTTCACTATTACCGTTATTTCTGAAAGTATGAAAAGTATGGAAAAATTATCCAGAGTTATCGTTATAGTGATGTGGTGAAATTTTACACATCTATGTTTATGTTTCAAGCAAAAAAAAAATAAAAATAAAAAAATAAAAAAAAATAAAATAAAAAAAAATCGAAAAAATAAGAAAAGAAAAAGAAAAAAGGAAAAGTTGGATGTTTATTTTAACCAACTTATGTAAAGTTTTGTATTAAGTGGTCGATATCACCACTAGTTGTTGTATATTATATTTATGGATTGAATGGGAGTTGGACGTTATGGGAACGCCAACTAAGGTTATTCTTTGATTGAGATCTTGTTGAGTATAATTCGTGTCTACCTAAAAGCGTGTGTTTCAAGTGTTAAAGCGTGAGTTATTCTATGATATGAGTCTTATTCATGGGATGGTTGGGATAGTGATTAACCACACTTAGGATTTTAATTTATCTGTTTTGTTTATTTTTTCATTTTACACCAATTTGTATCCCAAATATTATCCATACCCTATATTATTCTTTATCCAAACCTTTGATTTATTGAGATTAGGGATTTGAGCAATCTTAAGTATCGTAGTCGTGGATTCGGCTATGTATTTATGATTTTGTCGCCCTTTTTGATATAATATTATTGGTGAAGATTACTTGGTCCTATCTTTAGCCTATTCGAGTTAAGGATTTGAGCAATTGCAAGTATCGTGTTCGTGGATTCGATCATGTATTTGTGATTTTGTCGCCTTTTCTGGAATTTGAGATCGATAGAGATTAAGAAGAATAATAAACCCTTAACCAACAAACCCTATTTACCGCTTTAGACTTGTTATTCCTTGGCTTTAGTGGGGGAGATACGTATACTTGCCAAGCTTATGATAGAATATTCGTCACGACTGGACAGTTAAACGATTAGATTTGCTTTTATCAAATTATTTTATTTTACTTCTAATTCGTTAAGTTTTTGGTTGTGTGATTATGACAAAAATGAATACATGCTCAAATATAAAAATAAATCCTAATTTCTTTTAGGATACATTTTAATAAGATTAATTCTAAGGTTTACTTGGGGACAAGTAAAGTTCAAGTGGGGGGATATTTGATGAACTCAAATAAGTACATTTTATTACCATCATTTATCCTATTTATTTGACTTGGTTTATTATATTATCTGTGAGAATTGATACGTTAATGTTTACTTTTGTAATTCTCAGGTAAAAACAAGTACTATGTGAAACTTGGCGATTTTGGACTAATTATGGAGCAAAACAAGCAAGAAGTTAAGAGTCTACTGAAATGTACAAGACCAAGACCATTCTGCTCCAGATACGCCGCATCTTACTTATTACATACGGCGTATCACTATCAAGATTTCACAAGATACGATCCAAGACAGCAAGGACATGCGCCGCATCTAAGAATGGAGTTACGCCGCATCTTCTGGCGGTGTACGAATATTCCTGAATATATTAATATTGGACCCCACGCGATGTTAAGTCAATGCGCCGCATCTACTTATCCTATGCGCCGCATCTAGCCCTCAGACAGAAACTATAAATACCCCAAGACCAGACGAAATTCGGAGGTCGACATATTTTTAAGTACGAGAAGACAGAAACCCTAGGAAGAATTCAGACGAAGTAGCAGCACAAGACACACCTTGAACGAAGATACAACAGCTGTAAGAAGGTCCTGCATGTATTCAATTCATTAAGTAGTTTTGTTTTATTGTATTAGTAAACTTTAATTCATCAGGATTGATGGGCTTGTGTAATGTGACAACGGAAAGATTGCACTCCTCTTAATATTGCTTTCCCATTAATTAAAGTTTATATGTTGATGTCTTTGGTGACTTTTATTAGTGCATTGATAACCTCTGTGTCTAGCTGAGCGTTGATCGGGTCGCCATGCCTCTGCCCTCGCCTATTTATTAGATCGCCTATGCATTCTATCGTCTGTAGAAAAGTAGGAAGAAATGATAAATAGGATAGTCATAAGTAATCATTAAGGGTTTACTCGCCGATAAGATTAGAGCCAACGAGAAAGGATTAATTACATACACTTCATATAAAACTAGCAATAAAACAAGTGACAAGCTACTTAAACTATCAGGACAGGTCTTCTTATTGTCTCGAGTATTTATCTGTGTACGTGTGTGCTATTCGCTGATTCGTGCCTATTAGTTTAGTTTATTATTTAATTGCAACCAAAACGTGCCAGTCTCTCAGGCTGAACCCCCTTGCGTTAGATTAGGTTGTATAGCTAACTTAAGATATTAAAATACTGATTAAGATAACTAGATAATACGTTCCACTCTTAGTGATCGACACTCTACTTACCATTATATTCATACTGACCGGGTACACTGCTCGTTAAAGTGTGTGTGTTACTGATAAGTCGGCTAAATATAAATTTAAAACTTGAATACTACTAAAACCACAACGACATACCGTGGGTATAAATTAGAGCATACGCACACGCGCATCAGTATTTGTCACAGACTATGTCTCTCCCTTCCGATGCACATGATGAGGTATCTGCTGATGGACACACTTCTTCGTTGCGACGACAAGTTCCATTTGCAGATGACCCGTTGATGGAGGTTGTCAGAGCCGCTGTTCAGCCACCCATTCCAGCTCAGCATACACACACCATTCCAGTGTCTACCTCACCATAATTACCCCGCTACACTACAGCTCACTGCTCATCCCCAGCCCAGCTTTACACTTTCACCCAACATGTTCAGGATACCCCACCTATCAGACGTCGGGCTTCGTATAGACGAGTCCGTGGACGTCGCCTCCAGATATCATCTGTGCTATCTTCACCACTCAGGAGGACCCATTATGGCTACCCGGGTACCCCTATTTCATCACCATCTCAGTCACCCATGTCATCTCCAGACTATTCCCCTGCCAGTCAGAGACTTAGGAGATCTGTTGAGTCTTATTCGGATGAGGATGAGGATCCAGTGGAGGATCCAGAGCAGGTTCAGGTAGAGCCTACCCCAGCAGTGACAACACCTATTGAGCACACTCCTATTTGTGCGGATGATGACAGGGACAGAGATGCACCTATAGATTTGGATCAGGTGATGATGCCACGGGATGGTAAGGGCATCATGGAAGATGTGTAGGGTATATTTGAGGTAGGGCAGAGTTCTAGGGCTACCCAGATACAGGATGTGAGTGACAGTCAGTGGATTCATATTGCTTGTGATACTAGCACGGGTGTGCATGCAGCTAGCCCATAGTACACACCATCATCTCCTTCGTTTATACCACCTCCATCTTCGATACCTACTCCGCTTCCATCATCAGTGGTTTCTCCGCTAGCAGAGCTTGAGGAACCCATCGAGATGGTGCAGATATTGATTCAGCTGGCGAATCAGGGCAGTTTACTTGATGTACACTCAGACTCAGACCAGGATACCCCACCTATCAGACGTCGGGCTTCGTATAGGCGAGTCCGTGGACGTCGCCACCAGATATCATCTGTGCTATCTTCACCACTCAGGAGGACCCGTTATGGCTACCCGGGTACCCCTATTTCATCACCATCTCAGTCACCCATGTCATCTCCAGACTATTCCCCTCCCAGTCAGAGACTTAGGAGATCTGTTGAGTCTTATTCGGATGAGGATGAGGATCCTGTGGAGGATCCAGAGTAGGTTCAAGTAGAGCCAACCCCAGCAGTGACAACACCTATTGAGCACACTCCTATTTGTGCGGATGATGACAGGGACAGAGATGCACCTATAGATTTGGATCAGGTGATGATGCCACGGGATGGTAAGGGCATCATGGAGGATGTGCAGGGTATATTTGAGGTAGGACAGAGTTCTAGGGCTGCCCAGATACAGGATGTGAGTGACAGTCAGTGGAATGATATTGCTTGTGATACTAGCACGGGTGTGTGTGCAGCTAGCCCGGAGTACACACCATCTTCTCCTTCGTTCATACCACCTCCATCTTCGATACCTACTCCGCTTCCATCATCAGTGGTTTCTCCGCTAGCAGAGCTTGAGGAACCCACTGAGATGGAGCAGATATGGATTTAGCTGGCGAATTAGGCCAGTTTACTTGATGTACACTCAGACCAGATTGAGAGGTTAGAGCAGTCTGACCGCATTCAGAGTGTGGAGAGGAGGATTGGGACAATTGACAGGGCTGCTTGTATATTGTTTGAGGAGATGTATTCTGACCGACGTGTGATGATCGGATTGAGAGTTAGATTGGATGCCTTGGAGAGATTGCATGGTAGAGAGCTTAGGAACTTGGATTTTAGGGCTATTGGTTTGGGCAGAGGCCAGACCAGGATTCAGGGAATGTTGAAAAGAGCTAGAGGTGTTGATCGTACTCAGTGGCAGAGGATTATGATTGCAGAGTATATGATTGGAGCAGTGATGTGAGAGAATCAGGAGTTGAGAGACCATATTGGTCAGTTGGAGACTATCATTGGAGGAATGACTTTAGCATTTGAGCAGTTACACCTAGATAGTGACCGAGCCTAGAGTAGTTGTAGTTGATGTTGTATTCCATTAGGTTGATTAGTATCACTTAGTATTCCAGCACTAACTTTTATCCATGCTTGAAATTTTGTAAACCTCTATCCATTCATATATATATATATATATATATATTATATATATAACAAGCTTGGTTTTCTATCCGATTGTTCATTTTTCCTCTGTGGTTGACTTTATTCTTGCATTATATTTCCAATATCCATATATTCATATGACACCTTCCTTCTATAATCGAGATCTCATTTATCGTCATCTTCTTGTGATGCAGATAAATGACACCTAAACGAAAGTCAACCAGAGTCACACGAGGACAAACTGCAAACACACCTACCCCAACTAGGACAGTAAGGGGAAGGACTACTGAGAATACTGCCCCGGCAAGAGCCGCACATGGCCAAGTTGCTGAGAACGCCGCCCCAACCAGGGCCGCGGAAAATCCACCTGTGGTGAATCAAGCAACTCTAGATCAGCTCGTTACTAATCGTGTGGCTGCCGCTCTTGCAGCCGCAAACAATTCAACCACCAACACCGGAACGTCAAGGCCAGTGACCAACAGCCGTGGTTGCACATACTCTGAATTCCGAAAGATCATGGTTGGAGGTTTCGGAGGAACAGAGGGAGCCGTTGGCCTGACTAGATGGATTGAGAAGCTAGAAACCGTGTTTCGCATCAGTGGTTGTAACGATGACGACAGGGTCAAGTATGCGTCTTTCACTTTCATGGATGCCGCTTTGACCTGGTGGAACAACTACATGAAATCTGCCAACATGGATGTTGCTTATGCTATGTCGTGGGACGACTTTAAGGAATTAGTGCTTAGGAAATATTGCCCACGAAATGAGGTCAAGAAGTTGGAGATAGAATTTTGGAATTTGAAGGTGCAGAACAACAACATGGCTGCTTACAACCAGAGATTTCAGGAGCTGACTTTGCTATGTCCTGAAATGGTTCAGACTTAGACAAGGTTGATTAAGAGGTATATCAGAGGTTTACCGAAGTCCATAAGAGGTGATGTGACTACCTCGAGAGCTGCAGATCTTCATGAAACCATGGAGATAGCAAACTAATTGATGGATCAGGAACTGGAGGATGTCCCAGAAAAGAGTTCTGACCACAAGAGGAAGTGGGAAGATCACTCAAAGGGTAGTAATAGCAACTCTCAGAACAAAAGGCAGGATGTAGCCAAGGCTTATGCAGCGAGTTCAGGTGATAAGAGGGGGTATGATAGGAATGCACCTCTTTGTAACCGCTATAAGCTACATCATAAGGGACAGTGCATAGTAAAATGTCACAACTACCAGAAAGTAGGACACTTGGCAAAGAACTGTAGGGCAAGACCCCTAGCCGCCGCTCAAGCAGCACCACCCCACAACCGTAGGGCGGAAGTCACCTGCTTTGGGTGCGGTGAAAAGGGTCATTACCGAAATGAGTGCAACAAGCCCCAAAATCAGGGAAATGGTGGTGGACCAGGTAACCAGGTAGCAGTAGTCAACAATGGAGACCAGGGCAATGGAGGAGGAGCCCGTGGAAGGGAAGCCCAGGACGACCCGAATGTGGTGACGGGTACGTTTCTTTTAAATAATCGTTATGCTTCAGTACTATTCGATACGGGATCAGATAGAAGTTTTGTGTTGGGAATTATGTGTTTTTGAAGTTTCAACTGCTGGTTATAGTTAGTACTGTTAGTTATGTAGTTAGTACTGCTAGCTTTAAATTAGTACTGTTTGTGTTAGAAAGGTACTGTTAGCGTGTTTTAGTTAGCACTGCTTATGTGATATGCATGAGTTATTATTAGAATAGATATGCAGAGATATGCATGGAGTTATATTTGGAAGAGATATGTAACATCTCTTTACACGTTATTGTAAGCTATTAGGGTTTCCTTAGTGTATAAAAGGAACCTACGGCATTAGAACGAGAGTAACATTGCGTGCGTATTATCTTGTGTTTAGTTAGTAATCTGTAACCTTAGCAGATTAATAGTAATAAAAGTTCATTTAGTATTCGTTGTTCTTCTTAGCAATACAAGTTAGATTCTGTGTAGGATCGAGTACTTCGAGCTTGATTGAGCTTGGTTAAACGAGAACCTCTAGGTGTAAGACTTGTGTTTATGCGGAAACTAAACAACAAGAATGTAAAGAAGAAAATAATAAAAGACAATGATCCTCTATGGATCAGACTATGAACTAAGAAAATTGTTTTATTGAATGTTGTAATTGATACATAACTCATAGACGGGATGTTTCTTTTATAATGATAAGAAACCCTAACCCTAACCCGTCATACAAGAAAACGTGTGAAGAGATAAACATGATCTCTTCTAAAAATAAATCTAACAAACTTTCTAAACCTACGGATAACAAACAATAATATCCGCAGCAATAAACACTATTGGTAGAAACGAAAATAAACTATCGGCAGGAACCAACCGCAGCAGTAATGAATAACTATCGGCAGGAACCAGCTTCACTATCGGCAGCAATGAGAAATTCCTTATTTCTCAGAGATCCTAACAATCCTCCCCTAATCTTGAGGTTGACTAGGTTAACCTGCAAGATTCCAACGTGATAGAGCTTTAACTTCTCAGGCTTGAGGATTGCGATTTAGCAGCAACAATAATTAGTAACCAGCAGCAACATCTATAACTTCCAGCAGCAACTTCGATAGTTCAGCAGCAATAGGAATTCATCTTTAAAAAAATGTAAACTGGTCACCATGACATTCACTTGAGCTTGGTTGCTACTATGACAATATGTACATCAAATCACTTAAGTTTCATACTATTCTCATCACATCCAGGTGTGTTAACTCCTGTGAGAGGTGAATCATTGAAAATTAATGGATTTGATGTCTCTTTACCAATAGCCATCACTACTGGAGTAGCCAATGTTTAGATGTGTTAGACCATGGTACATTGATAACCATCTGATTTATTAGCAAATCAGTAACTATAAACGGATTTGATTTGTCTTTACCTGTAGCCGTTTGCTCAGGACTAGTCAATTCTTAGGTTGAAGATAACCTTGGTGAATTGAATACCAAATATGGATACCAATTGTCTTTACCACAAACCATACTTTTGTGGACTAGCCAATTCTTTGGATCCCATAAAGGGTTACATCCATGGTGAATTGAGAACCATTTCAACTCTCAGGAATGAACCATGGGTGAGTTGAAGTACCCAATAGCTTTGAGCAAGCTATTACAGCTATCAACGGATTTGATTATCACACCAGAGCCGTACCCTCATGGTGAGTCAACTCTTTCTTGTCTGCAAGACATGGTGAGTTGAATACCATTTATTGTGTAGGTGTAAACACCAACACTGTACCTGCAAGGTGTTGCTCAAAACCAACTTATTAGCACACAAAATATACAACAAGTTTTTTTTTTTTTTTTTTTTTTTTTTTTTTTTTTTTTTTTTTTTTGAACTAAGAAACATAAAAGAAAGAAAACCAAAAAATAAGAAAAATCAAGAAAGAAAGATATATAACAACATAAAGCCTCCCCTTAGGCTTTGTCCTCCCCTCAAACTCAGTATCTAGGGATTTACCATCCCAATATGGACCACCAAATGTTTAAACCTTGGTCCATCAAAAGCCTTGGTCAGCAGATCAGCCACATTGTCATCAGTATGAATCTTAAGCACCTGAATAAGATGCTTCTCATAAGCATCTCTTATGAAATGATGTCGAATCTCAATATGCTTTGTCCTTTGATGATAGACAGGATTTTTAACAATGCACATAGTACTTTGGTTATCAATAAAGATCTTAGTGTTCATGAAGTTGAACCCATAATCCAACAGCTGATTTTGCATCCAAAGAACCTGTCCACAACAACTAGCAGCAGCAACATACTCTGCCTCAGTAGAAGATGTAGCTACTATAGTCTGCTTCTTGCACTGCCAAGAAACCAACCTCCTACCCAGAAACTGACAACCTCCAGTAGTTGACTTTCTATCAAAGTTAGCCCCAGCATAATCACTGTCACTATAGGCTTCCAACACAAAAGGAGAATCTTTTGGGTACCAAAGTCCCAACTTAGGCTGTCCTTTTAAATATTTGAAGATTCTCTTGACTGCATTTAGGTTAGAAGTCAAGGGTGTAACCTGATGTCTAGAACATGCACTGACAGCAAACATGATATCAAGTCTAGAAGCTGTCAAATACATGAGTGATCCAATCATGGACCTGTATAGATGAACATTAACAGCAGCATCAGGTTCATTATTGGATTTAGGCTTTGGAGGTTCAAAAGGAGTTGTGGCTGTTTTCACATTTTCCATATCAAACTTCTTAAGTATGTCATAAACATACTTCTCCTGGCAGATAAAGATCCCATCTGGTTTCTGCTTAACCTGAAGACCCAAGAAGAAAGTCATTTCACCCATAGCACTCATCTCAAATTCACTCTTCATCAATTCTTCAAATTCCCTGCACCAGGCTTCATTAGTGGAACCAAAGATGATATCATCTACATAAACTTGTACCAGAATGATATCTTTGAAGTTCTTCCTGATAAAAAGTGTTTTATCAATAGCCCCTCTTCTGTAACCATGTTTTAGTAAAAAGGCAGATAGCCTTGCATACCAAGCCCTTGGTGCTTGATGAAGACCATAAAGTGCTTTAACCACTTTGTACACCAAATCAGGATTCTGAGGATCTACAAATCCCTTTGGTTGAGTAACATAAACCTCTTCTTCAATCCTTCCATACAAAAATGCACTCTTCACATCCATCTGATATACTACAAACCCCATGAATGAGGCAAAAGCTAAGAACAGTCTGATAGCTTCAACTCTTGCCACTGGTGCAAACACCTCATCATAATCAATCCCCTCTTCTTTTCTATGTCCTTGAGCCACCAACCTAGCTTTATTTCGAACCACAATTCCCCTAGCATCCCTTTTATTCTTTAGAATCCATTTAGTTCCAATAGCATGCTTTCCTGCAGGCAAAGGTACCAACATCCATACTTTCTGATTCTGGAACTGCTGCATTTCCTCTTGCATAGCCTCAACCCAATCATCATTATCAAGAGCTTGAGCTATACTACTTGGTTCAATTTGAGATAAGAAACAAGCATAGAGGCAATGTAAGTAATTAGTATGATTGCTCCTTAACTGATCCTGTATATAACTGAGAAAAGCAGATTCTCCAAACTTAGGTTGGTGTAATTTACTTCTTGTCTGAACAGGAGAATTTAGATCTCCGAGGATCAAGGACTGAGGATGAACTGTATTGATCCTCTTGGTAACAATAGGATTGACATCAATGGAGGATGCCTGATTAATAATGGAGGGGTTGAAGTCATCATCATATGAGGAAGAAGTGAAAATGCCTGTTCTGGATTGATGATGAGGATCTTCCAGCTTATCTCTTGAAGAGACTGAATTTCCAAGATCAGAAGGGATTGGAAATCTTTCAGGGGAGTTATCAATACCCAGAGAGTCAACAGGTGGAGAAGACACAGGAACACCAGCAGGAATGGAGACATCAGCAGAAACATTAGAAGGATCAGCAGGAACAGACCCACTACCAGCAGAATTGGTAGCAGCAGGAATAGGAATACCACCAGCAGAATTCAGCTGCCTTCTAACTTCAGCTTCAGCATTTCTCAGAATCTCCTCTGTCTCTTTAGAAAACCCAGAACCAAACATTTCAGCAGCATTCTTGGCATTATACTCTTGCCTTTGAAGCCTAGCAAGATCTTCTGCAAAACTAGAATCACCTTCAGCCATATCAGAAGAATCTTTGAGCTTTGAACCTGAAATGTTGTTAGAGGGAAAAGAAGGAACAACTATAGGTCGTTCATCACTCTCGGCATCAGAATCATCATCTGAGGTACCTGCATTGTTAGTTTGAGAAACATGTGTACCAACAGATTGATTTGCTTTGAATCTATTATATCCTAAGGTGTCTGTCAGATAATCTAGGTCAAAGTACCATTCAGGACCTGCACCCTGCAAATTAGGTTTATCCTCAAGATATCTTAAGTTGAGAGTCTCTTCTATTCTCTTAGAAGACAGATTATAAACCCTATAGGCTTTACTATGAGCAGAATACCCAACAATAAATCCTTCATCAGCCTTCCCATCAAACTTGCCTAGGTAATCACTAGTGTTCAATATAGTGACATGACATCCAAAAGGTTTAAGATAACTAATGTTTGGAACCTTCCCAGACAAAAGCTCATAAGGTGTTTTATTATGAGGACTAGTAATAGATACCCTATTCAACACATAACAAGCAGTGCATACTGCTTCAGTCCAAAACATAGTGGGCATCTTGGATTCAGCTAACATAGTCCTAGCTGCTTCTATTAGGGTCCTATTTTTCCTTTCTGCAACCCCATTTTGTTGTGGGGTTCTAGCATTACTATAGTCCCTTTTTATCCCCTTACTCCCACAGAGTTTTATAAGATTAGAATTCTTAAACTCTGTGCCATTATCACACCTTATAGACTTAACCTTTTTACTTAGCTGATTTTCTATTAAGGCAATAAAATCCCTAATAACTGGATAAGATTCATCTTTAGTACCCAAAAAGACAGTCCAAGAAAACCTGCTAAAATCATCTGTAATCACCAGGCAGTAGTACTTATGGTCAATACTTCTGATAGAAGTAGGACCAAAGAGATCCATATGAAGAAGCTGCAAAGGCTCAATGATGGTGCTCACTGCTGTGATTGCCTTGTATGAAGCTTTGTGTTGCTTTCCTTTGTTGCAGGCAACACAATTGTGTTCATTAGAGAAGATTTTGAAAGGAAGCCCTTGAACCAAACCATTCTTAGCCAGCTTGTTAATGGTCTTGAAATTCACATGAGCCATTCTTCTGTGCCATTTATTAGATTCATCCACAGAAGCTTTTGCCACCAGACAAGCAAGAGAACCCTCAGGCTTAACATCACTTAGATTGAAACTGTAAAGGTTGTAAGTCCTTGGAACTTTGAGTTCAACCTGACTTTCATCAGGCAACTTGAAGTCTTTGGACAACACAAAGCAATCAGTCTCAGTGAAGAGAACACTGTTCTTCTTGTCACAAATTTGTGAGACAGAGAACAAATTAAAGTTTTGGAGTTCCTTCACATAAAGTACATCTTCAAAGTCCAGCTTGGCAGTTTTGATAGTTCCCTTCCCAGTAATTATGCCATCTCCTCCTCCAAATGTCACAGTACCTCCATTCAAAGGCAAAAAGTCATGCAGTCTCTCTAAATTTCCTGTCATACTCCTGGAACATCCACTGTCAACAATGCCAACATCTTTACTTCTAAAAGGAAAATTCTGATACAAAGAATACATTTACAACATTAGATACAAGAGAGACCCAAGCCATTGCTGACTTGAGCCTGCCTAGTGGATCAATAAGAATTAAACCCTAGAGATTGATGAGATCCACCATTGATCTTGGATCCCATTCTCATATATTGGCTATTGTTTCTCCAAGAACAACCTGCTAAGGACTTAACAGTAGTTTTCCATCTTGCCCCTCCCATGTGCATGGTGTCAAAATAAACAGGTCTTATATCATTTTGAAAATAAGTGCTAGTAGGTCAGCAGAAAGATCTAGCAGCATTGCTTCTCCAACCAGCAGGATTGATCCTACCAGCTGGAACTGGATTACCAGCAGCAACAGGCTTATCGGTAGGAATGGACTTGTCAGCAGCAACAGGCTTACTAGCAGAAACTGGCTTGCCAGCAGCAACCGAAGTTCTACCAGATCTTGCTGCTTGTGGAATATAAGGGGGAATATCATTGACATTTTTCCATACAGACCTATTTTGACAAGCATATATACCCATCTGTTTTTCATAATAGTCACAATCTTTAATAAGATGATCATAACTACGACACACAAAGCAAGATTTCTTTCTAGGGGACTTTTTCTTAACATTATTTTTTTCATTGCAACCAGAATAATTCAAACCAACACATGAAACAAAATTATCCTTAACAAAATTAAAACCACAACCAAAATTGTTTGAAACAGAACCACAACTAGAAACATTATTGTTTTTAACACTATCAAAAGAACTATCTTCAAATGCAGCTGTCTTTGAATGAGATTCATTAGTAGCTACTTCTGAGGAGAGATCTTCTGACTTTATTGAAGCTGACTTGTCACTTGATCCACATGTGGCATAGTCATTAGTCTTGATTTCTGAAGATTTGTCACTGTAAGAACAAGAGACAAATTCATTAGAGTCACAATCAAGATCAGGCAAGTTCTTTGCCTTTTTGCCATAAGTCATTTGTGAATCATCAGAGTCAACAAAAGGATTAGCAGGTTTAAATGTTCCAGTTATGGGTGGAGGAACAACATTCATTCCTCCCTCCTTTACATACTTTACAGGTTTTCTATAATCTACAGGTTCAGGGTCAAAAACACTATACTCATTAGGGTCATAAAATTGATTTGGCCCTACCAGGTCACCGTACCCTAAACCTCTTTTAGTTTTTGTAGACATAGAACTATCAATAAGCTTGTGAAGGTTTTTGGATGACTCTTTCCATTTATCAAATCTAGCCAAGGAATTATCTAGCTTAGACTGTAAATCCTGTTTTTCTAACACCACCTTAGCTTTTTCTCTTTCAGAATGTTTAAACTCATTAGTGGCATTTTTTAAATCTCTTTCCAATACCTTTATTTTCACTTCATAAGCTAACTGTTGTTTTTGATACCAGACCTTTTGTTGTTCTAATGTTTTAACAGCATTTTTATGAGCCTTAAGTTGTATAAAGTTATCCTTATATTCACTTTCTTTATCATCAAATTCCTGTTTCAGTTTAGCATATATAGGTTCACAACCAAATGGACAGTTTTGTACCTGAGATGGATGACCCATCATTCCAAATTGACCAGCCACTTGTTTCTTCTCACCATATCCAACTATCATCCCATAGACCTTTTCTACTCCACTTGCAACAGCTTTCTCATGATTTTCCCAGTCCACCATTGAATCCACAGATACCAAGGCCTTGGGGTCCTCTGATTCCAACTCTTGAATTTTGAAAGCAGAATACCGTGCTTTATCATCCACCTTCTTATCTGTACATTCCCTGGCAAAATGTCCTGTTTGAGAACATTTATAGCACCTCACCTTCCTTCTGTCAAACCTGGCAGGCTCCTGTCCATCAAAGTTGACCCTTCTTCCTGCCTTCTTTTCAAACCTATCCATTTTCAATGATATCATAGCCACCTGCCATCTAATGTCCATCTCTTCCAGATCCAATTCATCAACCTGATTGAAATCTTCATAAACAATCTTCTGCTGTGGTGTACTCTCAGCAACAAATGAATGAAGCACCTCCTCTAGAATATTATCAGATCTTGTCTGAGCTTTTGGTGTGGCAGGTGAGTAGGAAAGTGATGAAGATGATGGTGTCAGACTTTTTCCATATGATGCTTTATTAGCACCAGAGGTACTAACAAAAGCAGTATGGGTTGGAGTTTGAGGTGAATAGGTGGAATACCCTTTGATATCAATTTCAAGGGTTTTTAGCTTGTTGTACAGATCATCAAAACTCATATAGTCCAGTCCACCTTTGGCCTTGAGTGTTATGGAAACCTGAGACCAAGATGGAGGCAAGGCCCTCAGAAACTTGGTGTTGCAGTCTTCATCGTCCGGCCTAGCTTTCAACTGGTTGAGTTGGCTCAGGATCTTGTGAAACCTGTCATACCCTTTGTGAATCCCCTCAGCCTCAGAGATCTTAAATTCCTGGAACTCTTGCTTGAGCATAGACTTTCTCATTTTTCTTGATTCATCATTCCCTCCAAATCTGGCTTTTACAGCATGCCAGATCTTTCTAGCATCATCCAGGTGATGGAAATCACTCATATGATCCTCTGGAATAGCTTGAAGCAAAAGGGTTCTTGCCTTGGTTTCCCTTTGTACAGCAAGGTGTTCTTCTGCTATAACAGGTGGCTCTATATAGATATTGCCATCATTATCCCTTCCAGTATTCTTCTTGCTGTTTCCCTTAAGAATCACATTCCAAAGATTGTAATCACTGTTCGTGATCCAGTATTCCATTCTCATGGCCCAGACTTCATACTCATCTTTCTTTAGGTATGGGAATTTAGAATTGTTGTTGGACATAGTGGTGACAATTTGTGTTTGGACTTGTGAGGTTTCAGGTTTGGGTTGGTGATCTTCCTGGTTAATGACATTGTTTTGAGGGATTTCGTCTTCCATTGAAAGAGGGTTAGGAGATATGAAAGAGAACTTTTTCTTCTTTATCAGAGATCCTCACCAGGCTCTGATACCACTTGTAGGATCGAGTACTTCGAGCTTGATTGAGCTTGGTTAAACGAGAACCTCTAGGTGTAAGACTTGTGTTTATGCGGAAACTAAACAACAAGAATGTTAAGAAGAAAATAATAAAAGACAATGATCCTCTATGGATCAGACTATGAACTAAGAAAATTGTTTTATTGAATGTTGTAATCGATACATAACTCATAGACGGGATGTTTCTTTTATAATGATAAGAAACCCTAACCCTAACCCGTCATACAAGAAAACGTGTGAAGAGATAAACATGATCTCTTCTAAAAATAAATCTAACAAACTTTCTAAACCTACGGATAACAAACAATAATATCCGCAGCAATAAACACTATCGGTAGAAACGAAAATAAACTATCGGCAGGAACCAACTGCAGCAGTAATGAATAACTATCGGCAGGAACCAGCTTCACTATCGGCAGCAATGGGAAATTCCTTATTTCTCAGAGATCCTAACATTCTGCATAACTTATATTGTTCATAGTTGGTGTTTCTCTTGTAGTTAGTTTGGATCTATCCAGATTAGCTACGACCCTCAACAGGCTAGAAGGATCCATTCAGATTGGGACCAACGAGTGGTATCAGAGCTTGTTGAGAAACTCTGAGTAAGAAGAACCTAAACCATATCCGAGATAATGTCAGGAGAAGAAGAAATTAATAAAATCGAAACCAATGAAGACAACAACTAGAAACCTCCACAAACACCACCACCACAAACACAAACACAACCAATCCCTCATACCATGTCATCCACTAAACTTCCTGTACTGAAGAAGGGTGAATATGACATATGGGCCATGAAGATGAAGCATTACCTAAGTCACACTGACTATTCTCTGTGGGAAATTATACAGAATGGCAATGGTCCTATTAAGATTGCAACAGATACCCAAGGGAATGTTAAGGTTTTGCCTCCTAAAACTGCTGAAGAGATTCAAGCTAGAGAAAGAGAAAGAAAGGCTAGGACCACCTTATTAATGGCTATACCAGAAGATCACTTAGCCAAGTTTCAGAATATGACTGATGCCAAAGAGATGTGGGATGCTATCAAATCCAGATTTGGAGGGAATGATGAATCCAAGAAGATGCAGAAGTATATTTTGAAGCAACAATTTGAAAGATTTTCTGTATCCAACTCAGAAGGATTGCACAAAGGGTATGATAGGTTTCAAAACCTTTTGACTCAGCTTGAAATTCATGGTGCAGGTGTCTCAACTGAAGATGCCAATCAGAAGTTTCTTAGGGCTTTACCCTCTTCCTGGTCACAAGTATCCTTGATCATGAGTACTAAGCCAGGAATTGACACTCTCAGCTTTGATGATCTGTATAATAACCTTAGGGTTTTTGAACGTGATGTTAAAGGCTCAACTAGATCATCTTCAAGCACACAGAATGTGGCATTTGTGTCTTCTGAAAGCACTAGCAGTACTAATAGAGTTAGTACTGCTCATGGTGTTTCTACTGCTTCTGGGTATAACTCACAAAGTCTGGGTATAACTAACAAAGGGAAGGCTCCTCATCATATACTGATGATCTTATGCACTCTTTCTTTGCTAATCAATCCAATGCTCCACAACTGGATCATGAGGATCTAGAACAGATTGATAAGTATGACCTAGAAGAGATGGACTTGAAATGGCAGGTGGCCATGATTTCCATGAGACTAAAGAAGTTTCACAAGGAGACAGGAAAAAAACTGAAGTTTGATGCAAAGGAACCAGTTGGCTTTGACAAGACCAAAGTTGAGTGCTTCAATTGTCATAAGTTTGGGCACTTTGCTAGAGAGTGCATATCAAAGGGCAATCAAGAAGGCAGAAGGATAGATGTTGAAAAGAATGGATACAAGGAACCTGCAAAGTTTGATGAAGCCAAAGCATTTTATTGTTTATGGAGATGAGATAAATTGGTCAGGCTATGCTGAAACAGAACTTGCCTTGATGGCTTTCAATGAGGTACAATCTTGTTCAAAAGAATGTGTAGAATCTTATGCTAAGATTATAAAATTATATGATGAACAAAGAGATAAAATTGCTCATGATAGCATAGAAATACGAGCCTACACTGAAGCTTTAAAAACTGTAGAAGCTCAATTAGCTTGTCATCAAAGAAATCAAGTAATTTATGAAGAAAAACTTAGATTTATGAAGATTGATTTAGATGATAAAACTGATGAGCTTATATACTATAAGAAACTATTAGTTGTTGCTGAAAAAGAAAAAGAGGAACTAAAAACCAGAGTTCAATCTTGGCAAAGTTCTTCTAAAAACCTTAGTAAGTTAATAGATTCTCAAATGAGTTCAAGTGACAAATCAGGGCTTGGGTATGGAGATAATTTGCATAAGGGAATGTTGAGTTATGAGCAAGAAATGTTTGAAAGTGTATTTTTTTAGTAGTGATAGTGATGTAGAAGATGTTCATGTGAATGATAGGTATGCTAAAACTGAAGGAATGCATGCTGTCCCCCCCCTATCACTGGAATTTATATGCCTCCTAGGAATGATGTTGAGATAGATGATTCAATGTTTATATATGGTCCAAAAAAGACTAAAACTTGTGAAACAGATGCTAAAACTAGTGAAACTAAGTCTAAAACCACTGATGTTTATCCTTTTTGTGAGGAATCAACTGAGTCTGTGCCTAAATTGGTTATTAATGAACCCAAAGTAGTTAATGAACCAAAAGTTTGGTCTGATGCTCCTATCATTGAGGAGTATGAATCTGATAGTAAAGATGAATATGTGTGTAAAGCCTTTGTTGAACAAGAAAAACCTAGTTGTGCTTGTAGTAATATTGTTGAGCATGTAAAAACTCCTAGGAAAGATGTTAAGGAACAAGACACGCATAGTAGGTCAAGGACTCAAAGATTTGGTTTGGGATATAGTGTCACTAGAAAAGCATGTTTTGTATGTGGAAGTTATAGTCATCTTATTAGAGATTGTGAATTTCATGAGAAAATGATGGCTAAACAGGTTAAGAATGTTGTTAAAAGTGAGGTTAGACCAGTATGGAACAATGTTAATAGGGTGAATAAACAAAACTTTGTTCCATCAGCAGTGTTAACTAGATCTGGCAAAATAGCAGTTCCTACTGCTAGGCCAAATCCAGTTCCTACTGCTAGGCCAATGACAGTTACCACTGCTAGGCAAAATGTTTTTCACAAAACTCATTCACCAGTCAGAAGGCCTTTTTATAATACAATAGTATTTAATAACATGATTAGGAAACCCAGAGTTACTACTTCTAAGGTAAATCATGTTTCTACTGCTGGGACACAAGCAGTAATTAATACTGTTAAGGGAAATAAGGGGAATGCTGTAAAAGCCTCAGCATGTTGGACTTGGGATCCTATGCAAAATGCATATACATATAGATCCCAAAGCAACAGTGGATCATGTTCTTATAAGACATTCAAATATAATGATCCACAAGGTAGACTCAAGTCATATGTGGCTTGGGTACCAAAGAAAAACTGATTTTTCTAATTTGAAGTGCAGGGAAATCCATATGGAGCTTTAAGGGATAAAGGAATTGTTGATAGTGGATGTTCCCGGCATATGACTGGAAACATGGCTTACCTCTCAGATTATGAAGAATTTAGAGGTGGATCAGTTGCTTTTCGAGGTAGCAAAGGTCAAATTACAGGTAAAGGAACTATAAAAACAGGAAATTTAGATTTTAAGGATGTATATTTTGTGAAAGAACTTGAACAATTCAATCTCTTTTCTGTGTCACAAATTTGTGACAAGAAGAACAAAGTTCTTTTCACTGATACTGAGTGTTTTGTATTGTCTCCTGATTTTAAGTTACCTGATGAAAATCAAGTATTACTTAAAATCCCTAGGCAAAATAATATGTACTATTTCAATCTAAAGAACATTGTTCCTTCTAGAGATTTATCTTGTTTGATTGCAAAAGCTACAGTTAATGAATCTAATAAATAGCACAGAAGGCTTGGTCATGTCAATTTTAAAAACATAAACAAACTTGTGCAGGGAAATCTTGTTAGAGGCTTACCTTCCAAGATTTTTCAAAATGACCATACTTGTGTGGCTTGTCAGAAAAGAAAGCAGCACAAGGCCTCCTGTAAGGCTAAATTAATGAGTTCTGTTAGTAAACCCTTAAAGATCTTGCATATGGACTTGTTTGGACCCACATCTGTAAGGAATATAAATCATAAGACCTATTGTTTGGTAATCACTGATGACTTCAGTAGGTTTAGTTGGGTGTTCTTTTTGGGTTCTAAGGATGAAACTGCTGATATTCTTAAAAGCTTTGTTAGGCAGATAGAGAACCAATTAGATCACAGAGTTAAGGTTTTTAGGAGTGATAATGGAACAGAATTCAAAAACAGGGATCTCAATGAATTCTGTGATCTCAAGGGCATAAAAAGGGAATATAGTTATGCTAGAACTCCACAACAAAATGGAGTTGCAGAAAGGAAGAATAGGACCTTGATTGAGGCTGCTAGAACAATGCTAGCAGATTCATTTTTACCTAGTATATTTTGGGCTGAAGCAGTTAGTACTGCCTGCTATGTCCTTAATAGGGTATTAGTGACCAAACCTCAAAATAAAACACCTTATGAGCTTTTAACTGGCAAGGTTCCTATTATAAGTTAATTAAGACCTTTTGGGTGCCATGTGACCATCTTTAATATTTATGGCCACTTAGGAAAGTTTGAAGGGAAAGCTGATTCTGGATTCTTGGTTGGATACTCTCTGAGCAGTAAGGCATTTAGGGTGTATAATTTGGAGACTCAGAAAGTAGAAGAGAACTTGCATGTAGAGTTTCTTGAAAATAAACTTTATGTTGCAGGAAAAGGACGTGCTTGGATGTTTGATCTTGATTATTTAACAAATTCTATGAATTATATACCTATTGTTGCAGAAAATCAAGCTAACAAAAATGCAGGTCCACAAGAAGCTAACCCAAATGCAGGTACACAAGAAGATATCAATTCAAGTGACTCTTCTGAGGAATCTTTTGTACTGCCCCTCTTGTCCAATTGCTCTCCAAATGTCAAGAATTCAAGTGGAAAGGTTGATGTTGATTCAAAGTCTGACTCTAAGCTTAATGACACAGAAGATGAAGCTTTTCTGGATGAGCTTGAAAGGCTTACAAGACAAGAGAAGGAAGCTGATGAAACCTTTTCAAAGAAATCAACTAGCAGTACAAACCCAGTTCCTACTGCTAGCTCACCAGTTTGTACTGCCAGTCCTTCAAGAGTTTCTGATGATGATTTGTCATATCCTGAGCTAACCAAAGATGTTCTTCAAGATGATGATGCTATGCCTGATCTTGAAGATATTTATGCCAGTCCAAGAGATGGGATTTTCTCTCATGCATCCTATGATGATGCAGGTGTAGTGACTGAATTCTCAAATTTAAAAGACACAGTGGATGTTGATCCTATTCCTACATCAAGAGTACATACTGTTCATCCTAAATCTCAAATTATTGGAGATCCAAGTTCTGCAGTTCAGACTAGAAGTAGAGTAAACAAGAATTCTGGAGCTCAAGCTTTGGTCAGCTACATTCAAAAGCAGAGGAGAAACAATCATAAGGACTTTCAACATTGTCTGTTTGCCTGTTTTCTCTCTCAGATTGAACCCAAGAGTATATCTCAAGCTCTTGCATAAGAAAGTTGGGTTGATGCTATGCAAGAAGAGCTCTTGCAATTTCAATTGCAGAAGGTATGGATTCTTGTAGATTTGCCACTTGGAAAGAAAGCTATTGGAACCAAGTGGGTCTACAGAAATAAAAAGGATGAAAGAGGTGTTGTAGTGAGGAACAAGGCAAGACTAGTTGCTCAGGGCTACAGACAAGAGGAAAGGATAGGTTATGATGAGGTATTTGCACCTGTGGCTAGAATTGAGGCCATCAGGATCTTTTTGGCATTTTCTTCATACAAGGGGTTTATAGTTTATCATATTTATGTGAAAAGTGCATTTCTGTATGGCACAATTGATGAAGAGGTGTATGTGACTCAACCTACAAGATTTGTAGATCCTAAATTCCCAAAGAAGGTTTACAAAGTTGTGAAGGCTTTATATGGTTTACACCAAGCTCCCAGAGCCTGGTATGCTACTTTATCTTCATTTCTGTTGAAGAATGGTTTTAGAAGAGGAACCATTGACAAGACTTTATTCATAAAGAAGGACAAAAATGATATTTTGTTGGTGCAAGTTTATGTAGATGATATTATTTTTGGTTCTACTAAGAAGTCTTGGTGTGAAGAGTTTGAAGCATTGATGAAAAGACAATTCCAGATGAGTTCTATGGGAGAACTCTCCTTCTTTCTTGGATTACAAGTGAAACAGCAAGAAGATGGAATTTTCATAAGTCAGGATAAATATGTTACAGAAATCCTGAAGAAGTTTGATTTGGTTAATGTGAAAACTACCAGTACCCCCATGGAGTCAAAGAAACCATTAGTCAAGGATGAAGAAGCTGCTGATGTGGATGTACATCTTTATAGGTCCATGATTGGATCTTTAATGTATTTGACTGCTTCTAGACCTGACATCATGTTTGCAGTCTGTGCTTGTTCTAGGTATCAAGTAACTCCAAAGACTTCACATCTTCATGCAGTAAAAAGGATCTTTAGATATCTCAAAGGCCAGCCTAAATTAGGTCTTTGGTATCCTAAAGTCTCCTCATTTGATTTGGAAGCTTACTCTGACAGTGATTATGCTGGTGCAAGTCTTGATAGGAAATCCACAACAGGAGGTTGTCAATTTCTGGGTAGAAGGCTTATCTCATGGCAATGTAAGAAGCAAACCATTGTAGCTACTTCTACTACAGAAGCAGAATATGTTGCTGCTGCTAATTACTGTGAACAAGTTTTGTAGATTCAAAATCAGATGTTATATTTTGGTTTCAACTTCATGAACACAAAGATCTACATTGATAATGAAAGTACTATTTGGATTGTGAAGAATCTTGTGTTTCACTCCAAAACCAAGCACATTGAGATTAGGCACCACTTCATTAGAGATGCTTATGAGAAGAAGCTGGTTCAGGTGCTTAAGATTCATACTGATGATAATGTGGCTGATCTTTTAACCAAAGCCTTTGATGTTAGCAGGTTCAATTTCTTAGTGGTTAATATTGGAATGCTAAATGTATAGCTGCATTGGTTCAGGGGAGGTAAATAGGCAGGTTATGGAATGATTGTTATGGAGTATGTATCCAAACAGGGGAGGAAAATGAGCTAAGGGGAGGAAGAAGTTCCAAGAAGTTTAAGCCAAATTGATAAGATTTTTTAAGCCCATCTAGGATATGTTGATGATTTTGATGATGTTCTTAGTAAAGCAATGGATTACATAGAAGAAGTGGAAATTCTTTCTACTGCTAAGTATAACAGTTTGTACTGCTGCTTTGAAAATTTTTCTACTGCTAGTACAAAAAGTTTCTACTATTGCATCAGAAGTTTCTACTGCTAAGAAAATGGATGTCTTTTAAGAAGCAGTATGAAGAGTTGTGACATGTTTTTGGAAATATGGAAGCTGTGATGGAATGAGAAGGATCTTTGAGTGTTGGTACCTCTACCAAACAACAAATGGTCATCAGTTCACCATGTCTAACATACATCAAGAACTGACTAGTCCAGATCAAACGGTGTCTGGTAAAGACTTCTCAAATTCGTTAATGGCTGATAGTTTCCCAAAAATTATATGGTTATCAACTCACCATGCTTCACAGTGAAGAGTTGGCTAGTCCAAAGCAAACGGCTCTTGGTAAAGTCATCTCAAATCCGTTGATGGTTGATAGTATACCAAAAACTATATGGTAATCAATGCACCATGTTTCTACAATAAAGCATTGGCTATTCCAGAGCAAACAACTACTGGTAAAGAAATATCAAATCCGTTTATAGCTGGTAGTTTGCCAAAAACTACAAAGCCAACTTAGTTGGTACTGCTATGAACAGGTTATTGTTGCTTTTTATGAAGATCATCTGGATAGCTGGATAAAGATAAAAGAGTTCAAAATCATCAAGAAGATATTTGAAGAACAGAGTGTTTGGACACATCCTTCACAGAAGAAATCAAAAGTAACCACAAGAGTTAAAAAGTGTTCACGAGAAATCAAGAAATCAAGAAATCAAGAGAAGCTTAAAGACAACACATAATCCGAAGAAACTTAGTGATTTGCAAAGAAATCATAAGTTTAGTGGAGGATTGTTGGGAATTATGTGTTTTTGAAGTTTCAACTGCTGGTTATATTTAGTACTGTTAGTTATGTAGTTAGTACTGCTAGCTTTAAGTTAGTACTGTTCGTGTTAGAAAGGTACTGTTAGCGTGTTTTAGTTAGTACTGCTTATGTGATATGCATGAGTTATTATTAGAATAGATATACAAAGATATGCATGGAGTTATATTAGGAAGAGATATGTAACATCTCTTTACACGTTATTGTAAGCTATTAGGGTTTCCTTAGTGTATAAAAGGAACCTACGACATTAGAACAAGAGTAACATTGCGTGCGTATTATCTTGTGTTTAGTTAGTAATCTGTAACCTTAGCAGATTAATAGTAATAAAAGTTCTTTTAGTATTCGTTGTTCTTCTTAGCAATACAAGTTAGATTCCGCATTAATTATATTGTTCATAGTTGGTGTTTCTCTTGTAGTTAGTTTAGATCTATCCATATTAGCTATGACCCTTAACAGGCTAGAATTATCCATTCAGATTGGGACCAACATTTTGTGTCGACTACTTTTAGTCCTTTAATTGATATAGCTCCGACCACCTTAGACAATGTCTTCGACATAGAATTATCAAACGGGAACTTAGAAAGAGTAGATACCATTATAAGGGGTTGCACTCTAAATTTATTAAACCACCCATTCAACATTGACCTTATGCCAGTAGAGTTGGGTAGTTTTGATGTCATCATAGGGATGGATTGGCTAACAAAATATCATGCCGTCATCATCTGTGATGAAAAGATCGTCAGAGTACCCTATGGGAACGAGTTTCTGATAATTGAAGGAGATCAGAGCGATCGTGCGCGTTCGTCAAGGTTAAACATCATCTCGTGTATGAAGGTGTAGAAGTGCATTGAGAAAGGATGCCACCTGTTTCTAGCTCAAGTTACTGAGAAAAAGGAAAAGGAGTCCAAAGAGAAACGATTGGAAGACGTGCCAATCGTAAAGGATTTCCCGGAAGTTTTTCTAGAAGACCTACCTGGATTCCCACCGGCAAGACAGATCGAATTTCAAATCGATTTGGTGCCAGGATCCGCGCCTGTAGCGCGAGCACCCTATCGGCTAGCACCGACGGAGTTACAAAAGTTGTCTGATCTGTTAGTTGTACTTTCAGGAAAAGGTTTCATCAGACCGAGTTCTTCGCCTAGGGGAGCCCCGATCTTGTTTGTTAAAAAGAAGGATGGATCCTTCAGGATGTGTATCGACTATCAGGAGCTGAATAAGCTAACCATCAAGAATAGGTACCCACTCCCGAGAATCGACGATTTATTTGATCAATTACAAGGTTCATCAGTTTACTCCAAGATAGACCTGAGATCAGGTTGTCACCAACTCCGAGTCCGGGAAGAGGATATCCCGAAGACCGCATTCCAAACCCAATATGGCCGTTACGAATTCCAAGTTATGCCATTCGGCAAGACTAACGCACTAGCTGTGTTCATGGATCTCATGAATCGGGTGTGTAAGCCGTATTTGGATAAATTCGTGATAGTATTCATTGACGATATCCTGATATATTACAAGAATGAGAAAGAGCATGAGGAACACCTCAAGCTAATTCTGGAATTATTGAAAAAGGAGGAGTTATATGCCAGAATTTTGAAGTGTGAATTCTGGATATCGACCGTGCAGTTTCTGGGTCACGTGATAGATAGTCAGGGCATTCACGTAGATCCCGCCAAGATTGAGGCAATAAAGGATTGGGCAACACCCACAACGCCTACTGAAATATGACAATTCTTAGGACTTGCCGGTTATTACTGAAGGTTTATCGAAGGTTTTTCTAAGATAGCTAAGCCTTTGAGAAAACTGACACAAAAGGATGTGAAATATGACTGAGGAGATAAGGAGGAAGAAGCTTTTCAACTCCTTAAGGAAAGATTATGTAGTGCACCTATTTTGGCCTTACCTGAGGGTAGTGAAGATTTTGTTGTGTATTGTGACGCTTCACACAAAGGTTTGGGAGTTGTGCTGATGCCGAGAGAGAAGGTGATATCATACGCTTCTCGACAGCTGAAAACCCATGAGAAAAACTACACAACCCATGACCTAGAATTAGGATCAGTCGTGTTTGCTCTTAGAATTTGGAGGCACTATCTTTATGGCACTAAGTGTGTAGTGTATACCGACCACAAAAGTCTACAACACATCTTGAACCAGAAGGAGCTGAACATGAGACAGCGCCGATGGTTGAAATTACTTAGCGACTATGATTGTGAGATCCGTTACCACCCAGGCCAGGCAAATGTGGTTGCCGATGCCCTCAGTAGAAAGGAGAGGATTAAACCCCTCAGAGTTAGATCGTTAGGGATGACGATCAGTTCGTCGCTTCTAGCAAAAAATCTTGAGGCTCAGGGTGAGGCACTCAAGGATGAAAACCGACCACGTGAGAAAATTTACGGAATGTCAGAAAGTGAAAATGGCTTCGTAAAAAGATCCGATGGAGTTTTGTGTTATGGGGACAGGAGTTAGATCCCGCTATATGGAGGAATTCGTGATTTGATCATGCACGAATCCCATAAATCCAAATACTCTATCCATCCAGGATCTGACAAGATGTACTTAGATTTGAAGAAGTTATATTGGTGGCCAAACATGAAGGCCGATATAGCTGAGTACGTCATTAAATGTTTAACGTGCTCGAAGGTCAAGGCTGAACACCAGAGACCATCCGGTCTGCTTGTTCAACCTAAAATCCCAGAATGGAAATGGGAGCGTATCACTATGGATTTTATCACCAAGCTGCCTAAGACGTCGAGCGGTTACAACACGATCTGGGTGATCGTTGACCGTCTCACTAAATCAACTCATTTCCTTCCTATAAAAGAGAATGATAGCATGGAAAAACTTGCGCGACTGTATGTGAAGGAAATTATCGCAAGACATGGTGTGCCTGTCTCTATCATCTCTGATCGAGACAGTCGGTTCACGTCTAACTTTTAGAGGTCGCTCTAGGACGCATTGAGAACCGACCTTGACATGAGTACAGCTTATCATCCTCAGACTGATGGTCAGAGTGAAAGGACCATCCAGACGTTAGAGGACATGCTGAGAGCATGTGTGATTGACTTTGGGAACGGCTGGGATAGGCATTTGCCTTTAGCCGAGTTTTCCTATAACAACAGCTATCACACCAGCATTAAAGTTGCACCGTATGAGGCACTTTATAGTCGTAAGTGCAGATCGCCAATATGTTGGGCTGAGGTCGGAGAAAGTCAACTTACCGGACCAGACCTAGTCCACGAGACTACTGAAAAGATCGTGCAGATCAAGAGCCAAATGCAAGCGGCTCGTGACCGTCAAAAGAGCTATGCCGACAAGAGGCGAAAACCCCTTGAGTTCCATGTGGGTGACAAAGTGATGTTAAAGGTCTCACAATGGAAAGGCGTGATAAGATTTGGTAAGCGTTGAAAGCTAAACCCTCGCTATATTGGACCTATCGAAATTCTTGCCAGGATCGGGCCGGTAGCCTACCGACTCGAACTGCCATCCGAGCTCAGTGCTGTGCATGACGTTTTTCATGTCAGCAACTTGAAAAAGTGCTTATCTGATGATAACGCCGTCATTCCTTCGGATGAGATTCAGCTTGACGAGAAACTGAATTTCATCGAGGAGCCGATGGAAATCATGGACCAGGAAGTTAATCGGCTAAAGCAGAGTCGTATCCCAAATGTGAAGGTCCATTGGAACTCTCGCAGAAGCCCCGAGTACACATGGGAGCGAGAGGATGAAATCAAGCGAAAGTATCCTCATCTCTTTTCGAACCCAACGAGTAACGTAAATTGAAATCCGGGACGGATTTTCCGATTAGCTGTGGAGACTGTGAAAAATGGTAATTTTTACATTTTCAATTAATAATAAATGGTTATTTATTATTTTTAAGCTGAGCATTTCGATGTGTGTTTTCATGTTTTTGTGTATTTTTGAGCATTTTTGGGAGCTGTCCCGCATACTGTAGCTTACATTCACTGCAGAAAAAGTTTATTTTTGTCAGTCAGCATAAATTATTCCATTTCAGATAGTTACGGACAAGTTTTGTAATTTGCTAAGAGCTTTCTCGTAATTACTGAAAAAGCAACCTCACACGCGTACCGACAGCACAGTATATATGGTAGCAGTCAAATAAATGCATTTTTGAGCAAATAATAATATTTTATTATTTTTCTGACGGAAACGTCAATAAAAACTTTATTTCGCGTAACGTGTCCAAAAACGTCAAACCGGGACTTTACGGTAACTATTTAGGCTTAAACCGACACACGATACACCAACGAGGATAAAAACACACTAATTCCCCCTCCTATGAACCATGTACAACAAACACAAGAGGACAAACTTGTTATGTGTATTATATAGTTAGTGGAGGATATGCATGTAATCTTGTATTTATACCATAATAGCACATAACCATTTTGGCACTCCCATTTTATCTCTAAACCTTACTTAGATCATTATTTCCCTTCTTCTTCACCATAACTCTCGGACATAAGCTCAAAATCAAGATCCACAATATTTTGTTGAAGTTATAAGTAATCGGGGTGTACTTTCAAGTGTTTTGAGTTGTTTAGAATGTGTTTTGGGTAAAATTGGTGCATTTTGGGTGTGTTCTTGAGCCTTCAACCACTCGACATTCTTAAAGCATTGTAAGGATCTTGAAAACTTGTTCAAATCTTGTTCATATCATGTTGTTTCAATGTTTAAAAGTGTTAAAAAGTGTTAAATGTGTAAGATTTGTTAATATGAACAAGTTAGGGTTTGATGTTATACATACGCATGGTCGACTTTTATGAAGTTTTTGAACAAACTATGATATTTATTGCTTGTGTGGTAAATCTTGTTTCCTGTGGTACTAATTTGGTAGTACAAAAGTGATTAGTGCTAATTGCGCGTAATTAAGTCGAAATATACACTTTTAAGCATATATATATGGATCGGCTACTTTAATAAATATATAATTATCGGGGTTTTGAAAAACATAAAATTTTGGCTCTAGTGGTGAAATGGTGAAGGTTTTGCTTATTAGCTTATTATGATTAGCTTATTGTAATAAGCACTAGCTTATTGATTTACACTACAAAAATTTGACTAAAAATTTATTTGACACAAATGGGCCGAGCCCATCATGTATTCGGCCTATGGGGGCTGTTTTGAACAAATTGCTTATTAGAAGAGCTTATTGGCTTATTTGATATATAACGTAAAATATAACGTAACTAAAAAGGGATAATTAGTTATCTGACTAAAAATGTGATTTTGGACTAAAAGTGGCTATTCGGCCCAATAAACCTCTCGGGAGATAAAAATAAATTTTTGAACATTTTTAGACTCGCTATAATTATTTTTGCAAAAATAGAACGAATTATATCGATAAAAACCATTTTGGGCTTATTTTGGCAATTTAAGCCCAATAAAAGGAATTTTTGGCCCATAAATTATGAATATTGACTTTTGAATGAATTTTGACTAAACGTTGACTTTTGTATCGAAAACTATAATAATGAAGCAATTATAACGATAAGTATAGTTATATCGATAAATGTGCACTTTGGACTATTTTTGCAATTATAGTGATAAAAAGGGATTTTTTGAGGAAATTTGCAACACTTGAGAAAAATGGGAAAGCTTGAATAAATGAATGGGTCATGCCCGATTTTTCTAAAATTTCAACACTTAGAATATTTTTGGACAAAAACCGACTAAAAGATGAAACATGTTATTTTTATTATTAAAAATATTAATTTTCCTAAATTAATATTTTTAGGTCTTATGAGACTTATAAATATATTTTTAGCACTTATGCACTCGCACTTATTAAATTTCTCAAAGACTAAATACTTGTAAATTGTTTCATATAATATTTATTATATTATAAATTAATATAATAATCTATAATAAAACCCCACTAGCACCATTATTAAATTAATTATTCAATGATCATTTAATTAATTATAAGTCTTAATTAATTAAATATGTAATTATTAAATATATATATATATATATATATATATATATATATATATATATATATATATATATATATATATATATATATATATATATATATATATTACTTACGCAGTTGATACAAGCAGAGCACGGAAGTTCCGTCGCACGTACATTCACCATACATTTTCACCAAGAGCCATCAACAAAGAGTTATATACGTTAAACCTTTTTGAAATGTACTTTACCACACAGCAAGAAAGAAATAGACGAGCATTGGTCACACGTAAACTTTTCTATTGAGTTAAGACATTTAAAACTCGAATATTTCGCTAAGACTTATCATACTGATCTAGGTCGCGTGTCGGAGCGGTTGCACAGTTTTGTTGATTGATTAGCAGGTTGCTATTGTTTTACGGTGAATTTATAGCCCCATATTTTTATACGTTTTGTTTATCAAACTTTGGGGTGAGAAACATGCAAAACTGTTTTCATAGACCAAAAATGGATTTTGTTTTATACACACTTGTATGTAGAAACCTTAAGCTGAATTCCATTGCGCCCACTATCATCAACCGTCAATTCTAGCTAGGAAACGTGTGTGATATAAATAGATCTATTGGGGGTGACTCCTCCGTTCAGTTGGCTCGGCATAGTCTATGCGAACGTATACCATGTGAAATTTGGCCGAGTGTTTGGGGATTAACACTCGCGGGCACCCTTTATTTGATATTGTTTTTCTTGTTCGGTTGGATGAGGCTTAGTGTTTGCATAGCGGGATAGTGTGTGTTTGCTGAATTGTTTGCTGAATATTGCTAAGATCCATCTGTGCTTATTTACTTTAAACCTATGAACTCACCAGCGTTAGCTGACTTTTAGCATGTTTTTCTCAGGAAACTAAGGTGTGTTTACTGAAGGCAGGGCATGGCGATGGTCATAAAATTTGTTGGAAATGTTTTTATTGTTGCATTAACTCTGAAATTTGGGACCGCTTTGTTAAATGGGCTACATTTTATTTGAAATGAATTTTATGTAAGACAATATGGCTTTGAATATGTAAGGTATTTCAAAACGGATTTTTATCCGTTCTCTATATCTTGTGTTGTGATTATCGATTTAGTAGCACCCAAAGTGTATGCTTCCGCAATATCTTGATTTTGGTGGTGTTACAGATTGGTATTCCGAGCATAGGTTATAGAGAAATAGGTTTATAAAAACCCTAAACTATAACCGATTTATGAAAAACTTTTCCTTATGACCGCCAGATGCCTGCCAGCCTAGCTTGCTATGATTTGAGCATTATTTGCTTTATATAATTAAGTGTTATACTATACTGTTTGCGTATTCTACATAACATATATGATATAAGTATTTTCTATATACATACACATGCCTCACCGTATTTGTCACAGACTATGTCTCTCCCTTCCGATGCACATGACGAGGTATCTGCTGCTGGACACACTTCTCCGTTGCGACGACCAGTTCCAATTGCGGATGAACCGTCGATGGAGGTTGTCAGAGCCGCTGTTCAGCCACCCATTCCAGCTTAGCATACACACACCACTCAAGTGTCTACCTCACCATACTTACCCCGCTACACTACAGCTCACCGCTCAACCCAATCCCACCTTTACACTTTCACCCAGCATGTTCAGGATACCCCACCTATCAGAGGTCAGGCTTCGTTTGCCTCCAACTATCATCTGTGCTATCTTCACCACTCAGGAGGACCCGTTATGGCTACCGGCTACCCCTATTTCATCACCATCTCAGTCACCCATGTCATCTCTAGACCATTCCCCTCCCAGTCAGAGACTTAGGAAATCTGTTGAGTCTTATTCGGATGAGGATGAGGATCCAGTGGAGGATCCAGAGCAGGTTCAGGTAGAGCCTACCCCAACAGTGACAACACCTATTGAGCACACTCCTATTTGTGCGGATGATGACAGGAACAGAGATGCACCTATAGATTTGGATCAGGTGATGATGCCACGGGATGGTAAGGGCATCATGGAGGATGTGCAGGGTATATTTGAGGTAGGGAAGAGTTCTAGGGCTGCCCAGATACAGGATGTGAGTGACAGTCAGTGGATTGATATTGCTTGTGATACTAGCATGGGTGTACGTGCAGCTTGCCCAGAGTACACACCATCATCTCCTTCGTTCATACCACCTCCATCTTCGATACCTACTCCACTTCCATAACCAGTGGTTTCTACGCTAGCAGAGCTTGAGGAACCCACCGAGATGGAGCAGATACGGATTCAGCTGGCGAATCAGGCCAGTTTACTTGATGTACACTCAGACCAGATCGAGAGGTTAGAACAGTCTGACCACATTCAGAGTGTGGAGAGGAGGATTGGGACAGTTGACAGGGATGCTTGTATATTGTTTGAGGAGATGTATTCTGACCGACGTGTGATGATTGGACTGAGAGTTATATTGGATGCCTTGGAGAGATTGCATGGTAGAGAGCTTAGTAACTTGGATTTTAGGGCTATTGGTTTGGGCAGAGGCTAGACCAGGATTCAGGGAATGTTGAGAAGAGCTAGAGGTGTTGATCGTACTCAGTGGCAAAGGATTATGATTGCAGAGTATACGATTGGAGCAGTGATGAGAGAGAATTAGGAGTTGAGAGACCGTATTGGTTAGTTGGACACTTTCATTGGAGGAATGACTTTAGCATTTGAGCAGTTACGCCTAGATAGTGACCGATCCTAGAGTAGTTGTAGTTGATGATGTATTTCGTTAGGTTGATTAGTATCACTTAGTATTCCAGCACTAACTTTTAGCCATGCTTGAAATTTTGTAAACCTCTATCCATTCGATATATATATATATATATATATATATATATATATATATATATATATATATATATATATATATATATATATATATATAACAAGCTTGGTTTTCTATCCGATTGTTTGTTTTTCCTCTGTGGTTGACTTTATTCTTGCATTCTATTTGCAATAACCATATATTCATATGACACCTTCCTTCTATAATCGAGATCTCATTTATCGTCATCTTCTTGTGATGCAGATAAATGGCACCTAAACGAAAGTCAACTAGAGTCACACGAGGACAAACTGCTAACACACCTACCCCAACTAGGACAGTAAGGAGAATGACAGCAGAGAATGTCGCCCTGACAAGAGCCGCACAGGGTCAAGTTGCTGAGAACGCCGCCCCAACCAGGGCCGCGGCAAATCCACCTATGGTGAATCAAGCAACTCTAGATCAGCTCGTTACTAATCGTGTGGCCGCTGCTCTCGCAGCCGCAAACAATTCAACCACCAACACCGGAACGTCAAGGCCAGTGACCAACAGCCGTGGTTGCACATACTCTGAATTCCGAAAGATCATGGTTGGAGGTTTCAAAGGAACAGAGGGTGTCTTTGGCCTGACTAGATGGATTGAGAAGCTAGAAATCATGTTTCGCATCAGTGGTTGTAACGATGATGACAGGGTCAAGTATGCGTCTTTCACTTTCATGGATGCCGCTTTGACCTGGTGGAACAACTACATGAAATCTGCCAACATGGATGTTGCTTATGCTATGTCGTAGGACAACTTTAAGGAATTAGTGCTTAGGAAATATTGCCCACGAAATGAGGTCAAGAAGTTGGAGATAGAATTTTGGAATTTGAAGGTGCAGAACAACAACATGGTTGCTTACTATTAGCATTGATTTAAAGTGATGGTCATTTCGTATCAATAACTTTGTAGTGTGTCGAGTTTAGATAGTGAAAAAGGGCTCACGGTTGGACCAATATAAGTGACTAAGTGTTTAATTGTAATAAGTCCATGAAATGTTAAGTTATATAGTCCAAGTCCAACACATGGAACAAGGCCCAACCGAAGCCCATCTCAAAGCCCCTAGGGCGTCACATGTTTCCTATAAATACCCACTCTCACCTCATTAGTTGGCGTGCCTCAAGAGTTGTATAGGTGAGAGTGTGTGTGTGTTTAAGTTTTGTATGTTTTCTTTCTTTAAGCTAATATACATTCGGTTAGTATAGATACGATCCACACATCTCTTTCTTGTCTTGAGTAACATCGAACATAACATATTGTGTGTGATAAAGTTAGTGCTAGTGTTTTACAAGTGGTATCATATAGCCAAACAACATTGTAGGAGTTTAATCTTTTCATTTTTTGATCAAAAGATAGCATAAAGTCTCGTTTTTTCTCCATAAAACGTGTACTTTGTGTGAAAGTTTTGATTTTTACGCAAGGTTTAGGTTAAAAGTTGTAGTCTTTATCGTTATTTACGTTTTTAGTAGTGAGTTTTGGTACTTTTCTTTTGAATCTTAGCTTCAAAAATAGTCTTACTCGTTAAAAGTTGTGTTCTTTGTATCGAAATATAGTTTAAAAAGCATATAGGCGATAAAAGATTCGCACTTTATAAGTTTTTACGGGTTTTTGAAGTGATCTGATCGTGGAAAAAGGCTTCGACGTTTGTTTGTGACGTGCTTTTGGATCTTCATCGAATAGCTCCATTATCGAAATTCTTGTATAAGAATTTAGATAAAAGAGGGTTTATAGAAATTGTGGTGGAATTTAGATAAAAACAAGGACTTATCAAAAGTGTGGGTTCTATCGAAATTCGGTTCTATCGCAATTGTCGGATTCTATCGCAATTCTGGGATCTATCGCAATTCTGGGATCTATCGCAATTCTGGGATCTATCGCAATTCTGGGATCTTTTGCAATTCATAGAAAACTGTCGCAATTTATAAAACTTATCTAAATTCGTATTGTACTTAATTTCTACAATATCAAACGTGAACTCGGTATTCTCGTGCTTGTACAAGTGTGAGGAATACTTCGACAAGGGAAACATCTTCTAATTTGTGCAAATTAGATAGATTTTTTTTTTTTATCTAAATTGCAAATTTATCTAAATTACAAATTTCTATCTAAATTGATTTTTTTTCAAAATTGTATAATTTTGTCTAAATTGAGATTTACATCGAAATTGTGATTTTATCTAAATTTCAATTGTGATAACTTTGTCGAAATTGTGATCATTTGATTTTGTCTAAATTATAGTCTTGTCGGAATTGGTAATTTTATCTAAATTGTTACTTTTATCTAAATTGCCTTAGTTTATCTAAATTGCAAGTAACTTCAAACGATCATCAGTTCAAGACCAAAGCTTCTCTACAACAACTGATCTTAACCTACCAACCACAACTCCTATTTCGTTGCAACGATCCTACATCAACTTTATCATAGGAAACATCATCAATGGCTACTCAACAAGACATTCATGCAGCCGGTGCAGAAAACCGTCCTCCTATGCTTGAAAAAGGTGGATATCTTCCATGGACGAGCCGTATGGTTCGCTACATCAAAACTAAACTTGATGGACAAGGAAAACTCCTGCTCAACTCCATTAACAATGGACTATTCAAGCCTCGTCAAATTCAAGAACCTGGAGCACCAAATGTAACACCACCTGTTCCACTTTCCTTTCGTGAACAAAGAGAAGATGAATACACAGCAGAGGATTGGAAGCAAATTGCAGCTGACGACTTAGCCATGCACTTAATTCAACTTGGTTTACCACGGGAAATATTTGCTGCTATTGACAGTTGTGAAACTGCTTACGATATGTGGGAAGGAGTTAGAAGGCTTTGTCATGGCACAGAAATTGGACAACAAGATGTTAAAAAGAAGCTTCTAACTGAATGGGAGAACTTCACATCCACTCCAGCGGAACCCATTGAATCTTATTACACCAGGTTTTGCATTCTAATGAACGAGCTCATCAGAAACAAGTTGACACCAAGACAAAATTTTCAAATCATCAAGTTCATCAATAATCTACTAGAAGAATGGGGACGATTTGTCATGATTGTTAACCAAACAAAGGACCTTCACCAGGTGAACTATGATCAGCTCTACGACTTTCTAAAGAAAAACCAGGCAGAGGCAGATGAAGTCAGGTAAGAGAAGTTAGCAAAGCAACATGATCCTCTTGCACTCATTTCTCAGACACCAACACCTGTAACAATGAATACACAACCATCATCATCATCTTCCACTCAGAACTACATGCAACAACAATACGTTTCACAAACTTCTGTCATACCACAACAACAACTATTCTACCCACAACAAAAAGTCATTCCACAACAACAGTATCCTCAATTCCAAGAACTAGAATTCACTGACAATGATGAGGCCACTGCTGCTCTATCTTAAGCATTTGTTCTCTTGTCAAAGGCATTCCAAGGACGCTATTCTACTCCAACTAGCAACAACCAAAGAATTTCATCGAACACTCGCAACAGGCAGACTGCACAGCCGAGTTTCAATATGGGTCAACAAAGACAAATGGTTGGAGTTTATGGGAATTAGCAGGGATATGCTACAGGGTTTCAGATTGGTAATCAAGGGTAGTATGCAGGGAATCAGATGGGTCAGTATGCAGGGAATCAGATGGGTCGAGTTGTTGGAAACCAGAGGGGTCATAATGTTAGGAATTAGAATGTTGGTAATCAGTTTGGGAATGTTGCTCCAGTTGCTGGAAATGTTGGAAATGTGAATCAGGTTAATTTGGTAAAATGTTTCAACTGTTAGGGAGTCGGTCACATGGCAAGGAACTATCCCACCGAGCCGAAAAAAAAGACCCAGCTTATCTGCAGAAAGCATTGCTGTTAGTACAAAAGGAAATGGCAGGGTTTCAGTTGAGTGTAAAAGAGAATGATTTAATGGCACTCGTGGATGATATGGAAGACCTTGAGGACATCAATGCAAACTGCATATTCATGGAAAATCTTCAGGAGGCTTAGTATGATACGGATTCTGAATCACCTCCTTTCTATGACACTAATGCAGTCTATGAGGTACCATCATTCAATACATGTCACAATAATGAAATATTTGATATGTCACCTCAGAATGAACAGCATCCTGCTACTCCAGCACCCACTTATGATACATATATGGACTCGCCAAATTGTAGCAATATTAATTTGGCAACTCCAGATATGAATCCTAATGGAAGCTTCGAGTCACAGCATGTTGAGAATGATGAGGAAACACGTGCGTTATTTGAATTATTATTGAACAACTGTAGTATTGAAATTGAAAAAGTCAAAAAGGTCAATCGCGATGTTAAGGCCGCGAATGAAAAATTGACCGCTGAGCTTGAGAGATATAAGGTAAATGAAAAAGCTTTTGTATTTCATAAAACACAACTGTCAGAATTAGAAGCTGGTTATCGAGATTCTGTTTTAAGAGAAAAACATTTGCATATCAAATTTGACACACTCTATGTGAATTTGAACATGAAAATAAAATCCTTAAACACGGAAATTTCATATTTAACCAACCAACTTTCTAAACAAAAATCAACTTGTTTTGATCTTGAAAAAGAAAAGAAACAGTTGAAAGCAGATTTTTCAAAACGCGAAAATGATCTTCTTGATGAAATTATTGAGAAACAAGAAACAATAAAAAAATTGGAAGATTTGCTTGTAAAAACGGGTCACTCTGCTCAAACAATTCATATGCTAATCAAAGATCCAAACCCGCTTTTACATACAATGAAAAAAATGGCTATTGGTTGTGAAAACCCTTATCATCTCAAGAAAGCTCAGAAAGAACAGAATGTGTTGTATAATGGTAATGTGATATTTGATAAACATGATCCTCCTAAGGTTTGGGATTTTGATGAAACGATTGAACTTGCCGAAGAGAGTAGAATCAAAATGGAACAAAAGAACCCAGAAATAAAACCAATTGATTATAATAAGCTTAACATACTTTCTGGAGTAAATTTTGTTAAACAACAACAAACACCAGAGGTTTTCAAAAGACCAGTTGTTTCAACAAAACAAAAAGTTGTTTCCAAAAATCTTTCAAAATTAGAACAAACATCCTCTAGCAATCCTTTTAACACAAGTGAAACTAGAGAATGTTTGGATGATCTTAAAAAGAGAGTGAAAACACTTCAAAGTATTGTTGACTCAAAAACGAATATTAGTATCAACAACTGGCATTTAAGTTTTCATAATGAAATGAAAAAGGTGTTTCAAACAGAAATTACTGCTCCACTATATGCAGTTCATGCGAGAGTAATCCATGTAGAAAATGCAATTTTAAAAGAAACAGCCAAATTTGTCAAGGACCACAAATCCCTAGTAAAGGAAGCTAATGAAAACATTGAACGTATCAAAGTTTTGGAAAACCACAATGATACTCTCTTCGAAGCAGTTCTGTCAACTAATTTTATGTCCATTATCTACCAAACATATTATGTTGAAGATGATGAAAGACTCCGAGCTGAGACTTCTGCAATTGTTTTAAAATACGAAAATGCTCTTGCCAAACTTGAAAAAGAAAACATAACATATTTTAAACAACTTGATCGAAAGCACGAAGAATGCAAGTATGACAAATTGTCGTATGAGCGTGCATACAAAAACATGAAAGAGCAAAATGATCATTTGAAGTCTCAGCTGGAAAGTCAAAAAGGGAAGGGTGAGGAAACTAAGTCTGTAAAACCATCGACCTCGGACAAACCGGTTGTTAAACCAAAAATGTCAATTTCTCAAATGGTTCAAAAAGTTGATGTGAAAAATGATTTGACAAAACCAGTCACTCCAACACCCTTGCCTAAACAAAATGAAAAAGTCAAAAGTGTTGACAAAGGGAAAGCAGTTGTCGAAACATCAAATGTTATAGCACCTGGTCTTTATAGGATTAGTACCACTACTGCGTCTACCTCTACATCTCAAATATATAGGGCGATAGACAAGAACATTAAAGATAATCCAAAAGAGACTAGGAATGATAAAACAAATTCAAAGGACAACAAGATAAATCCTAATGTGTGTGCCTTACCTTCTACAAGAGTAGAAAGTACCTCTAGGAGCAGCAAACTACAGCCTAGGAGCAATACAAGGAACAATAGAGTCTCGCCATTCTCTGAGAGTAGATGCAAGAATAAAAATGAAGAAATAGAAGAACACCCTAGGAATTTATCTCTTTCGAATAAGAAACATATGTCATCTGGATGTAATGTTAAAAGTATTGTTTCTAGTGCATGTAATGACTCTATTTGTTTAATTTGCAAGAAATCGTTAAATGTTTGTGATGATATTGTTTCTAATAATGTGAATGTGAATGCTATGCCTGAACAGAAAGATGTTCCTCCAGGAACTAGTGCTAGGACTAGATATGTTAAAAGACTAATTGCAGCATCTAGGTCAACCACTAGTAGCATATTGCCTAGGAACTATCTTAAGATATGTGCATGGAAACCAACGGGTAGAAAATTCATACTTGTAAATGGTAAATTAAGAAAGGTTCCAAAAGAACAAGTAGAAACCTTCTATGAGTGTGAATTAAATGTTACCTCTAACCCTATGGAACCAAATGTTAAACGGTTTCCAAATGCAAAATCATCTGTTCTTGGCAGGTTATCAAAATATGTCTTTGGATCGTCGACACGGGTTGCTCCAAGCACATGACCGGGAATTTAAAGCTGCTGATCAACTTTGTATGGAAGTTCATGGGAACTGTACACTTTAGAAATGATCATGTAGCAGCTATTCTGGGTTATGGAGACCTTCAGTTTGGAAACTAATTAATCACTCGGGTTTACTGTGTCGAAGGATTGAGACACAACTTGTTTTCAGTCAGACAGTTTTGTGATGCAGATTTAGAGGTTGCATTTAGGAGAAATACTTGCTTCGTTAGAAATTTGGTTGGAGATGATCTCTTAACTGGGGTTTGACAATTTGGTTCGACGAATTGGCTTCTGAAGCCTAACTCCTGAAGAGCTAGAAAGTCTTCTTGAAACTTCTTGAAATTTTTTCAAAATAGCTTCGCTGTAAATATTTTTGAAAAAAAAAATGCAAAATTTGAAAAACAAACAAAAATAAAATACAAAATTTTAAAAACCAACAAAAAAAATATATAAAAATAGAAAATTTTCAAAAATACAAAAACAATATAAAATCATAAAAACCAAAAATATTCTTCTCAAGACATGTCTCTCGTATAGTCGATATTCTGTACGTATCTAGAAATGTCATTCAACAATGATACGGACATGTACAGATGCTTGAGCGAGTGTTCATTTAAATGTTTTCTAAAACATGTCGTTTCTCAAAATTTCTTCACTATGGCTTTCGTATACTTCAGTACGAAACCCGAGCTAAAATGATGACTTCTGATTATTTCAGATCAGGACTCGTATTGTTAATGGCAAAAGAAAACAACCCTTCAGCACATGATCAAGATTTTTCAAAATCTTTCTCAAAATTCTGTGCTCAAGATAACTCCCTCTATACCCTTAAAATTAATTTAAACTCAAATGTATAAAAATATGCTTTATTTAAGGGGAAGTATAAAAATTAAATATGAAAAACTAAAAATGTTCCAATTTCATGCTCAAATCCGTCTATCTCTCCAAAAGCCTTACTTTAATCAGTTGATATCAAAAATATCACGACATGCTATTTTTGAGGGGGAGAAGACGTGATTAAAATGTGATCAAAAAGTTTAAAAGATCGTGGATGAAATCTCAAAAAGAGATCTCCAAAAAGACTCAGATCTGAACCCTCGAATTGACAAAAATTAAAAGTCCGTTATCGAAAAGACTTGTCCGGGACGGGTAATAATTTCAAGCTGGTTATCTAGTGATATAAACGTGTCTCGCAAAGGACTTGTCTAAGTAGAATGTACCAATTCGAGATATTCACTTTTGATATGACCGGGACGGGTAATAATTTCAAGCTAGTCTAACTAGTGATGTAAACGTGTCTCGCAAAGGTCATATCAACTGAAAATTGATCTATTCAAAATGTGCGAACTCTACCCAACATGTGCAAATTTATCTTAAAAATACAAGAGCACATGTGAAGGGGGAGTATTTTAGAAAAATGCAAAACTCTCGAAGTGTTAACCAAAATGTGTTTTATTCATAAACACTTTGAGAGATTTTTACAAAAAGGTTTTATGGCAAGTGATCAATAAATCTAGGATAATCATGGAGTAATAAGGTGATTATGGTTAGGTTTATGTCCTATGATCCGCCAGAGCCGGAGGGATCTACCTAAGGACAATTCCAATAGATTAGATTTAGAAGTCCTTAGGAAAGATTGAAAAAAGGAGTAAATGAGAAAGGGAAAGAAGGGGTTGAAGAATGAAAAAGAAAAGTTTAATGAAAGGGTGAAAAGAAATAGCCCTCCATGAAAACATAGGGCAGAAACCGGGTCAATACATCTGCTATCAGTTATCACAAAGATGATAGTGATATTGAAGACAAGACATCATGGACCTAGTGATGCGCTGCACCACCCCTCCTAGCCACTCAGATATCTCTTAAAAGATATTTGTTTCATTTCGCACGGAGAACACTGCATAATCTATCGGCCTCTCACTCCGACATGTGTTAATATTGAAAAGGTGGTACTCTGCTCCATGCCTCCGACTACTAAAACCAAAACGCACAATCGAGTCTAGAGCCATGAGATTCATCAAGAAATCTCTTAGGAACACTTTCAATATAATACACCTATGTTCACCAATAAGGACACATGGTGTACAAGAGTCTGAATGAGATCCTTAGATCTTGCCTTATATCATGATGGTTACGTGCTTCTAATGGTCTACAGTCGTGAAGTAATACCCCGGTATACTTCAGCGGCTCACAACGGCGTTGGTAAAGACTAGAGAAAGTTTTCACACTATGCTCGAAATCTGAACCTGTAAGCGCTGGACAATTTATTACTAACTGTTTTATGCAGGTACTGACGAAAGTCCATTTACCATCATCATATAGCTCAACATCCAAATCTCCTCATACTCATACTTATAAAGATCATCCTCATCAAAGCTCAAAGTAAAAAGTTCAAGACAAAAAGATGAAGTTAAAGACAAAGTGTTAAGACCAAGTCAAGAAGCTAATCAAGATGTCAAGAACAAGTTCATGTATCAAGTGAGGACGACATAAGTATGAAGTTCAGAAGAATTATGAGTATGATGGAAGAAACGTCGATGCAAATGTACAGAAGATGTTGATCAAAGGCAAGAAGAACCGAAAGACGATTACTTTGAAGATCACATAGCATGAAGGAACGAAGAACCAAGACTATTCTACAATGACACACAAAGTTAAAGACATCGAAGACGAAAGACCAAATCACTGGGAGCATCATTTGAATGACCATCCCTTAGGGGGAGATTGTTAGCATTGATTTAAAGTGATGGTCATTTCGTATCAATAACTTTGTAGTGTGTCGAGTTTAGATAGTGAAAGAGGGCTCACGGTTGGACCAATATAAGTGACTAACTGTTTAATTGTAATAAGTCCATGAAATGTTAAGTTATATAGTCCAAGTCCAACACATGGAACAAGGCCCAACCGAAGCCCATCTCAAAGCCCCTAAGGCGTCACATGTTTCCTATAAATACCCACTCTCACCTCATTAGTTGGTGTGCCTCAAGAGTAGTATAGGTGAGAGTGTGTGTGTGTGTTTAAGTTTTGTATGTTTTCTTTCTTTAAGCTAATATACATTGGGTTATTATAGATAAGATCCACACATCTCTTTCTTGTCTTGAGTAACATCGAACATAACATATTGTGTGTGATAAAGTTAGTGCTAGTGTTTTACACTTACAACCAGAGATTTCAGGAGCTGGCTTTGCTATGTCCTGAAATGGTTCAGACTGAGACAAGGTTGATTGAGAGGTATATCGGAGGTTTACCGAAGTCCATAAGAGGTGATGTGACTACCTCGAGAGCTGCAGATCTTCATGAAACCATGGAGATAGCAAACAAATTGATGGATCAGGAACTGGAGGATGTCCCAGAAAAGAGTTATGACCACAAGAGGAAGTGGGAAGATCACTCGAAGGGTAGTAATAGCAACTCTCAGAACAAAAGGCAGGATGTAGCCAAGGCTTATGCAGCGAGTTTAGGTGATAAGAGGAGGTATGATAGGAATGCACCTCTTTGTAACCGCTGTAAGCTACATCACAAGGGACAGTGCACAGTAAATTGTCACAACTGCCAGAAAGTAGGACACTTGGCAAAGAACTGTAGGGCAAGACCCCTAGCCGCCGCTCAAGAAGCACCACCTCACAAACGTAGGGCAGAAGTTACCAGCTTTGGGTGCGGTGAAAAGGGTCATTACCGAAATGAGTGCAATAAGCCCTGAAATCAGGGAAATGGTGGTGGACCAGGTAACCAGGTAGCAGTAGTCAACAATGAAGACCAGGGCAATGGAGGAGGAGCCCATGGAAAAGTTTATGTTGTGGGCAGAAGGGAAGCCCAGGATGACCCGAATGTGGTGACGGGTACGTTTCTTTTAAATAATAGTTATGCTTCAGTACTATTCGATACGGGAGCAGATAGAAGTTTTGTGTCGACTGCTTTTAGTCCTTTAATTGATATAGCTCCGACCACCTTAGACAATGTCTTCGACATAGAATTAGCTAACAGGAACTTAGAAAGAATATATACCATTATAAGGGGTTGCACTTTAAATTTATTAAACCACCCATTCAACATTTACCTTATGCCAGTAGAGTTGGGTAGTTTTGACGTCATCATAGGGATGGATTGGCTATCAAAATATCATGCCATCATCATCTTTGATGAAAAGATCGTCAGAGTACCCTACGGGAACGAGTTTCTGATAATTGAAGGAGATCAGAGTGATCGTGCGTGTTCGTCAAGGTTAAACATCATTTCGTGTACGAAGGTGCAGAAGTGCATTGAAAAAGGATGCCACCTGTTTCTCGCTCATGTTACTGAGAAAAAGGAAAAGGAGTCCAGAGAGAAACGATTGGAAGACGTGTCAATCGTAAGGGATTTCCCGGAAATTTTTCCATAAGACCTACCTGGACTCCCACCGGCCAGACAGATCGAATTTCAAATCGATTTGGTGCCAGAAGCCGCGCCTGTAGCACGAGCACCCTATCAGCTAGCACCGACGGAGTTACAGGAGTTGTCTGATCAGTTAGCTGAACTGTAAGGAAAAGGTTTCATAAGACCGAGTTTTTCGCCTTGGGGAGCCCCGGTCTTGTTTGTTAAAAAGAAGGATGGATCCTTCAGGATTTGTATCGACTATCGGGAGCTGAATAAGCTAACCATCAAGAATAGGTACCCAGTCCCGAGAATCGACGATTTATTTGAACAATTACAAGGTTCATCAGTTTACTCCAAGATAGACCTACGATCAGGTTATCACCAACTCCGAGTCCGGGAAGAGGATATCCCGAAGACCGCATTCCGAACCTGATATGGCCATTACGAATTCCAAGTTATGCCATTCGGCTTGACTAACGCACCAGCTGTGTTCATGGATCTCATGAATCGGGTGTGTAAGCCGTATTTGGATAAATTCGTGATAGTATTCATTGACGACATCCTGATATATTCCAAGAATGATAAAGAGCAAGAGGAACACCTCAAGCTAATTCTGGAATTATTGAAAAAGGAGGAGTTATATGCCAAATTTTTGAAATGTGAATTCTGGATATCGACTGTGCAGTTTCTAGGTCACGTGATAGATAGTCAGGGCATTTACGTGGATCCCGCCAAGATTGAGGCAATAAAGGATTGGGCAACACCCGCAACGCCTACTGAAATACGACAATTCTTAGGACTTGTCGGTTATTACCGAAGGTTCATCAAAGGTTTTTCTAAGATAGCTAAGCCTTTGACAAAACTGACACAAAAGGATGTGAAATACGACTGGGGAGATAAGGAGGAATAAGCTTTTCAACTCCTTAAGATAAGATTGTGTAGTTCACCTATTTTGGCCTTACCTGAGGGTAGTGAAAATTTTGTTGTGCATTGTGACGCTTCACACAAAGGTTTGGGAGCTGTGCTTATGTAGATAGAGAAGGTGATAGCATACGCTTGTCGACAGCTGAAAACCCATGAGAAAAACTACACAACCCATGACCTAGAATTAGGATCAATCGTGTTTGCTCTTAGAATTTGGAGGCACTATCTTTATGGCACTAAGTGTGTGGTGTATAACGACCACAAAAGTCTTCAGCACATCTTGAACCAGAAGGAGCTGAACATGAGACAGCGCCAATGGTTGGAATTACTTAGTGACTACGATTGTGAGATCCGTTACCACACAGGCGTGGCAAATGTGGTTGCCGATGCCCTCAGTAAAAAGGATAGGATTAAACCCCTCAGAGTTAGATATTTATGGATGACGATCAGTTCGCCGATTCCAACAAAAATTCTTGAGACTCAGGGTGAGGCACTCAAGGATGAAAACCGACCACGTGAGAAAATTTACGGAATGTCAGCGAGTGAGAATGGCTTCGTAAAATGATCCGATGGAGTTTTGTGTTATGGCGACAGGAGTTGGATCCCGCTATATGGAGAAGTTATATTGGTGGCCAAACATGAAGGCCGATATAGCTGAGCATGTCAGTAAATGTTTAACTTGCTCGAAGATCAAGGCTGAACACCAGAGACCATCCGGTTTGCTTGTTCAACTTGAAATCCCAGAATGGAAATGGGAGCATATCACTATGGATTTTATCACCAAGATGCCTAATACGTCGAGCGGTTACGACACAATCTGGGTGATCATTGACCGTCTCACTAAATCAGCTCATTTCCTTCCTATAAAAGAGAATGATAGCATGGACAAACTTGCGCGATTGTATGTGAAGGAAATTGTCGCAAGGCATGGTATGCATGTCTCTATCATCTCTGATCGAGATAGTCGGTTCACGTCTAACTTTTGGAAGTTGCTCCTGGACGCATTGGGAACCGACCTTGACATGAGTATAGCTTATCATCCTCAGACTGATTGTCAGAGTGAAAGGACCATCCAGACATTAGAGGACATGCTGAGAGCCTATGTGATTGACTTTGGGAACGGCTGGGATAGGCATTTGCCTTTAGCCGAGTTTTCCTATAACAACAACTATCATACCAGCATTAAGGCTGCACCGTATGAGGCACTTTATGGTCGTAAGTACAGATCGCCAATAGGTTGGGCTGAGGTCGGAGAAAATCAACTTACCAGACCAGACCTAGTCCACGAGACTACTAAAAAGATTATGCAGATCAAGAGCCAAATGCAAGCGGCTCGTGCCCGTCAAAAGAGCTATGCCGACAAGAGGCGAAAACCCCTTGAGTTCCAAGTGGGTGACAAAGTGATGTTAAAGGTCTCGCCATGGAAAGGCGTGATAAGATTTGGTAAGCGTGGAAAGCTGAACCCTCGCTATATTGGACCTATCAAAATTCTTGCCAGGAACGGGCCGGTAGCCTACCGACTCTAACTTCCAACCGAGCTCAGCGCTGTGCATGACGATTTTCATGTCAGCAACTTGAAAAAGTGCTTATCTGATGATAACACCGTCATTCCTTCGGATGAGATTCAGCTTGACGAGAAACTGAATTTCATCGAGGAGCCGATTGAAATCAAGGACCGGGAAGTTAAACGGCTAAAGCAGAGTCGTATCCCAATTGTGAAGGTCCGTTGGAACTCTTGCAGAGGCCCCGAGTACACATGGGAGCGAGAGGATGAAATCAAGCGAAAGTATCCTCATCTCTTTTCGAACCCAACGAGTAACATAAATTGAAATCCGGGACGGATTTCCCAATTAGCTGGGGAGACTGTGATAAATGGAAATTTTCACATTTTTAATTAATAATAAATGGTTATTTATTATTTTTAAGTTGAGCATTTCTATGCGAGTTTGCATGTTTCTGTATATTTTTGAGCATTTCTATGCGAGTTTCCATTTCTGATAGTTACGGACAAGTTTTGTAATTTACTGAGAGCTTTCTCATAATTACTGAAAAAGCAACCTCACACGCGTACCGACAGCACAGTATATATGGTAGCAGTCAAATAAATGCATTTTTGAGCAAATAATAATATTTTATTATTTTTCTCACGGAAACATCAATAAAAACTTTATTTTACGTATACGTGTCCGAAAAGGTCAAACCGGGACTTTACGGTAACTATTTAAGCTTAAACCGACACACGATACACCAACGAGGATAAAAAAAACACACTAGTTCCCCCTCCTATGAACCGTGTACAGCAAACTCAAGAAGACAAACTTATTATATGTATTACATAGTTAGTGGAGGATATGCATGTAATCTTGTATTTATACCATAATAGCACATAACCATTTTGGCACTCCCATTTTATTTCTAAACCTTACTTAGATCATTATTTCCCTTCTTCTTCACCATAACTCACGGCCATAAGCTCAAAATCAATATCCACAAAATTTTGTTGAAGTTATAAGTAATCGAGGTGTACTTTTAAATGTTTCGGGTTGTTTAGAACGCGTTTTGGGTAAAATTGGTGCATTTTGGGTGTGTTCTTGAGCCTTCAACCACTCGACATTCTTAAAGCATTGTAAGGATCTTGAAAATTTGTTCAAATCTTGTTCCTATCATGTTGTTTTAATGTTTAAACGTGTTAAAAAGTGTTAAATGTGTAAGATTTTTTAATATAAATAAGTTAGGGTTTGATGTCATACATACACATGGTCGACTTTTATGAAGTTTTTGAACAAATTATGATATTTATTGCTTGTGTGGTAAATCTTGTTGCTTGTGGTACTAATTTGGTGGTACAAAAGTGATTAGTGCTAATTACGCGAAATTAAGTCGAAATATACACTTTTAAGCATATATATATGGATCGGCTACTTTAATAAATATATAATTATTGGGGTTTTGAAAAACATAAAATTTGGCTCTAGTGGTGAAATGGTGAAGGTTTTGCTTATTAGCTTATTATGATTAGCTTATTGTAATACGCACTAGCTTATTGATTTACACTACAAAAATTGGACTAAAAATTTATTTGATACAAATGGGCCGAGACCATCATGTATTCGGCCTATGGGGGCTGTTTTGAACAAATTGCTTATTCGAAGTGCTTATTGGCTTATTTGATATATAACGTAACTAAAAAGGGCTAATTTGTTATCGGACTAAAAATGTGATTTTGGACTAAAAGTGGCCTATTCGGCCCAATAAACCTCTCGGGAGATAAAAATAAATTTTTGAACATTTTTAGACTCGCTATAATTATTTTTGCAAAATAGAACAAATTATATCAATAAAAACCATTTTGGGCTTATTTTTACAATTTAAGCCCAATAAGCCAAATAAAAGGAATTTTTGGCCCATATATTATGAATATTGACTTTTGTTGGCTTTTGAAAGAATTTTGATTGAACATTGACTTTTGTATCGAAAACTATAATAATGAAGTAATTATAACGATAAGTATAGTTATATCGGTAAATATGCACTTTGGACTATTTTTGCAATTATAGTGATAAAAAGGGATTTTTTGAGGAAATTTGCAACACTTGAGAAAAATGAGAAAACTTGAATAAACGAATGGGTCATGCCCGATTTTTCTAAATTTCAACACGTAGAATATTTTTGGACAAAAACCGACTAAAAGACGAAACATGTTATTTTTATTATTAAAAATATTAATTTTCCTAAATTTGGCCGAGTGTTTGGGGATTAACACTCGCAGGCACCCTTTATTTGAAATTGTTTGTCTACTTCGGTTGGATGAGGCTTAGTGTTTGCATAGCGGGATGATGAACTCAAATAAATATATTTTATTATCATCATTTATCCTATTTATTTGACTTGTTTTATTATATTATATATGAGAATCGATACGTTAATGTTTACTTTTGTAATTCTCAGGTAAAAACACGTATTATGTGAAACTTGGCGATTTTGGACTAATTATGGAGCAAAACAAGCAAGATGTTAAGAGTCTACTGAAATGTACAAGATCAAGATCATTCTGCTCCAGATACGCCGCAACATACTTCTTACATACGGCGTATCACTATCAAGATTTCACAAGTTATAATCCAAGACAGCAAAGGACATGCGCCTCATAGAGAAATGGAGTTACGCCGCATCTTAAGGCGGTGTACGAATATTCCTGAATATATTAATCTTGGACCCCACGCGAAGTTAAGTCAATGCGCCGCATCTACTTATCCTATGCGCCGCATCTAACCCTCAGACAGAAACTATAAATACCCCAAGGTCAGATGAATTTGAAGGGTTGAAAAAAGAGGTTGGACAAAGTGCAAGATACCATACGTACGAGTAACAAACCAGAGACGAATTCAGACGTATTAGCAGCACAAGACACACCCTGAACGAAGATACAAGAGTTGTAAGAAGGTCATGCATGTATTCAATTCATTAAGTAGTTTTGTTTTATTGTATTAGTACACTTTAATTCATCAGGATTGATGGGCCGACGTCATGTGACTACGGAAAATCATGCGCACCCCTTAAAATTGCTTTCCCATTAATTAAAGTTTATATGTTGATGTCTTTGGTGACTTTTATTAGTGCATTGATAACCTCTGTGTCTAGCTGAGCATTGCTTGGGTCGCCATGCCCCTTCCTCGCCTATTTATTCTATCGTTTCTAGGATAGTGGGATAGACATAAGTGATCATTAAGGGTTTACTCGCCGATAAGATTAGAGCCAACGAGAAAGGGTTAATTATATACACTTCATATAAAACTAGCAATAAAACAAGTGACAAGCTACTTAATTATCAGGACAGGTCTTCTTATTGTCTCAAGTATCTATCTGTGTACGTGTGTGCTAATCGCTGATTCGTGCTCATTAGTTTAGTTTACAATTTAATCATAACCAAACCGTGCCAGTCTCTCAGGCTGAACCCCCTTTGCGTTAGATTAGGTTGTATAGCTAACTTAAGATATTAAAATACTGATTAGAATAACTAGATAATACGTTCCACTCTTAGTGATCGACACTCTACTTACCATTATATTCATACTGACCGGGTACACTGCTCGTTAAGTGTGTGTGTTATTGATAAGTCGGCTAAATATAAATTTAAAACTTGAGTAGGCATTAATACTGCTAAAACGCAACGACACATCGCACGCATCAAGTTTTTGGCGCCGTTGCCGGGGATATAAAAGAATTAGAACAAATAAACACGCATCAAGTTTTTGGCGCCACTGCCGGGGAGTGAATTGTTATTATCTGTTAATTTGATTAATATTTTAATTAGGTTTTTCTTTTTAATTTTTGGATTCTTACTACTAACCGTGTTATATAATAGATAAATTGCATTCATTGTATTATTTGCATATTTTCTGTTTTTGTGTGTTTTAATTTTGCTTAATTTTTGCTTCTTTTTGTTTGTTTTTATTTTTTTTATTTTTTTTTTGTTTTTCATTTTCTATTTTTCTGCATTCTGCTATCGTTGTACTGTGCTAATACAAACGATACGGCGCATCTGTTTTCACAGATACGGCGTATTGCGTTTAATTTTTATAAAATACAACGCGTTTAATAAATTCGAGTACGACGCATCTTACCCCAAGATACGGCGTATTCTGTTTTTAATAAGAAATTTTTCTAAACCCTAACGCCATACGACGCATCTGTTTTAACAGATACGGCGTATTTTCGATTTAAATTAAAAACAGTTTTCGAATTATTAAACAGATACGACGCATCGATTTCAATCGATACGGCGCATCTTCTAAATCAAAAATCTTGTATTTTGAAACGTAACGAAAATACGACGCATTAGCTTTTGTTAATACGACGCATTTAATTTTAATAAATATAATCGATTTTTGATAATTTAAAACTGATACGGTGCATTCTAAATCATAAGCGGCGTATCTGCTTTCTGAATAAAAGTCTGATTAAATTTTAACGATTATAAGATACGGCGTATCCAACTTTCTGGATACGGCGCATCATCTGCAGATATCAGCAAAATTTTATTTATCCGAACTGAGAAATTCTAATCAACTTTCCTGACTCTTAGAAAATTTTTACTTCGAAGCCTATTTGTTCTATGTTTCAGAAATGATGATTGATCTTTTCCCAAGCTGGTTCGGAGGATCAAGGATCAAACTTACAATCGATGAGATTATATCAAAGTTTGCCCAAGAAAGCGGAAAGGAACTACTGCTGAAAGAACAAAACAATATGATTAGAAAAGTGACGATTGAAGTGCACCAATTGTCAAGGGTGATTAAAGGAGTTTTGTTCCAAAGGCACGACCTAAAGGGAAATAACTTGATAATTACATCAACAACGCTGATAACGAAGTTGTCGAGTTTGAACCAGAAGTATTGGAATAAGGAGCTGAACGTGAGTCTAACTTGAAGACTCTGGAATAAAGACAAGTGCTGACCGGGAGACAACCCGGAAGAGAATTTTTACATTCTGTTCTGTGTCGAGTCTGTCAGACCTGCAGAAGATACGGCGCATCTCAATCCTAAGATGCGACGCATCGCCTGCACTGGTCATATCTTATTTAATTTTCTGCATTTTTATTTTTGACTTTAAAACTTTCTGTCAGTATTTTAATGCGGCGCATCCCTGGTTAAGGATGCGACGCATCTTTTATTCTGATTCGTATTTTATTCTTGGCTCGATACGGCATATCTTCTTCCATAAGATACGGCGTATCGACTGACCTGATGATTTCATTTTAATTTTTTATTTTTATTTTTACTAACTACTAATGTATTATGCAAGTTTGAACCTTCTTAACTCAGGTGTGTTAAAGTCTAAATGGTATTATAGATTCCTGCATTTCTGTGGATACATCATCTATGAAGCTTAAACGTTCTAATCCACAAGAAAGTTGATTTTTGCTCTTACACGAATAATGGAGGATCATACCGAGCAAATCTCAGGGGAGTTTTTCTGTTCTAATTCTTTTATTTTCCAGTTTTTAATCTTTGATACAAACAACGAGGACGTTGTTTAACTTAAGTGGGGGGATTGGAGAATTAGAACACTTACTTGTCCTAAACTTTTTCAAAATATGCTTAAAATGCGCTTAATATATCAAAATTAAATTTTTTTTAGCATGTTTTTGTTTAAAGTCTAAATTACATAGCTGCACACATAACCTTATTTCAAAAATTGTGAACTTATCAAAATTCACAAATCTATGAGTGTGCCGGTGACTTGTAAACTTTAGAACTTGGCTTGTATACTATTCGAGACCATCATAATAAGTATTATCTATATAATTGGAGTGACTTGTCTAAATTGGTAAATTTCTAGGATTACACCCAAATAGCCTTTATATGTTATGTGATATTAACTAACTACATTGGTTAGTTAACCCCCGTATAACCCCTTTGTTACTCTCACTTTTAGAGTAAGATACCCCTAGAAAAACACTCAGAGCAATTCCTTTCGTTTCTTACACCTTTGTTATAATGTTTCGTTACACCCTTACACCTTAGCCTACCCTGTAGATTAAAATCCGTGGTTGGTTAATTGCTTTAGGCAAAGTGTGTTTCCCTACATTACCTGTGTTCGCGTGCGTAATTCATTATCTTTGGTTAGGTCGGGAAATTGCACAATGCAATTGGTATGAAAGTAAATATTGTATATCTTTGAGTTTATTTTTCGTGTGTTTACTACTTTCGCTATTACAGTTATTTCTGAAATTATGAAGAGTATGGAAAAATTATCCGAAAAGATAGTGATAGAAAAGTTGTGAAATTTTACACATATGTTGATGTCAAAAAAAAAAAAAATCGAAAAAAAACAAAAAAGAAAAAGAAAAAGGAAAAGTTGGAAGTTTGTTTTAACCAACTTATGTAAAGTTTTGTATTAAGTGGTCGATATCACCACTATTTGTTATATATTATATTTATGGATTGAATGGGAGTTGGCCGTTATGGGAACGCCAACTAAGGTTATTCTTTGATTGAGATCTTGTTGAGTATAATTCGTGTCTACCTAAAGCGTGTGTTTCAAGTGTTAAAGCGTGAGTTATTCAATGATATGAGTCTTATTCATGGGATGGTTGGGAAAGTAATTTACCACACTTAGGATTTTAATTTATCTGTTTTGTTTATTTTTTATTTTACACCAATTTGTATCCCAAATATTATCCATACCCTATATCATTCTTTATCCAAACCTTTGATTTATTGAGATTAGGGATTTGAGCAATCTTAAGTATCGTAGTCGTGGATTCGGCTATGTATTTATGATTTTGTCGCCCTTTTTGATATAATATTATTGGTAAAGATTACTTGGTCCTATCTTTAGCCCATTCGAGTTAAGGATTTGAGCAATTGCAAGTATCGTGGTCGTGGATTCGATCATGTATTTGTGATTTTGTCATCTTTTCTGGAATGTGAGATCGATAGAGATTAAGAAGAATGATCAACCCTTAACCAACAAACCCTTTTTACCGCTTTAGACTTGTTATTCCATAGCTTTAGTGGGGGAGATGCGTATACTTGCCAAGCTTATGATAGAATATTCGTCACGACTGGACAGTTAAACGATTAGATTTGCTTTTATCAAAATATTTTATTTTATTTCTAATTCGTTAAGTGTTTGGTTGTGTGATTATGACAAAACGAATACATGCTTAAATATAAAAATAAATCCTAATATCTTTTAGGATACATTTTCATAAGATTTATTCTAAGGTTTACTTGGGGACAAGTAAAGTTCAAGTGGGGGGATATTTGATGAACTCAAATAAGTACATTTTATTATCATCATTTATCCTATTTATTTGACTTGTTTTATTATATTATATATGAGAATCGATACGTTAATGTTTACTTTTGTAATTCTCAGGTAAAAACAAGTATTATGTGAAACTTGGCGATTTTGGACTAATTATGGAGCAAAACAAGCAAGATGTTAAGAGTCTACTGAAATGTACAAGATCAAGATCATTCTGCTCCAGATACGCCGCAACATACTTCTTACATACGGCGTATCACTATCAAGATTTCACAAGTTACAATCCAAGAAAGCAAAGGACATGCGCCGCATAGAGAAATGGAGTTACGCCGCATCTTAAGGCGGTGTACGAATATTCGTGAATATATTAATCTTGGACCCCACGCGAAGTTAAGTCAATGCGCCGCATCTACTTATCCTATGCGCCGCATCTAACCCTCAGACAGAAACTATAAATACCCCAAGGTCAGACGAATTTGAAAGGTTGAAAAAAGAGGTTGGACAGAGTGCAAGATACCATACGTACGAGTACCAAACCAGAGACGAATTCAGACGTATTAGCAGCACAAGACACACCCTGAACGAAGATACAAGAGCTGTAAGAAGGTCCTGCATGTATTCAATTCATTAAGTAGTTTTGTTTTATTGTATTAGTACACTTTAATTCATCAGGATTGATGGGCCGACGTCATGTGACTATGGAAAATCATGCGCACCCCTTAAAATTGCTTTCCCATTAATTAAAGTTTATATGTTGATGTCTTTGGTGACTTTTATTAGTGCATTGATAACCTCTGTGTCTAGCTGAGCATTGCTTGGGTCGCCATGCCCCTTCCTCGCCTATTTATTCTATCGTTTCTAGGATAGTGGGATAGACATAAGTGATCATTAAGGGTTTACTCGCCGATAAGATTAGAGCCAACGAGAAAGGGTTAATTATATACACTTCATATAAAACTAGCAATAAAACAAGTGACAAGCTACTTAATTATCAGGACAGGTCTTCTTATTGTCTCAAGTATCTATCTGTGTACGTGTGTGCTAATCGCTGATTCGTGCTCATTAGTTTAGTTTACAATTTAATCATAACCAAACCGTGCCAGTCTCTCAGGCTGAACCCCCTTTGCGTTAGATTAGGTTGTATAGCTAACTTAAGATATTAAAATACTGATTAGAATAACTAGATAATACGTTCCACTCTTAGTGATCGACACTCTACTTACCATTATATTCATACTGACCGGGTACACTGCTCGTTAAGTGTGTGTGTTATTGATAAGTCGGCTAAATATAAATTTAAAACTTGAGTAGGCATTAATACTGCTAAACCGTAACGACACATCGCACGTATCACGGGATAATGCGTGTTTGTTGAATATTGCTATGGTCCATATGTGCTTATTTACTTTAAACCTATGAACTCACCAACGTTAGCTGACTTTTAGTATGTTTTTCTCAAAAAACTGAGGTGTGTTTACTGAAGGCAGGGCATGGCGATTGTCATAAAATTTGTTGGAAATGTTTTTATTGTTGCGTTAACTCTGAAATTTGGGACCGCTTTGTTAAATGGGCTACATTTTATTTGAAATGAATTTTATGTAAGACAATATGACTTTGAATATGTAAGGTATTTCAAAACGGTTTTTTAATCCGTTCTCTATATCTTGTGTTGTGATTATCGATTTAGTAGCACCCAAAGTGTATGCTTCCCAATATCTTGATTTTGGGAGTGCTACAGATTGGTATTCAGAGCCTAAGTTATAGAGAACTAGGTTTATAAAAACCCTAAACTATAACCGATTTATGAAAAACTTTTCCTTATGACCGCCAGATGACTACCAGCCTAGCTTGCTATAATTTGAGCGTTATTTGCTTTATATGATTAAGTGTTATACTATACTGTTTGCGTATTCTACTTAACATATATGATATAAGTATTTTCTATATACTTACACATGCCGTACCATATTTGTCACAGACTATGTCTCTCCCTTCCGATGCACGTGATGAGGTATCTGCTGCTGGACACACTTCTCCGTTGCGACGACCAGCCCATTTGCGGATGACCCGTTGATGGAGGTTGTCAGAACCGCTGTTCAGCCACCTATTCTAGCTCAGCATACACACAACACTCTAGTGTCTACCTCACCATACTTACCCCGCTTCACTACAGTTCACCGCTCATCCCCAATCCAGCTTTACACTTTCACCCAGCATGTTCAGTATACCCCACCTATCAGACATCGGGCTTCGTATAAGCAAGTCCGTAAACGTCGCCTCCAGCTATCATCTGCACTATCTTCACCACTCAGGAGGACCCGTTATGGCTACCCGAGTACCCCTATTTCATCACCATCTCAGTCACCCATGTCATCTCCAGACCATTCCCCTCCCACTCAGAGACTTAGGAGATCTGTTGAGTCTTATTTGGATGAGGATGTGGATCCAGTGGAGGATCCAGAGCAGGTTCAGGTACAGCCTACCCCAGCAGTGACAGCACCTATTGAGCACACTCCTATTTGTGCGGATGATGACAGGGACAGAGATGCACCTATAGATTTGAATAAGGTGATGATACCACGGGATGGTAAGGGCATTATGGAGGATGTGCAGGGTATATTTGAGGTAGGGCAGAGTTCTAGGGCTGCCCAGATACAGGATGTGAGTGACAGTCAGTGGATTAATATTGCTTGTGATACTAGCACGGGTGTGCGTGCAGCTAGCCCAGAGTACACACCATCATCTCCTTCGTTCATACCACCTCCATCTCCGATACCTACTCCGCTTCCATCACCAGTGGTTTCTCCGCTAGCAGAGCTTGAGGAACCCACCGAGAAGGAGAAAATATGGATTCAACTGGCGAATCAGGTCAATTTACTTGATGTACACTCAGACCAGATCAAGAGGTTAGAGCAGTTTGACCGCATTTAGAGTGTGGAGAGGAGGATTGGGACAGTTGACATGGCTGCTTGTATATTGTTTGAGGAGATGTATTCTGACCGACGTGTGATGATCGGATTGAGAGTTATATTGGATGCCTTAGAGAGATTGCATGGTAGAGAGCTCAGGAATTTGGATTTTAGGGCTATTGGTTTGGGCAGAGGCCAGACCAGGATTCAAGGAATATTAAGAAGAGCTAGAGGTATTGATCGTACTCAGCGGCAGAGGATTATGACTGCAGAGTATACGATTGGAGCAGTGATGAGAGAGAATCAGGAGTTGAGAGACCGTATTGGTCAGTTGGAGACTATCATTCGAGGAATGACTTAGCATTTGAGCAGTTACGCCTAGATAGTGACCGAGACTAGAGTAGTTGTAGTTGATGATGTATTCCATTAGGTTGATTAGTATCACTTAGTATTCCAGCACTAACTTTTAGCCATGCTTGAAATTTTGTAAACCTCTATCCATTCGATATATATATATATATATATATATATATATATATATATATATATATATATATATATATATATATATATATATATATATATATATGTATGTATGTATAACAAGCTTGGTTTTCTATCCGATTGTTCATTTTTCCTCTGTGGTTGACTTTATTTTTGCATTTTATTTGCAATATCCATATATTCATATGACACCTTCCTTCTATAATCGAGATCTCATTTATCATCATATTCTTGTGATGAAGATAAATGGCACCAAAATGAAAGTCAAGCACAGTCACACGAGGACAAACTGCTAACACACCTACCCTAACTAGGACAGTAAGGGGAAGGACTACTGAGAATGTTGTCCCGGCAAGAGCCGCACAGGGCCAAGTTGCTGAGAACATCGCCCCAACCAGGGCCGCGGCAAATCCACCTGTGGTGAATCAAGCAACTCTAGATCAGCTCGTTACTGATCGTGTGGCCGCCGCTCTCGCAGCCGCAAACAATTCAACCACCAACACCGGAACATCAAGGCCAGTGACCAACAGCCGTGGTTGCACATACTCTGAATTCCGAAAGATCATGGTTGGAGGTTTCGGAGGAACAGATGGAGCCCTTGGCCTGAGTAGATGGATTGAGAAGCAAGAAACTGTGTTTCACATCAGTGGTTGTAACGATAACGACAGGGTCAAGTATGCGTCTTTCACTTTCATGGATGTTGCTTATGCTATGTCGTGGGACGACTTTAAGGAATTAGTGCTTAGGAAATATTGCCCACGAAATGAGGTCAAGAAGTTGGAGATAGAATTTTGGAATTTGAAGGTGCAGAATAACAATATGGCTGCTTACAACCAGAGATTTCAGGAGCTGGCTTTGCTATGTCCTGAAATGGTTCAGACTGAGACAAGGTTGATTGAGAGGTATATCGGAGGTTTACCGAAGTCCATAAGAGGTGATGTGACTACCTCGAGAGCTGCAGATCTTCATGAAACCATGGAGATAGCAAACAAATTGATGGATCAGGAACTGGAGGATGTCCCAGAAAAGTGTTATGACCACAAGAGGAAGTGGGAAGATCACTCGAAGGGTAGTAATAGCAACTCTCAGAACAAAAGGCAGGATGTAGCCAAGGCTTATGCAGCGAGTTCAAGTGATAAGAGGGGGTATGATAGGAATGCACCTCTTTGTAACCGCTGTAAGCTACATCACAAGGGACAGTGCACAGTAAAATGTCACAACTGCCAGAAAGTAGGACACTTGGCAAAGAACTGTAGGGCAAGACCCCTAGCCGCCGCTCAAGCAGCACCATCCCACAACCGTAGGGCGGAAGTCACCTGCTTTGGGTGCGGTGAAAAGGGTCATTACCGAAATGAGCCACAAGCCCCGAAATCAGGGAAATGGTGGTGGACCAGGTAACCAGGTAGCAGTAGTCAACAATGGAGACCAGGGCAATGGAGGAGGAGCTCGTGGAAGAGTTTATGCTGTGGGCAGAAGGGAAGCCCAGGACGACCCGAATGTGGTGACGGGTACGTTTCTTTTAAATAATCGTTATGCTTCAGTACTATTCGATACGGGTGCAGATAGAAGTTTTGTGTCGACTGCTTTTAGTCCTTTAATTGGTATAGCTCTGACCACCTTAGACAACGTCTTTGACATAGAATTAGCTAACGGGAACTTAGAAAGAGTAGATACCATTATAAGGGGTTGCATTCTAAATTTATTAACCACCCATTCAACATTGACCTTATGCCAGTAGAGTTGGGTTGTTTTGACGTCATCATAGGGATGGATTGGCTATCGAAATATCATGCCATCATCATCTGTGATGAAAAGATCGTCAAAGTACCTATGGGTACGAGTTTCTGATAATTGAAGGAGATCAGAGCGATCGTGCGCGTTTGTCAAGGTTAAACATCATCTCGTGTACGAAGGTGCAGAAGTGCATTGAGAAAGGATGCCACCTGTTTCTAGCTCATGTTACTAAGAAAAATGAAAAGGTGTCTGGAGAGAAATGATTGGAAGACGTTCCAATCATAAGGGATTTCCCGAAAGTTTTTCCAGAAGACCTACCTGGACTCCCACCGGCCAGACAGATCAAATTTCAAATCGATTTGGTGCCAGGAGCCGCGCCTGTAGCGCGAGCACCCTATCGGCTAGCACCAGCGAAGTTACAGGAGTTCTATGATCAGTTAGCTGAACTGTCAGGAAAAGGTTTCATCAGACCGAGTTCTTCGCCTTGGGGAGCCCCGGTCTTGTTTGTTAAGAAGAAGGATGGATCCTTCAGGATGTGTATCGACTATCGGGAGCTGAATAAGCTAACCATCAAGAATAGGTACCCACTCCCAAGAATCGACGATTTATTTGATCAATTACAAGGTTCAACAGTTTACTCCAAAATAGACCTGAGATCAGGTTATCATCAACTCCGAGTCCAGAAAGAGGATATCCTAAAGGCCGCATTCCAAACCCGATATGGCCATTACGAATTCCAAGTTATGCCATTCGGCTTGACTAACGCACCAGCTGTGTTCATGGATCTCATGAATCGGGTGTGTAAGCCGTATTTGGATAAATTCATGATAGTATTCATTGACGATATCCTGATATATTCCAAGAATGAGAAAGAGCATGAGGAACACCTCAAGCTAATTTTGAAATTATTGAAAAAGGTGGAGTTATATGCCAAATTTTTGAAGTTTGAATTCTGGATATCGACTGTGCAGTTTCTGGGTCACGTGATAGATAGTCAAGGCATTCACGTGGATCCCGCCAAGATTGAGGCAATAAAGGATTGGGCAACACCCATAACGCCTACTGAAATACGCCAATTCTTAGGACTTGCCAGTTATTACCGACGGTTTATCAAAGGTTTTTCTAAGATAGCTATGCCTTTGACAAAACTGACACAAAAGGATGTGAAATACGACTGGGGAGATAAGGAGGAAGAAGCTTTTCAAATCCTAAAGGAAAGATTGTGTAGTGCACCTATTTTGGCCTTACATGAGGGTAGTGAAGATTTTGTTGTGTATTGTGACGCTTCACACAAAGGTTTGGGAGCTGTGCTGATGCAGAGAGAGAAGGTGATAGCATGCGCTTCTTGACAGCTGAAAACCCATGAGAAAAACTACACAACCCATGACCTAGAATTAGGATCAGTCGTGTTTGCTCTTAGAATTTGGAGGCTCTATCTTTATGGCACTAAGTGTGTGGTATATACCGACCACAAAAGTCTACAGCACATCTTAAACCCGAAGGAGCTGAACATGAGACAACGCCGATGGTTGGAATTACTTAGCGACTACGATTGTGAGATCCGTTACCACCCAGGCAAGGCAAATGTGGTTGCCGATGCCCTCAGTAGAAAGGAGAGGATTAAACCCCTCAGAATTAGATCGTTAGGGATGACGACCAGTTCGCCGCTTCCAGCGAAAATTCTTGAGGCTTAGGGTGAGGCACACAAGGATGAAAAACCGACCACGTGAGAAAATTTACGAAATGTCAAAGAGTGAGAATGGCTACGTAAAAAGATCCGATGGAGTTTTGTTTTATGGGGACAGGAGTTGGATCCCGCTATTTGGAGGAATTCGTGATTTGATCATGCACGAATCCTATAAATCCGAATACTCTATCCATCCAGGATCCGACACGATGTAAGATTGAGAAGTATTGGCAACTGGAACTTAGAAATGACCCAAGAAGTGCCAGAATATAGGATGCCGTAATGGGAGAATCACACTATGGATTTTATCACCAAGCTGCCTAATACGTCGAGCGGTTACGACACGATCTGGGTGATCGTTGACCGTCTCACTAAATCAGCTCATTTCCTTCCTATAAAAGAGAGTGATAGCATGGACAAACTTGCGCGACTGTATGTTAAGGAAATTGTCGCAAGGCATGGTGTGCCTGTCTCTATCATCTCTGATCGAGACAGTCGGTTCACGTCTAACTTTTGGAAGTCGCTCCAGGACGCATTGGGAACCGACCTTGACATGAGTACAGCTTATCATCCTCAGACTGATGGTCAGAGTTAAAGGACCATCCAGATGTTAGAGAACTCTCGCAGTGGCCCCGAGTACACATGGGTGCGAGAGGATGAAATCAAGCGAAAGTATCCTCATCTCTTTTCGAACCCAACGAGTAACGTAAATTGAAATCCAGGATGGATTTCCCGATTAGCTGGGGAGACTGTGGCTAATGGTAATTTTCACATTTTTAATTAATAATAAATGGTTATTTATTATTTTTAAGCTGAGCATTTCTATGAGCATTTGCAAGTTTTTGTGTATTTTTGAGCATTTTTGGGAGTTGTCCCTCATACTGTAGCTTACAGTCACTGCAGAAAAAGTTTATTTTTGTAAGTAAGCATAAATTATTCCATTTTTAAAAGTTACGGACAAGTTTTGTAATTTACTGAGAGCTTTCTCGTAATTACTGAAAAAACAACCTCACACGCGTACCGACAACACAATATATATGGTAGCAGTCTAATAAATGCATTTATGAGCAAATAATAATATTTTATTATTTTTCTGACGGAAACGTCAATAAAAACTTTATTTTGCGTATACGTGTCCAAAAAGGTCAAACCGAGACTTTACGGTAACTATTTAAGCTTAAACCGACACACGATATACCAACGAGGATCAAAAACACACTAATTCCCCCTCCTATGAACCGTGTATAGGAAACACAAGAGGACAAACTTATTATATGTATTATATAGTTAGTGGAGGATATGCATGTAATCTTGTATTTATACCATAATAGCACATAACCATTTTGGCACTCCCATTTTATCTCTAAACCTTACTTAGATCATTATTTTCCTTCTTCTTCACCATAACTCACGGCCATAAGCTCAAAATCAAGATCCACAAAATTTTGTTGAAGTTATAAGTAATCGGTGTGTACTTTCAAGTGTTTCGGGTTGTTTAAAACGTGTTTTGGGTAAAATTGGTGCATTTTGGGTATGTTCTTGAGCCTTCACCCACTCGACACTCTTAAAGCGTTGTACGGATCTTGAAAACTTGTTCAAATCTTGTTCATATCATGTTGTTTTAATGTTTAAAAGTGTTAAAAAGTATTAAATGTGTAAGATTTGTTAATATGAACAAGTTAGGGTTTGATGTCATACATACACATGGTCGACTTTTATGAAGTTTTTGAACAAATTATGATATTTCTTGCTTGTGTGGTAAATCTTGTTGCTTGTGGTACTAATTTGGTGGTACAAAAGTGATTAGTGCTAATTATGCGTAATTAAGTCGAAATATACACTTTTAAGCATATATATATGGATCGGCTACTTTAATAAATATATAATTATTGGGGTTTTGAAAAACATAAAATTTTGGCTCTAGTGGTGAAATGGTGAAGGTTTTGCTTATTAACTTATTATGATTAGCTTATTGTAATAAGCACTAACTTATTGATTTACACTACAAAAATTGGACTAAAAATTTATTTGGCACAAATGGGCCGAGCCCATCATGTATTCGGCCTATGGGGGCTGTTTTGAACAAATTGCTTATTAGAAGTGCTTATTGGCTTATTTGATATATAACGTAAAATATAATGTAATTAAAAAGGACTAATTATTTATCGGACTAAAAATGTGATTTTGGACTAAAAGTGGCCTATTCGGCCCAATAAACCTCTCGGGAGATAAAAATAAATTTTTGAACATTTTTAGACTCGCTATAATTATTTTTGCAAAATAGAACGAATTATATCGATAAAAACCATTTTGGGCTTATTTTGGCAATTTAAGCCCAATAAGCCAAATAAAAGGAATTTTTGCCCCATAAATTATGAATATTGACCTTTGTTGATTTTTGACTTTTGAAAGAATTTTGACTAAACGTTGAATTTGGTATCAAAAACTATAATAATGAATTTTGACTAAAGGGATTTTTTGAGGAAATTTGCAACACTTGAGAAAAATGAGAAAGCTTGAATAAACGAATGGGTCATGGCCGATTTTCTAAAATTGCAACACTTAGAATATTTTTGGACAAAAACCGACTAAAAGACGAAACATGTTATTTTTATTATTAAAAATATTAATTTTCCTAAATTAATATTTTTAGGTCTTATGAGACTTATAAATATATTTTTAGCACTTATGCACTCGCACTTATTAAATTTCTCAAAGACTAAATACTTGTAAATTGTTTCATATAATATTTATTATATTATAAATAAATATAATAATCTATAATAAAACCCTACTAGCACCATTATTAAATCAATGTTGCAAAATCGTGAATCGGTATGAGCGGTCCGTGGCCGATTAGCGATTTTTTACCGATTAATCGACCGATTTTCTTGACTCGGCGATTAATCGCCGATTACCTTGGAATTCTCTCCAAGTTCCAGGGCCGATTAACGATTAATCGCCGATTAATCGCTGATTCGGCCGATTTTGCAACACTGAGCACCATTATTAAATTAATTATTCAATGATCATTTAATTGATTATAAGTCTTAATTAATTAAATATGTAATTATTAAATATATATAATATATATATATATATATATATATAATATATATATATATATATATATATAATATATTTATATGTTAGTGCAAATTTTACGATATTTAAACTAAACGGTTTCTTCGGTTTTAATAATGACAAACGTGTAACTTGTAATACATAACGTCAAATGTGCAAGTTACTTGTAAACACAAATCATCAATGCATACTTACATCAACACCTCCCGACGTCTCAAGTATGCTTCAACGAAGTCGTAGATTTCCATCCCGACATAAATCGCTCAAGGTATGGACAAACAAATCTACTACTTGACAAATGATCAAAGGATTATATTTTTCTAAACTTCACATTTTTAATGTGACAAAACATTTTTTAATAAATATATTTTAAAAAATATTTTTGAATTAAAAAGAAATGTTTTATTTTGAAAAATTAGTTTTAAAATCCCAACAGCTATTTTCCCCCCCAAAATCAGCTCCAACCTTCCCCAAATAAGTTTTCACCAGAAAAGACAAAATTTGGAGCGTCCTTGTCTGGGACGGCTCCACGGTTCCACTAAATTTAGTGGAACCGTGGGACATTTAGTGGAGCCGTCCGTACAAAAATTTCTGTAACGTTCAGATTTTTCTTGCCTATAAATAGTGGACTATTTCACACTTTCAACTTGATTTTTCCAGTCAATTTTCTTTGAATTAATCCCTCCTCACTTAGATGACTTTCTTTGATCATTTGGAGAGTCTTAGTTTGTTTAAGAGTGATCCAATCCTCCATTCAAGTGATCCTCTTCATTCCTCTTGATTAGCAAGAGAAGAACAAAAAGTATCCAAGTAGATACAAAGTGTTGTCATCCCTCTTGATTAGCAAGAAAAGAACAAAAAGTATCCAAGTAGATACAAAGTGTTGTCATCCCTCTTGATTAGCAAGAGAAGAACACAAAGTATCCAAGTAGATACAAAGTGTTATCATTCCTCTTCATTTGCAAGAGAAGAACTCAAGGTATCCAAGAAGATACAAGAGTTGTAGTATTTAGGTCTTGTAACATTTGTTACACTCTTGATTGTATCATAGCATACATCAAGATCATTTTTCTTTTGAGAGTTTGTGAGGGAAGATCATTGTGATCTTGTCGAGATCTTGGAGATCTCTTGAAGCCATTGGGCTTGTGTGTATTGATTAAGTGGATCAAGGGTAGATCGGGTAGAACGTGGTAGATTGGTGCTAGCTAAGATTAGCACTCGACATCTAGCTTAGTGTCGGAAATAGGATAAGCGACGTGTACGGTGTAGATCGGGTAGATCGTGGTAGATTGGTGCTAGCTAAGATTAGCACTCGACATCTAGCTTAGTTTCGGAAAACAAGTTAAGCGACGTGTACGGTTTTCTCCGCCTGAAGGGAGTTTGTTGATTAGTGAAGTAACTCTCGAGTTGGGTACTCGGGGAGTGGAGTAGGGCGAAGAGGAGCTTCGTGACCGAACCACTATAAATCACCGTGTCCGGTTTGCGCCTTCTTACTTGTCTCTTTACTTTCATTTCATTCTTTATCGCCTTATATTTGCATTGCGTTTTTGCTTGTGAGGCAAGGTTCTTATATTATGTTGATTATCTATGTGTCATGGTTTGATTGTGCATATGTTGTAGTTTACTATATTCATCTCTTAATGCCATATGATCATAGTTGACACTTTTCATATCACATCACACTTGATCGGGAGTTTGATACAAAAGTCTTAAATTTTTTAAATGGAAACGTATTCACCCCCCTCTACGATTTTCAAAATCGGTATCAGAGACAGGTTGCTCAAATTTTTAAAACAAATGGTTTTCAAAATTGAGTACGATCCATGTATCAAATTACCTATGAAGGTGATAAAATATGAAAAGTATTTACTTGTTTAATACTTACAAGTTTTGTTGTTAAGTGTACTTTGTCATACTAGCTTGAAGGTTTTCTTAAACCACTAAAAGATTAGTGTTTTTAAGTGTCCGGTCATGTTTTCAGAAAGAGTCATTAAGTCATGCAGTTCTGAATCAGAAAACAGACCACAGTACCACTAAATATTGTACGATGCCGTTATATTTAATGGTACCGTGAGTCATTTAATGGTGCCGTGCATCTATTTGTCTGTTTTTCATTTTTGGTTCATTTTCAAAAATCCATATAAAATCAACCATAAGTCTGTACGAGTCGTGTCGCCCATCATTTTAAACAATGTTGAGTCTACTTTCATTTGAGAAATATTTTTATGAATTAATTCTAAATGAAAGCATGTTAAAGTCCTTGATTTTCAACTAAAAGTCTTCTGGTCATACAGTTTGCGTAAATTTTTGGTCAAACTGAAAAAGGGCGATTCAACTTTTAAACCTTGACGTCTTTTCAAAGTGACTTAGCAAAAATCTTTGAAATGGGGAGGAAATCAATTCGTTTTCAAAATCAAGCTTAGTATACATTGTTATACCTAATATACACAATGATGATAAGTATTTCGGTGTGTTAAGCTAAATTGCTATTTGTTCATTATAGTTCTCCGGTTTATGCATTTATAAGGCTCATGCTAAATCACTTGCACTATACTAAGAAATTAGTTTGCATTGCATATAGGCATAGACCATTTTTCTTGCATTTGTTGCAAGTTTTTAAAATGGTTTAGTAACCTTCTTAGGAATAGAAACTAAGTTGGTAGATCATGTGTGTCGAAAGATATTGTCTTACACAATTATTTTTCCAAAGGTTTAAGTGTAAAAAGTATATCACCCTAAAATACTTAACACTTTCATAAAATCCGTAACATGATCTTTAAAACATTACATCATTTTGTCTTGTTTGACCATGGGTTGTCTAAACAAGGTAAAAGGTCATTTTAATACATTAGTATTTAAGTAAAAGAAAATGTATTAAACTTGCATTGATTTAACACACATACAAAATGTTTTAAACATTTAGTATTTTACGTATGTTGAATAAAAATATTTAAGATAATTATTTTTATACTAATGAGGTGTCGAAAAACTAAGAATATTATACTTAATAATATAAATAGTTGACCGAATCTACACACACGCCTTGTGTTAGATGTGATACTAAGAATTATACGTATTCTAGCACGCGGAATTTACTAGCTAGCACTTAGACGACTTTATGTGTTTGTGTTTTGTGTGATTTGAATGTAACAATGAATGAACACAGAATAATGAACTTCAACTTCAATAATTCAATATTATTATAACAATAATACGAGTGATCTCCTATCACTAGAGTTTATAACCTTGAATCCCTATGAAATAAGTCGTACCAAAACTTTAATCTAGGCAATCCTTTTATAGACTAAGGATTCCTTTACAAGATAACTATCAATCTAATTCTAGATGATATACACAAAATCTTTTCCATAAATATCTTTACACAGTTTTATCATAAACAGTACAAACTTCTTCACTCAGCAGTACTAACTACTTATGTCTTCAAAATTCTTCAGCAGTACTAACTTTCATCTTCAACAGTACTAACTGCTTAAGCTTAATTCCCAACAATCCTCCCCTAAACTTATGATTTCTCCTAAATCACTAAGTTTCTTCAATTAAGCTTTTCCTTCCAAATGAGGATTCTTCCAAACACTTACAACATCAGTTTCTTCGTTTAGGCTTTCCTTAGCTTTTGCAGTATCTACTATTCAGTTAGTGCTTCTTCTCCAGTCTTTATTTTCTTTGCAACATCTGATTCCATAGTTTCTGATTCTCTCTTCTTACCTGTTTTGAAACTTCTTCTTGGAGTGTTCAGAATAGCATAAGTTTCATAGAATTCCCTTTCAATTATAGCATAAGATTTTCCCTTGAAGTCATTCATAGTGTAATTTGCTGAGTTCTTCAAATAATGCTTCATAAACTCAACTTGTTCCTTCTTTGTAGGCAACTTTATCTTGTATCCTGACTTCTGCCTTTCTCTTATTCTCTGAATCAGATCTTCCCATGTTGCTACTCCATTCTTTTTGAGTATGAACTCTTTAAGCTCCTCTGTCTTTTCTTTTCATTCAACTGTTTGTCTTTGAGAACCATTGAAGCTTGAGCTCTTACAATCAAATCAGAATCCAAAAAATATTGTAGCTGTTCATTGAACTCCTCTTGATTTTCCTCTTTAGATCTTGTTTTTTCCATGAATTCAGCTATATTTCGTACATCATCAACAGCCATTTTTCTTGAAAATTCTTCATCTTGAGCTATTTGAGCTTCTTCAGTTTGTTTGTCAGCCAATTCTTTTTCTTGAATCTGCTTTGCTACATCTGCATCATAGGCTATCTGTTCTTGACTTTTTGGTTTTGATTTCTTTAGCCTTTCCAATTCTTGAACAGCATCAACTTCTTCAGATGTCATTGGCTTCTTTCCCTTATCTTCCCTTTGAACTGCTTCATGCTCTGTCTCAGCAGTCTGAACTGCTTCAACAGTTTGAACTTCTTTAGCAGTCTGAATTGTTTCTTGTGTCATAACAGTTCCTTCAACATAACTAGAACTTGAACCAATATCTAATTTTTCTTCTTCCTCTTCATTAAGCCTCCCTTGAGAACCTGATCTATCCTTGTCTTTACCTGATTTCCTCCCCTGTTTGGAAGAATTTTCATCATCCCCTTCTGAACCATCTGAATCATCATCATCAGAAGAATCATCATCCAAAACCATTCTTGCTCTTTTCTTCTTCAACTGTTCTTCAAGCTTCTTCACCCTTTTTGTTAATTTGGTGTAGACTTTGGCAAAATTCTCCTTGTGAGCTTTGAATTCCTCCTTGTTTTTCTTTAGCTCCTTCTCCAAAGTGTCAACCTTGGCTACTAACTTGGTACATAAATCCATCAATTCAGTTTGTGAAGAGCTACCCTCATCACTTCTAGTTGTGTGACATGCTAGGAGAGGTGAATCTTTGGGCAAGGATCTAGTCACAACCCTAGGTAGACTAGGTTTAGACTTTCTCCTATAAGTGATGGTTGGTTGGTGGGTTATTGCAAGTACTTGAGTGGGTGTGTGATGGGGATCAGTTGGAACTGCTGAACCTTCACCCAGCTAAGTTTGAAGCATTTGAGGAAATAATGGAACTAGTTCCCCTTGAAAAAGCCTACTAGCCATAGCCATATTTTGAAAAACTTTTGATTGAAGGCTAGGCGTAGCAAAAATCTCAGTTGGTTTTGTAAGCAGGTATGTCTTTTTATTCAAAAGTGTTTGAACAAACCTGGGATACATTAAAAACTTTGTTTTGCTTGAAACATTAGATACCATACCCTCAAAAATAAATTTTGAAAAGTTAAAAACTCTGTTTGTAGACAAACAAATGAGAGCAATAGCAATATTGCTACTGAACTGCTCCCAAGCAGTCTTTTTAGGACTTAAACAACTTAAAAGGGTATGTGTCAAAAATCTCCATTGAGGTGAGAAACATCCTTTTTGAAAAATTAATTTATTTTCAGATGTATCATGCCCTATTTTGGTTAGTTCTTCCCATATTTCAGTGTTAGGCATAGTGTTAATACCATCTGAGTCATGTAATTTAAGATGTCTCCTAATTATAGACTCGGTAACAACAAAAGATACACCATCCACTTCAGAATGAATTTATGAGTCTCCATCTTCACTAGTCAAGACAGTAGCATTCTGCCAGAACTGTGTGATGTGCGAGACATAAAGAGTAGGAGAAACAGTTAAAGCATACCTTATGTGAGAGTGGTTGGGAAAGTCCACAATCTCATAAAACTTCTGCCCATCTCCCTCCTCTGTTTTCTCAAGAAACGCAACCTGATTATGACGTTTAACAAATTCCAATCCATCCATTCTTAGTGATGAAAAATGAAAGATTATATCAATACGATGATCGTTTAAATTGGAATTGAGGTTTTATGCAGTCGCTTGGGGTTTATAGGTACTGTTTAGGGTTTTGCGAAATATCCGTATGAGATAAATTATCTTTAGAAAGAGAATAAATAAATTTATGGTAAAAAGATAATTATCGTCTATATGAATCCCTATAAGTATCTTAAGAATAACGGTTTTACCCCAACGGCTAGAAAATTAATTACTGACAGATTTTTACAATGGCTAGTTGAGCCGTCCTAACTTTGTACTAACCGTACCAACTGTTGGAAAAATTTTGTTGAGCCGTATGAACTTTTGAAATAAATTTTAAAATACCATGGCTCAAACATAGTTTTTAGCAAACTATCAGCTATCAACGGATTTGATATGTCTTTACCAATAGCCGTTTGCTTTGGACTAGCCAACTCTTCACACTTAGATATGGTGAGCTGATAACCATACAATTTTTGGTAAATTGTCAACCATCAACGGATTTGATTAGTCTTTACCAGAAACCGTTTGCTCTGGACTAGTTGGTTCTTATGTGGGTAAGACATGGTGAACCAATTACCATTTTTTGTGTGCAAAGATCACACACTCAGCTTCAAATCACCATAACAGTCCAAAACATATAGCATTAAATTCCTTGGTGTTTATCATTCAAAACCTGCAAGTTTTAGTCCAAAAACAAAGAAACAAGCTAAAAAGCACTTGTCTCAAAATATAAAAGTATATGACTAACAATGCACATAACAAGAAAAAATTAATTTCCTTGTGGAACCCAAGCCAAAACAGACTTAGGCTTTCCTATTGCATCAACATAATTCATTCTTTTCAAAACAATCTTAGCACCATTGGGTTTAATAGGTCTCCATACCCAACATGCTGATGCATTCACGCCATTTCCCATGTTTCCCTTAGCAGTGTTTTTATCCACACCAGTACCAATTACTCTGCTAGCAGTTGGAACTGTTGGGTTGGTAGTTGTTACCTTAGGTTTCCAAACTTGATTTTTTACAACTGCTTTGTGATGAAAGGGTCTATTAACAGTTTTTGGTGCTGGTTTGGAAAACATTTTTGCACCTTGAACTGTTGGCCTTGGGTGAACAGGTCTAATAGGTCTGACAGTCTGAACTGCTGGTCTAGCAGTTTGAATTGGTCTTTGGCCAGACTTTAATAGAACTTATCTGGGTATCATTCTATCATTTCTTAGAAAAGATTGAGGTCTTGCTATGCTCAACCTATGCTTTGTATATCCAGATACCCATTTATCACAATAATCTGCAAGATGGTCAAAGCTACCACAAGAGTAACAAGCTTTCCTATAGTAGACAAAATCCTCCCCTAATTGGTGAGATTTGAGGTCATTCCAATTCCTTTGGTTACCTCTTGGCTTGTTTGTGGTTCTCTACATTTTTGCATACCTAACTGTTGGTCTAAAAGGTTTGGCATTTGATCTAGGCCTAACAGTCTCAGGTTTAACCATCTTTGGAACTTTTGGTTCCTCCACTTTAGCACTAACAGGCTTAACCACAGCCTGATCATCCTCATCATCAGAAGTCCATTCCTCAATGGTTGGAGCATTTGAGTCCTTAGCTGAGGACCTATCAGAAGACACCTTGTCTTCAGATAGTGATTTATCACTTGCACTTTCATACACATGGTTTGTCAACTACATCCTTCTTGGGTTGAGGACCATAGTTAAGCACATGTAATTGAAATTCAGGAAGTCCTATGTGTTCTAAGTCTATGCCTGGGGGTGTTGGAATTCCTCTATAGGGAGGTGGAACTGACTTATATCCTAGGCCTGACTTAGCTTTATTAAGGATCTGACACTCAATTATCTTTTGAACACCTTTTGATGTGTATTCTAGTGTGTCTAACACTCATCTGAATGTTCTCCTTAGCTTTCTTAACCTGTTCTAGCTCATGTTTTAACACATGATCTCATTCTCTCTAAACATTAAGTCTCTCTTAACAATAATCATATCATCAGAAAACTTAGACTCATTACTTTTATAATGAACAATTTGTTCTTCTAACACAGCTAAATCTCTCTTATGATTTGCTAAGCTAAAAGCAGTTTCAACTAGCTCTTTTCTCTGATTCTCATATCTTTTCTTAAGTGTTTCTAGATCTTTTAAAGCTTCACAAGATTTAGAACATTTTGAAACTTGTACCTCAGAATCTGAGAATGCCATGAGAGCAACCTCTGTAGATGCTTCTGCTTCCTCCTCTGCAATGTAGCTCCAGTCAAATCCTAAGCCATCAATGGCAACCATGGCTTTCGAGCTTGAATCAGTAACCTCCACAACCCTTGATTTGTTTCCATATCCTCTGCTCTTTCCATCTTGTTGGCTTGGCAATCTACACTCCCTTGAATAATGACCTTTCTTGTGGCAGTTGAAACACTCAATCTTGGACTTGTCATACCCTGCAACATCATTGCTGTTTATGACAATCTTCTTGCCAGTCTTCTTCAAGAATTTCCTAGCTCTCAAGCTGAGAAGAGAGAGCTGCCACTTGATATCCATCTCTTTAATATCATCTTCATCAATCTCTTGAAGATCTGAATGAGTCAACATACTTCCATTGTGCTGAGTAGTCAAGAAAGCACAATAAGTATCATCATTCAAAAGTCCACTAGTACTGCTTGAGGTGCTAGCAGTACCAAGGTTTGCACTAGCAGTACCAACTGCTCTAGCAACTTGCACTCTTCATCTGGACTTGAGGAACTGGGAGTTGACACAAAGGCCAAATTCCCTGAGCTTGAGCTTGAGCTTGATCCAGCAGACTTCTTAATATCATGTTCAACTATCTTGAAGTTGCTATAGAGATCCATTAAGCTCATGGAGTCTATATCAGGCTTGTTTTTCCATACTACCACATGCATAGCCCATTCAGCTGGTAGACTCCTCAGAAACTTGGAGTTGAGATCTTTCTGAGGCATCTCAATTCCTAGAACAGCCAATTGACTCGCCAGCTTTTGAAGCCTATTGAACATATGATCCAACGACTCATTGCTTGTTGCTGTAAAGTTCTCAAACTGATGCTTGAGAAGGGTCTTCTGGGTTTTCTTGGTGGCTTCATTCCCACCATATCTAGCAACAATAGCTTCAAAAATAGTTTTAGCACACTTAAACTTGCTAAAATTCAACAACTGATCATTGGGAATAGTCATCAGAAGCAAACTTCTAGCCTTAACATCATTCTTGTGCCTTGCCTTCTCTTCAGTAGTGGTTGGCTTTGTCTGCACATTTGTCTCAGATTTACCTTCAACAACAGTTGTTGTTGTTACTGGTGTAAAAGATTTTCCTTCTTCAATGATCTCCCAAAGTGCATAGTCTTGCACTTGGAAAAACTGCTCAATACGAAGTCTCCACATGTCGAACTCATTAGGTTTAAGCATAGGAAGCTTAGCAGCAATGTTAGTTGTGGTTGGTGTTGTTTCCATGTCCATCTTTGTTCTTCTCGGATCTTCTAAATCTAAGTATCAGCAACCTGTCTCTGATACCACTTGACCGTATCTAACCACTGACCTGTGTAGAGTATATAAATATAGATCTACACGCGGAATTATAGCTAGCACTTAGAAGACTTTATGTGTTTGTGTTTTGTGTGATTTGAATGTAACAATGAATGAACACAGAATAATGAACTTCAACTTCAACGATTCAATATTATTATAACAATAATACGAGTGATCTCCTATCACTAGGGTTTACAACCTTGAATCTCTATGAAATAAGTCGTACCAAAACTTTAACCTAGGCAATCCTTTTATAGACTAAGGATTCCTTTACAAGATAACTATCAATCTAATTCTAGACAATATACACAAAATCTTTTCCATAAATATCTTTACACAGTTTTATCATAAACAGTACAAACTTCTTCAAAATTCTTCAGCAGTACTAACTTCCATCTTCAACAGTACTAACTGCTTAAGCTTAATTCCCAACAATAGTTTTTCTCAAAATAAAAATAAAATGAGAATATCAAAGTAGTAACTTAATATGTTATTAACTTCACACATACAACTAGTATTATAATAAATGGAACACACTCCTTAAATTTTTATTTTATTTTTATAAAAGGAGTGATCGTGAGGGTCAAGAAAGATTTCGAGTACATATCAATTCATTATTCAAATTATGATTGATATCATCATCGAATCTAATTGACAAGTTTTCGAGTGTGGACATGAAATTGGAGTCATTATTTGTTTAGCTTCAAGATAAAATCAAAACATGATGAAACATATTATCTTGAATCTACATACTCAATCACACTCGATTGTTATGAAAATAATGACGTCTTCTCAAGACGAAAATAATATGCATCGGATCATAACTCACACTTGTGTTGAAGATGCCATGTTAAGTCTTCTTGTCCAATGGTTGTGTTCCAAACTTTAAACTAACATGTTTAAAAGATGCATAAAATACACAACTAAGTAGGATTGACAACTTGGATATTTCATCCGAAATATACAAGTAATTTACATTGCAATGCAATTAGTAAATGTGTCATTTCCGAAAAACCAAACAAGAGCAAACAAACAACATATGCAAACTTTGCTCATGAACAACTCAACACTCAAAGTCACATGTCTAGTAAAAGTGTCATACATAATATGTTATTAACTATTATGTAAGTCATCAATCTTTGAGAATATCACATGTATTTCTCTTATCAAAAGATTGACAACGGATAACTTATATCCTATGCATCTTATTTTCTTTGTGACATGAATGGTTATGTTACAAGAGAATACATTGCATCATGTTAACAAATGTAGGATAATAAAGTTGAATAATAACCTAATACGACATGTGTCATTGCCTAAACAAGTAAAATTGGTCATACACTAAAATACTTGTTTCACAAAGCACTCTTAAGAGTGATAAGTTTCCTCTTAGAAAAGCATACTTCTTGAAATAAAACAGTATGTCTCATTTCAAATAAAATGCTCACAAGATCTATTGAGGTAAGTAACCTTTACTAGATTCTCACTCAAGATATGCAAAGGAGCATTCTTGAAACACACACGATGTAGTAGATTCTACATTGTATCACATTAGAGTGTCTCTTGGTTCTAGGAAACCAAATCATGTTAAAATAACATGTAACAACTCAACAAACAAAGATGTTGTCCAAGAGATCATAAAATACACCATCTCCATCAAACAACCTTTAAATCTCAAGCACGAAATTAAAACATTTCGCTTTCCTTTGTTAGGAGTTGTGTAAGACATGTCATTTTCTTAACCAACTTTCAAAGTATGGTTAATTGAGTCATATTAGGCCATGTATAAGCAAAACAAGATAACATCATCTTTGCTATACTTCGATAGGCAAATATAGGAATTTGAATTCTTCTAACATGAGAATGACTACTGGAGAACCTATCGCACTAGAAATTCAATTTGACCTAACGGTTGGATTGCTTCCAGGAGAGAAGTTGGGTTCGTGTATAACCCGTAAAAATGGTCGTGTTTACCTTAATTGAGCACCACTAGTGATAGTCTCATACTCATTCTCTAACTTGAAAAATTTTTCATTCCTACATTTGACTAGAGATAGTTTACATCGGTGAACTTTATCTCCCATTAGGATGTCATCTTGAACAAGTAGTAATTAGGATCTGCCTTAGCAAACCTAGATTGCTTGCATCCCACATACGTGTTTCTAAATGATAACATGTTCTCGTAAGATATGGTTAAATGTCTTCATGATCTTAAATGCTAAATGATTATCATGTTTTACATGATGCTTGCATTTATTCCTTATGTGCATTTTACATGATTTACTTGTAAAGTTTGCACCCACACTATGTCCTTTTGACACATTAGGAATTAGGTATGCCCATCACTATGAACCCTTAGAAGTCATAGAGCCATACACTAGTGTCAAAACACATAAGTCAAAGTAGTCGCGAAGTTACCCTAATTCCCTAGTCATCACTTCGCCTTCTTCCAAGTAATACACCCTTTTGTCATGGGAAGGTTAGGAACAAACCTAGTAGAACTCGGAGTAGGGTTGACAACTTAAATATTTCATCCGAAATATTCAAGTAAGTTTAACTTGCGATCGCAATTGTTAAATGTCATATCCGAAACATCATACTCAAGCCTTTTAACAACATATGTTAAAACTCTCATCCAAAAGCTAAAAGCTAACATCAACCCTCGGATGACAAAGGACTCACAAGTTACTATATAAGTGATTAGTAGTTCATTTCATCCTCGTGTGATTACACACGTCTTAAGATCCCAAACCCTGCTGCGAACCAGCACCATAGGCCTAGCTTTACATCTTTCAAAACCCCGTTAAACACTCACGTCCGAAGCACATCAAAATCCGTAAATCAACCAAACCTCTCAACCGAGAATCCCTTAACCATCTCTGTCTAGGTCTAGGAATGATGGAACATATTCCATAAATCTTCTGACTATTTAAATATTTCACTGGAAATATTAAAGTCATCCCTCGTACCCCTCTTATGACTACTTTAATATTTCACTGGAAATATAATAGTCATCTCGTGTGTCTCGTCTCATGACTCTTTAAATATTTCACTGGAAATATTAAGTCATCCTTCACATCGCTCTAATGACTACCTATGTATTTCCTTGGAAATATAAAAGTCATTTCTTCTCGTCTAGTACCGTTTGAAGAATTTATTAGGTATAAATTCTTTTAATCCAAAGTCCAGAAAAGTCACAACATATGTGAAATTTCTTTGTCAAAAATCTTCCTTTCAATTCTCACCAACACCATCAAAACCCACTCGATGTAGTCTTGAACCAAAACCGTCTCCTATCAGAATAGATTCTATCTATCATCTGATTCCTTAGCCTTTTCCCTTTCACTTCCGCATGGTATTAAACACTACCAATGCTTCCGCATCCTACTCATCTTCCGCACACTTCAAACGAAGAATCGCTAGGATACGTTGAGATAACCCTTCCTCATCAACATAGATAACCCACTAGAACCTTATCACTAACCTCACAACCTTGAAGATTTTATCTTCTTAACCCCTAGGATATCTCCACGTGATCACTTGCCTCATCATAATATTCTATGAATATTCACAATGATTGAGAAGAGCTACGTGACTTCAAAGGTGAAGTTTATCGTATGCTATCCACCACCTGTCATGACGTTACTAAGCTCATCGCTTCCGTCATCGTTCGTTTTCCTCTTTATCTTCTACATCTTGTCCGGATGGTAATAGATTAAGGGGGAGCGAAAACACACTCATACTGTCTTTCACCAAACACTCTCAAGAACACACAAATGTGGTTCTTATTCCCTAGGAAACTACCCTTTAGCTGCCCAGAACTAGGCTGCACAGGAAAATTTGTGACTTCCAGGTCACGGTACCATTAAATTTAACGGTACCGTGTGGTATTTAGTGGTACCGTGCCTATGTTTGACGAATTTTCACTGTTCCCTCCTGATCCCTGCATCCCTAACCTCAAACCTGCAAAATTTTGCAAACTCACACACACCCTAAGATTTCCTCACTACACCATAGGACACCATCACCAACTTTAGTTTGAATCCCACAACCCTTGCCTATATAAGGCCTCACTACTGCAAACTTATCTTGCATCTCATCTTCAAACCTCACATTAACATCTTTCATCATCACACTCAAACCTTTTAGCTACACTTCACTCTTGACAGTGATAGTTAGTCTAAGAACCTTCAACCCATAGATCATCACACTCAAACCTTATAACCTTCAACTCATCACACTCAAACCTTATAACTACTCCTCACTTTGGATAAGTGATAGTTAGTTCAACAACCTTCAATCCTCACAAATACATGAAACCCTTCATGCACCAAATTATCTCTAACACACAACTAGGATCATCCAACCTAGAAACCTAGAACTTTGTTACCTTAACCCCGTTAGAGATATCCACCAACAATCCTGTTAGGATCACATGCACCTTTCCTTTTCCCTTTTGAAATATATCATGCATCTCATTTTCAGTGCAAACGATATATTAACCTAAACCATCCTTTCCCACCTTTCCTCAAAGGGCAAAACCAATATCTCCAACCACATCATCATCATCCTCCACTTTTAGGATTCCTACACCCTTACCTCCACCAAGTTCACCACAACCTTTAGCTATCACACTTACCCTATCACCATCAAACCTCTTTGGACTTGGCACCAACACATCATCCTTATCACTATCACCATCACCACAACCACTAATGGGTCATCTCATTATTTATCCCCTACAACCACATAACCCAAGTTGTCCTTGTTGTCACTACAACCAACACTCTCCCACCTTATGGAATCATTTAGGTATAACTGATGAAGCGAAAAGTGTACCGCTTTTAAGGGGTCATTTAAGCCCTAAATCATATTTATTTGATCAAATATTGCCCTAAATCGTTCCTTTTGTCATTTTAGGTACTTTTGAGGAGAAATCTGGAAAAGGAGGCATTTTGGACGTTTTTGGAGCATTAAAGTGAAGAAAACGGCAAAGTCTCAAAAATCGGCTAAAAGTTACTCTTGACGGCGTCAAGATTTACTCTAGACGGCGTCATGCTTTGGCAAGAAAAGTTGGACGTGAAATTTACTCATGATAAGCCAGTGAAAATAGCATGTGAATTCTGACGGCGTCACGCTTTAACTTGATCAAGGGCGTCACGGCTTAAATCATAAGGGGACGGCGTCACGTTCACGAGCTGACGGCGTCAAGCCTTGATAAGCCAGAATGGATTTTTGAAGAGCTAAAGAGGGACGGCGTCAAGAAGGTCATCCGGGAACCCTAAAAGCGGCGAGGTGACGGCGTCACACTCCATAAGGTGACGCCGTCAGATCCAAAAATCTATATATAGTTTTCTAATCTTTTGTCATTGAGGAGAGCTTAGTGTGTGGAATTTTGGGATAAAACCCTAAGACGATTTTAGCTACTTTTTCAGGGCTTTTTGCCTTGAGATCTTCCATGTTTCATTGAAAGATAAGTTATCAATTAATCATTCAATATGTCTATGTGTTGTTTGATTCTATCTTATTCCTGTCTTTTGTTTAACATGTTAGGCTAAATTTATCTTGTGTTTGCTTAGATCTAATGAAACCTAGCTATTGATTATTGGTTGTTAGTGTGTTATTAGTCGTATTGGATGATTGTTTATCTATGTTAGGCTTAAGAAAACTGGCTAACTTCCTATTCGGTAACTTGCTTGAACGTCTTAAGAAACATGAACCAAACGCGTACTAAAGGTTTTTATGGTTGTATTTAATGCACAAGCGAATTCTAGTGATCCCATGTTAGGAGCTTCCTAGCCGGCTCGACATAGGAGTGAAGTAGGAGCTTGTAGAGTTGGGGAAGTAAGTACGCCACCCCACGAATGGTATTAAGGAATACACCCGTCATCCACGCGACTAATACACACTAATTAACCGGTAAAAGATAGTTAGGGAGTAAGGAAATCTAAGTAAAACATTTCTCCACACATAAGTTTCTCACCCCATTTTCATTTTTTGTTATTTTATTTTATTTGCATTCGTAGTAAATTGGGTTAGTTGACTAGCAACTAATTCCGCCCACTCCTTCAAAACCGAGATTTTATTTGCTTTCATAAAATTATAAAAACATAAAAAAAGAATCTTCCTCAACCCTTAGACCTAATTAGAGTAGCCTTTCATACCTAACGAACACTATTCCCTGTGGAGAACGATCAATCCCCCGTACTTACCACTACACTATACTACATCGGTCAGGTACACTGCCTGGTGGGGTTGTAAGCCTCTTGAGATCCCTCGAGAGGTAAAACCTGTTGTAAGGTCACAAAACCACGCAATCAAGTTTTTGGCGCCGCAGCCCGGGGAGTAGTTATTGCTTAGGTTGAAATTTTATTTTTATTAGGTCTACTCACAAGATTCCTATCAAGTGAGATTTTTTCTTTTTATTTTGTAGCTTTCTCGTAGTCTATCTTTTCTTTGTGATTTTGTTTGTAATTTGCTTCAAATGGACTCTTCACTTAGACTTCTAAGATTGCAAGATATGGTTGAGTGGCTAGAACACCAAGAAGTTCAAAATACCTCATTTAGAGACACTTATGAATCATATGAGCCTTCACCTAGGATAGATTCTTATGAACAACCTCCATGTTTAGGATCTTGTTTTAGTGAGGCTAATAGGAAAAGCGACCTAGTTTGCCAAGGAATTGTGGATAGAGCCGTATCAATAAACCATAAGTTGGATGAAGCACTAGGTTTGTTATTATCACTACCTAAGAAAACAATTGATGAGGATATAGGTGATCTTGACACGTGGAATAATGAGGTAAACACCATAAGCCCACAAAATACTCAACCATCATTTGAGGCACCCACACCGCCCGTGACTTACCCGGAAGAAGTAGAAGAAACTTTAGGAATCCCGATGGAGGTAGAACCCTTGGACCAAGCACAACTAGAGGATATAGGTTTGCACACTTTTAGTGATGACCTTACTCATAGTTCTAGGGAATTTCCTAGTGTTGATGAATTGGAACCTCAACCTTTACACAACTTTTCATCCTTAGATTTACATCTAGGAGAAAAAAGAGGAACCGACCCACCCATCAACCAATATTATCCGGGTAGTTTTAGGATGAAGGAAGCCATTCACTCACCCCCTTCACCTCACGTGGCATATTCACACCCTAAGGGTGTGTATCGCTACTTTCACCCGCACTTAATCCTAAGTGTAGGGAAAACCTCCCCTATTTTTGTTAAATAAGGGTAGAGTCAGGCTCGTGACTCGAACAAAAACAAGCGCTTCTTGGGAGGCAACCCAAGCTTTATTTGCTTTGTGTGTTTATTTATTTGTTTGTTTGATTTTATTTGCTTCCGTATGTATGTTTAATTTTTATTATTATTGATTCATGTTCAAAAGTAATTTGTGAAAATGCTTTATTTTGTTTTTAACTTCGTCTTAACTACATATAAAGGTATTTTGCAAAAGATAAGTGTAAGGGAAATCTAAATTGGTTTATTAGAACACATATGAACATGAATCGTAATAATAATAAATTAACATACATATCCGTATTTGTTTGAGTCAAATGCTTGTATCGAGTCATAATGATGTTTTGTAGGATTTCCAGGAAGTAAGGTAAAGGTTTTTCTAGGAATTTTCCGGAAACTTAAAATGAGAATTTTTGTCAGGTCATTTCTGACGGCGTCAGGGTTTATAACCTGACGGCGTCAGATTTAATTTTCAGAAATTTTTGAAAGTTTTGTTTTTAAAAAAAGTTTTTATTAAATCTCCAACTTATAATCTCCAGGAATCTGCAAAATTATCATTCCACAAGCATTATATCCTTATATATAGATTTTTCCCGCCGATGTTATGCAGGTTTTCGTGTCTGTTTTCTCAGGTTTAACAGGTTATTTTGGACAAGGAAATGTTTTGAATCAAGCTTATGGCGATGCATTAGTCATGGAGCTTCAACATTACTTTGGAAGAAGATCTAACCGTGTTACTTCATTATCCACCGAGCGAATCAGGGGAGTATTTGATTTCATTCTTTTACTTTTTGCTTTTACATCTTATTATTTGAACATTGGGGACAATGTTCATCTTAAGTGTAAGGGGGGGTAAAAGTACGATTTTAGAGAATACAATTGCGCTTGATTTTTGTTTGTTTAATAGTAGATGTGTAATAAAACTGAGATAAATACCTGTTAGGGCAATTTTAGTGCCAAATTTAAAAAAATTTTACAACATATAGGAGTGAAACTTTAGTTCTAATAAGCGTCTCACGGATAGGAGTTATATAACTAGCACAAAAACCGTACCACTAAAAAAAATTTTTCCACCCCAAATATGTGAGGTTCGCCCCTAGAATTGGTAGGAAAAGCATTTATGCTATGATGTGTGTACCGGTAGCACTTAGATTCTAGAACTTGCGTTAGGACCATTCCAAGGCCACAAGTGAGACTACATTCGTGTAGTTAGATTTACTACATGATAAGAGGCATTAGGATTAACCCATTGTTTTACACCTGTGTTTTTGTTATAATTACGTTGGCTACATTGGTCAAGTAATTCTCCCACACCCTTTGCGTTGTACTCATTTTTAGTACACGATACCCCTAGTACACCCCTCAGAGCCTATCTTTTCGTTTCGACCTTTAAGCATTTTACTTAAAGGAAGAATTTGTTACACCCCACTAAAATGTACACCCAAATCGCCTTAGCCTACCTTGTATGCACTCATCTTTAGTGCATTATTGTTACAACATTTGTTTAAACCCAAGTTAATTATCTAATTGATTACATGGTTGCTAAGTCGAGTCATATCCTTGTACATATTGTTTTGGGACGATTGGGACTCATGGGTAAAGTACTAGTGTAATGGAGTAATGGGGAAGAACATCATTTATTACCCCCATATGTGCTAAATATTTTAAAAGTACTCCAAGTTTTTCGATTATCTTAATTCGAGTCATTAGATTAGTATTTGTAAAGTTATGTAAAAATTCAAGTGTAAGGGGAATGCAACGCCCCTATGATGTATTATTTTGGATGGTAGGGCAAAAGTGTATGCAAAAAAAAAAAAAAAAAAAAAAAAAAAAAAAAAAAATCAAGAAAAACACAAAAAAATGAGAAAAAGAAAAGTAGAAAAAAACATACGGACTACCATCCCGTTTTATTTTATGTTTATTTTATGTTTTTGTTATTTCGTTTCTAGCTTAAGATCGAGTCTAGTCTTGGCTTAGCAACATTGTATAGTACATGTAATTGATCAAGATTTTTAACTCGCCACCAGTAAAATATCCTTTATCCAACAAAACCGTGTTTTCCTTTTCCCTACACCTTACGTTATAACCCATTTAAAAGCCCTCTTTGATAGTTTATCTTAGGTGCTTACGCCTAGTGGAGGAGGTTTTCGATCCTTTCCCAAGCCTATGGTAATCTATTTGCTATGACTGGTAGTGAGAGATATTATCCGTTTTCATTTATGAGATTTATTTTGATGACACTTGAGAGATGTGAGTATCTAAACACTACTTGTGAGGTGCTAGTTTATAATCTCCGTGCTTATTATGATTGAAGTGGAACGATTATTTGTTGTAATTACTTTTATGTTAGCATTAAATGACCCCTAACTTGTATTTTGATTAGAATAAAAGCGCATTTGCTTGAGGACAAGCAAATCTCAAGTGTAAGGGTATTTGATGAAGCGAAAAGTGTACCGCTTTTAAGGGGTCATTTAAGCCCTAAATCGTATTTATTTGATCAAATATTGCCCTAAATCGTTCCTTTTGTCATTTTAGGTACTTTTGAGGAGAAATCTGGAAAAGGAGGCATTTTGGACGTTTTTGGAGCATTAAAGTGAAGAAAACGGCAAAGTCTCAAAAATCGGCTAAAAGTTACTCTTGACGGCGTCAAGATTTACTCTAGACGGCGTCATGCTTTGGCAAGAAAAGTTGGACGTGAAATTTACTCATGATAAGCCAGTGAAAATAGCATGTGAATTCTGACGGCGTCACGCTTTAACTTGATCAAGGGCGTCACGGCTTAAATCATAAGGGGACGGCGTCACGTTCACGAGCTGACGGCGTCAAGCCTTGATAAGCCAGAATGGATTTTTGAAGAGCTAAAGAGGGACGGCGTCAAGAAGGTCATCCGGGAACCCTAAAAGCGGCGAGGTGACGGCGTCACACTCCATAAGGTGACGCCGTCAGATCCAAAAATCTATATATAGTTTTCTAATCTTTTGTCATTGAGGAGAGCTTAGTGTGTGGAATTTTTGGATAAAACCCTAAGACGATTTTAGCTACTTTTTCAGGGCTTTTTGCCTTGAGATCTTCCATGTTTCATTGAAAGATAAGTTATCAATTAATCATTCAATATGTCTATGTGTTGTTTGATTCTATCTTATTCCTGTCTTTTGTTTAACATGTTAGGCTAAATTTATCTTGTGTTTGCTTAGATCTAATGAAACCTAGCTATTGATTATTGGTTGTTAGTGTGTTATTAGTCGTATTGGATGATTGTTTATCTATGTTAGGCTTAAGAAAACTGGCTAACTTCCTATTCGGTAACTTGCTTGAACGTCTTAAGAAACATGAACCAAACGCGTACTAAAGGTTTTTATGGTTGTATTTAATGCACAAGCGAATTCTAGTGATCCCATGTTAGGAGCTTCCTAGCCGGCTCGACATAGGAGTGAAGTAGGAGCTTGTAGAGTTGGGGAAGTAAGTACGCCACCCCACGAATGGTATTAAGGAATACACCCGTCATCCACGCGACTAATACACACTAATTAACCGGTAAAAGATAGTTAGGGAGTAAGGAAATCTAAGTAAACACATTTCTCCACACATAAGTTTCTCACCCCATTTTCATTTTTTGTTATTTTATTTTATTTGCATTCGTAGTAAATTGGGTTAGTTGACTAGCAACTAATTCCGCCCACTCCTTCAAAACCGAGATTTTATTTGCTTTCATAAAATTATAAAAACATAAAAAAAGAATCTTCCTCAACCCTTAGACCTAATTAGAGTAGCCTTTCATACCTAACGAACACTATTCCCTGTGGAGAACGATCAATCCCCCGTACTTACCACTACACTATACTACATCGGTCAGGTACACTGCCTGGTGGGGTTGTAAGCCTCTTGAGATCCCTCGAGAGGTAAAACCTGTTGTAAGGTCACAAAACCACGCAATCAATAACCTCTATCGAGTCTACTTTATGGCACGACTTGTCATAATGTAATCATTTAGAGTATGTCTTATCAACAAACTATCCTTAACATCAATCATCTTGAGTAGATGATTATGTTGTTCAAAAGGTTTGTTAGAACTTTCCTTCCCAATGACAACTTGGAAGAAGTCATTTAGTGCGTCAGTCAATGAACGAATCTCGTTCTTGATTAGTGTGATTGAGTGAACAATTACACCTTAGGTTTTCGGTCGGGTTGTGACACTTACGTGTCAGCATAGTTTAACCCATGCATGTCTTGCTATGTGTATTCTATCCCTATAATGTTGCTCCTATACTGTTATATATTATGTTGCACGAAGCTAACCCTTGATGTAGGAAAAGCCTTTGTAAGAATTTGATCCATGGATCCGCTAGATACTAAGGTGAATAAACAAGGGGATTCAATTACCATAGGGGAGCATTGAGCTAGGGGGAGCTCGGGGGTATTTGAATACATAGTATGGAGTCCTTCTAATGGTGGAAATAGAAGACTTCACTGGGATGATGCAAACTCGCCTTTCTGGGGAGAAAGGATAGTAGTGTAATAAGGGAGCGCTCGAGGCAACTACCTTTTTGATTCGACAAAAGGGGGAGAAGGGAGTGTAAACAGGTAACTTTTACATTTTACTATGTGTTACGGTTTACATATTTGTCATCATCAAAAAGGGGGAGATTGTTAGTGCAAATATTACGATATTTAAACTAAACGGTTTCTTCGGTTTTAATAATGACAAACATGTAACTTGTAATACATAACGTAAAATGTGCAAGTTACTTGTAAACACAAATCATCAATGCATACTTACATCAACACCTCTCGACGTCTCAAGTATGCTTCAACGAAGTCGTAGATTTCCATCCCGACATAAATCACTCAAGGTATGGACAAACAAATCTACTACTTGACAAATGATCAAAGGATTACATTTTTCTAAACTTCACATTTTTAATGTGACAAAACATTTTTTCAAAAATATATTTTACAACTTATTTTTGAATTAAAAAGAAATGTTTTATTTTGAAAAATAAGTTTTAAAATCCCAACAGCTATTTTCCCCCCCAAAATCAGCTCCAACCTTCCCCAAATAAGTTTTCATCAGAAAAGACAAAATTTGGAGCGTCCTTGTCTGGGACGGCTCCACGGTTCCACTAAATTTAGTGGAGCCGTGGGACATTTAGTGGAGCCGTCCGTACAAAATTTTCTGTAACGTTCAGATTTTTCTTGCCTATAAATAGTGGACTATTTCACACTTTCAACTTGATTTTTCCAGTCAATTTTCTCTGAATTAATCCCTCCTCACTTAGATGACTTTCTTTGATCATTTGGAGAGTCTTAGTTTGTTTAAGAGTGATCCAATCCTCCATTCAAGTGATCCTCTTCATTCCTCTTGATTAGCAAGAGAAGAACACAAAGTATCCAAGTAGATACAAAGTGTTGTCATCCCTCTTGATTAGCAAGAGAAGAACAAAAAGTATCCAAGTAGATACAAAGTGTTGTCATCCCTCTTGATTAGCAAGAGAAGAACACAAAGTATCCAAGTAGATACAAAGTGTTATCATTCCTCTTCATTTGCAAGAGAAGAACTCAAGGTATCCAAGAAGATACAAGAGTTGTAGTTGTTAGGTCTTGTAACATTTGTTACACTCTTGATTGTATCATAGCATACATCAAGATCATTTTTCTTTTGAGAGTTTGTGAGGGAAGATCATTGTGATCTTGTCGAGATCTTGGAGATCTCTTGAAGCCATTGGGCTTGTGTGTATTGATCAAGTGGATCAAGGGTAGATCGGGTAGATCGTGGTAGATTGGTGCTAGCTAAGATTAGCACTCGACATCTAGCTTAGTGTCGAAAATAGGATAAGCGACGTGTACGGTGTAGATCGGGTAGATCGTGGTAGATTGGTGCTAGCTAAGATTAGCACTCGACATCTAGCTTAGTGTCGGAAAACAAGTTAAGCGACGTGTACGGTTTTCTCCGCCTGAAGGGAGTTTGTTGATTAGTGAAGTAACTCTCGAGTTGGGTACTCGGGGAGTGGAGTAGGGCGAAGAGGAGCTTCGTGACCGAACCACTATAAATCACCGTGTCCGGTTTGCGCCTTCTTACTTGTCTCTTTACTTTCATTTCATTCTTTATCGCTTTATATTTGCATTGCGTTTTTTGCTTGTGAGGCTAGGTTCTTATGTTATGTTGATTATCTATGTATCGTGGTTTGATTGTGCATATGTTGTAGTTGACTATATTCATCTCTTGATGCTATATGATCATAGTTGACACTTTTCATATCACATCACACTTGATCGGGAGTTTGATACAAAAGTCTTAACTTTTTTAAATGGAAACGTATTCACCCCCCCCCCCACGGTTTCCACAATATATAATATAATAATTTATATATATTTACTTACGCAGTTGCTACAAGCAGAGCACCGAAGTTCCGTCGCACGTCGGAGCGGTTGCACTATTTTGTTGATTGATTAGCAGGTTGCTATTGTTTTAAGGTGAGTTTATAGCCCCATATTTTTATACGTTTTGTTTATTAAACCTTGGGGTGAGAAACATGCAAAACTGTTATCATGGACCAAAAATGGATTTTGTTTTATACACACTTGTATGCGGAAACCTAAGTTTAGTTGAATCGCATTGCGCCCACTATCATCAACCGTCAATTCCTGCTGGGAAACGCGTGTGATATAAATAGATCTATTGGGGGTGACTCCCCCGTTCGGTTGGCTCGGCATAGTCAATGCGAACGTATACCATATGAAATTTGGCCGAGTGTCTGGGGATTAACACTCGCGGGCACCCTTTATTTGATGTTGTTTGTCTAGTTCGGTTGGATGAGGCTTAGTGTTTGCATAGCGGGATAGTGTGTGTTTGCTGAATTGTTTGCTGAATATTGCTATGGTCCATATGTGCTTATTTACTTTAAACCTATGAACTCACCAGCGTTAGCTGACTTTTAGCATGTTTTTCTCAGGAAACTGAGGTGTGTTTACTGAAGGCAGGGCATGGCGATGGTCATAAAATTTGTTGGAATTGTTTTTATTGTTGCATTAACTCTGAAATTTGGGAGCGCTTTGTTAAATGGGCTACATTTTATTTGAAATGAATTTTATGTAAGACAGTATGACTTTGAATATGTAATGTATTTCAAAACGGATTTTTAATCCGTTCTCTATATCTTGTTTTGTGATTATCGATTTAGTAGCACCCAAAGTGTATGCTTCCGTAATATCTTGATTTTGGGGGTGTTACAAAGTTAATTGTACATAATGCTTTATAACATGTATTACTTAAAATTAAGTTTAGGAGTGAAGTAACTATTTGTACCATAAGCTTTATAACATGTAATACTTAAAATTAAGTGTTGTATTTAGTGTTGTAAAGTATTGTACAACAAGCTTGTAGAATTGTAAAACTTAAAATTAAGTTTTGAGGAGAGTGAGTGATCCCTCTTTTATATGTAGTATAGATTTATTGCGAATATATAAGAAAAGCTAAAGTGTGATCAAAGAACATCGGTGAATCGACCTAGAAGAGGTCTCACACTTATCAGTCATGTTACCACAATGTGAAAAGTTATTCAGATAACATCGCAATTAAAAGCCGGTAAATTCATTGACCAAAAAATCAGAAACCATGATTACTAAAAAAAGAGACCTAGGACATGAAGAGGGATTGTACGGCTAGATGCAATAGAGGGTGAGGGCTCATCTTTCATCACGCGTCACAACTATTGTGGCTGTCCCATGTCACGCGCGACCAAGGAAAAACGAAGAGGAAGCGGTGAAGGTGCTCACCTCTTGGGTACCGAGCATTTTGTGGGCCCCTACTAAAACATTAACTATACCATTTTATTTATCCATAAATACCCCCACACCCCGTTATTTCTATACATAACTTCAAACATAATCTTTCTTAATATATACGCAACTCAAACAATATATTTATCATTCCTCATTATCCAAATGAATTCCGAAATGTTCATGTTCACATACTCATCGGATGAAGAAGAAGTTACGAGTAGAAACTTGACTTTTATTAATAGAGCATTGCCATTTATTAAAAACTAGCAGGGTACCCGCGCGTTGCGGCGGCGGGTACCCTGAAATAAAATTTTCCGGTGAATCTTGTATTTTAGTTTATTATGTTCTTTTTGACAATAAATTTACGGATATCAAGAATTTCGTTTAGCTCGTGCCCGTTCGGGCTCGAGCCCGTTTGGTCCGTGCCCGTTCGGGCTCGAGCCCATTTGGCCCGTTGCTCGTTCGGGCTTGAATATTTGTATAATGTGCTTTATTATTTGTATTAGTGACATTTAATGCATGAATTGTGTTTAAGTTGGTTGTACAATATGCTTGATAATTTGAATTTCTTATATAAGGGGTGTTTTAATAACTGTATTAATTGTATTTATTGACCCGTTAATTAATTGTATTTAATGTACATAATGATTTATTTATTGTATTTAATGTTAGTATTTCTATTTTAATTAGTTGTACTTTGAGCTTAAGAACTTGTAAATGTTAGAAAATGTGTTTTAATTACTTGTACTTTTAGCTTTATAACTTGGATTACTTAATTTTAAGAGTTTCCATTATTAGTTGGCCTTAATGCTTTATAATATAGTAAAGATAGACGACGACGTGAAAGGCAGTGACCGATGAAAAACATTGTAGATAGAGATCATTATGGTGTTCATGATCGTTTAGTCGTCACCTATTTTAGTGCGCATCCGATGTACGATGCATATCATTTCTGGAAGAGGTTCTAAACGAGTAGAGGGCTATTCACAAGCATAGTTGAAGAAGTAATTAATCATTGTGCATACTTTCTTGATAATACTGATTGTACAGGAAGAGAAGGAATTTCGGTTTTGATGAAGTGCACCTCCGCAATTTGTCAATTGACATACGACACCGTTCCTGACGCCCTTGATGAGTATTTGCAAATGGGTGCGACAACTTCTCGTGATTCTCTTGATTGTTTTTATAAGTCTATTATGAAATTTTTTAGAGCAGAGTATTTTCTAAAACCTACTTACACTGATGATGAAAAGCTATATCTGTTTCACGAAGAAAAGCACGGATTTCTAAGAATTTTAGGAAGCCTTTATGTATAGATCGGGAGTGGTTTGATTGTTCTAACGCATATAAAGGGAAATATTGTAGACGTGATCATGGTCCGAATCCATTCGTTTTGTTGGAAGTTGTTGTGTCACAAGACTTATGGATATGTCATGCTTTTTTTGGTGTTTCTGGGGTGAACAACGACATCAACATTTTACATCAATCGCCTATATTCAACGATCTCAAAGACGTAAAAGCACCAGAGGTTCTGTTTGTGAACGGCGTAACTTACAGATGGGGTTATTATCTTGTTGACGAGATATATCTGGAATGGGTGACAGTTGTTGAGTCGATTTCAAATCCAGCCGTTGATGACCACAAGCGAATACGACTTAAGCGAATGCATGAAGCGGTAAGAAAAGATGTGGAACGAGCATTTGGTGTTCTCAAGAAAAAATTGGCTATAATAGCCAATCGCGCACGACCGATGCGTTTAGAAAGAATAAGGAGTATGATGTATACATGCATCATATTACATACTATGATTCAAAAATACAAAGGGAAGGCAATATCTCCCAGTTCGTATCCAAAGGAAACACATCAACCGGACGACCTCCTATGATCCAATGAACAAACACAACAAGTTATCAAACAAACCAAATCATCACAGGCGCATCAAAACCTTCGTGTCGATTTGGTCGAACACCTTTCTCGTGAAATTTAATTTAAGTTTTTAATATATATAATGTTTTTAATTTTTAATGTAATGTTTTTAAGTATGATTAAAAGTTTAATTTAGTTTTTAATTAAATTTATTTAAAAAATGGGTTTTGAGATGAGAGGAGTGGTGACCATTGAAGCTAAAAGATGAGAAAAGAAGTGATGTGAATGTAGCGCTGATGTAGAGGAGAGGGGAGTGATGACCATTGTGACTAGTCTAATTTGGGATCTCATTCTCATGCTATATGTCATTTATCAATAGACTGCCATAGCAATAGCATATGAAATATAGTATTATTATATATAAGATAAAGTGCATTTATGCTTCATGTATTTTTTCTTCAATCTATATATGCACTCTGTATGGATGAAAAACTCATTATGCATAACCTCCAGACTCGTTATGCATTAAATACTTTTTCATTTATACACATTCTACATAACTAAAAAAATTTAAAATATTATGCATAATGAATCAAATTTAACTAGGTTATGCATAATGAGTTTTTTTTATCTGTATAGACTGCATAATGAGACTAGAGAAAAAGTACATGAAGCATAAATTGATTTTACCCATATTATAACTTATAATGAATCATGTAGACTCATTCTGCATAACTACAAAATTTAAAATATTATGCATAATGAATGAAATTTAACTAGGTTATGCATAATGAGTTTTTCATCTGTATAAATTGCATAATGAAACTGAAGAAAAAGTACATTAAATATAAATGAATTTTACCCAATATCATAACTTATAATTTATACACAAGCTCTTTTTGGAGAGCTAAGACAAATCTTCCTACCTCTTGCTCCATATACGTTATTTTTACATCGTTGTTTAAAACACAATCTCGACACAATGACACTTTATAAATAAAGTTTTCTTTGTCAACTAAGAAATAAATGGAGCTAATTCTAAGTGGAATTGAGCTCTTTTTATTTTGGATCTCACTAGATTTGAGAAGTTGTTTTGAAATTGAAGATTGATTTGCACACATTATGTTTTGATTTGTATACATGTACTGTACGAAAATGTAAATCATAATGTCTATATAATTTATGTATTCTAAATATGAATAGTGTGAGTTAATAGAAAATAAATGTGTGCAAATTAATCTATTTTGTAAATTGAATCAATTTAGCAACAAACAATGCTCCATCCCACGATATGTAACATTCCTTTCTACCTAGTTTTTTGTTAGTTTCTATTTATATTTGCCCCTAAAAAGTAAAAGAGTACAATTTTACTTAGAAAACAAAACTAGTAACAAAAAATGTTGGTTGTGTTGTGTTTGGTGTTCCCAGAACAGGGTAAAGATAATCAATAGAGGTACCGGATATTCACTTGAAATCGTGTAATCACTTTCCAATAGAAACTATTCGACCCTATGCCTGGGTTACACAAATATCTCTATGGGATAAGACCAAGTGATGTTCTTGTTTTAGGCACAAATCAAGAACCGAATTGCTTTCAAGTGTTTAGGTTTTCTATGTATATTTCATGCCGATGTGTTGATCTCTATATATATATTAGAGATATACTCAAAACCCTAGTCAAAGGAAATATGAGAAAATATTGGCCAAATATTCTCCATATACTTTCCTTAATTCTAGCTATAGTGGTTACAAGAACAGAAAATCATGGTCTTAATTAAGAATTTGAAACTTCCCAAAATAGGTCAAAGTTAGTTACAAATTCTATCCAGCATACCAGCAGTAGAATCTTATGCCTAGCAGCACAATAAATTATACTTGCAGCAGAATCTAGGGATAATTACCAAAATAGCCCAAACACAAATGGGCGGTTCCCTATCTAACCCGAAATCCGAAAATAATTGTGTTGCCCAGGGCAACCAGCATTTTTTGGGGCAACCGAAGGATTTCCAGTGTATTTTCTGGGCAACAATCGCCCTTTTTTGGGCAACTGGGGGCATTGCCCAGGGCAACCGGGGTAGAAATATCCCATTTGGGTTTTGGGCTATTTTAGTAATTATCCCCAGAATCTATTGCCTAGCAACTCAGCAGAAATATTATTGTACTAGCAGCAGTATCAATAACACTAGCAGCAGAATGTTCTGCATCAACAGCAAAATGAATAATACTAGCAGCAGAATGATCTGCATCAGCAGTATTATCATTTACACTAGCAGCAGAACCACAAACCACTTAATTTGAGTCAGAGTAAACTTTGACCTGATGGGTGTACACACCATACCTCCAAGCCCATTACCAGGTGTGAATTAATCCCTCAAGTGCACTAAATTTTCTAACAATCCTCCCTAAATTTAGTTCACTTCCTTTGCATGAAAATAAACATTAAACAAACATGTGCATAAATGAAAATATCTTGAAGATTGAATTCTCATCTTAGTACATTACACGTTCAAATATTCGAGAATCAGGGTGTTCTAAGAATTGAACCCTTTAACCCATTTGAATACCTGAAGATAAAATACACACAAGTTTCAAACACTTAAAAGCTCCTGACACTATACAAGCCATGTGTACATATCCAATTCATAAATGTTGTAAAAGCTAAAAGTCCAAAGCTTCCTAAAGCGGCAAAACTTCAACATTTACATAGGTGGTTCCTCTTTATTCATGCTCCTGCTAAGCACTTTTTCAAAGAAAATTAACCATTGAGAAGTAAAGACGTCATCCTCCTTTTCAGCAGGTTCCGAGCATAACCTTGGGATGTAAAATAAAACATGTGCTCCAGTACACTAAATGTTCAACTTTTCACATTGAACTCAGTTCCCAAGTTTCCTCAGGAGGGAGTTGGGTATCTTAGCATTCAGTGACTAAGTTGGACTTAAACCCATCCCTTTAGCAGACTTTAAAACCAAGTCTCTAGCCAAACCCTACGTCAAGTGATCAGCTAAGTTTTATTGAGATCTAACAAACTCTATAGATACCACCCCATTCATGATAAGCTCACGAATCATGCTATGCCTGACACCTAAGTGTCTAGACTTCCCATTGTACATCTGGCTATAAGCCTTTGCCAATGTAGCAGCACTATCACAACGGATAGAAATAGGTGCTATAGGTTTAGGCCACAATGGAATCTCAAGAAGCAAGTTTTTCAACCGTTCAGCTTCTTTACCAGCAGCAGCTAAAGCCACAAATTCAGATTCCATAGTAGAACTGGTGATGCAAGTTTGCTTCTTGGATGCCCAAGAAATTGCACCTCCACCAAGTAGGAATACCCAGCCACTAGTAGACGAATTGTCTTCAGTGTTACTGATCCAACTTGCATCAGTGTATCCTTCTAATACTGATGGATAACCAGTATATGAGAGACTATAGTCCATAGTTCTCTTCAAATACTTCAGTACCCTCTGAATTGCTTGCCAATGATGAGCACTAGGATTACTAGTATACCTGCTCAATTTTCCCACAGCAAATGCAATATCAGGTCTTGTACAAGTCATGGCATACATTAAGCAGCCAATCACCCTAGAATACTCAAGTTGAGATACAGCCTTACCAGTATTAGGCATGAGCTTCTCACTTGTATCCATAGGAGTACTCACTGGAGTACAATCAAAGTAATTAAATTTCCTCAACACCTTCTCAATGTAATGAGACTGAGAGATAGAAATTTTGTTACTTTCATGTTTAATCCTTATTCCAAGGATAACATCAGCCTCCCCCATATCCTTCATGGAGAACCTTGATGACAAAAATTCCTTTGTGAGGTCAACTTGATTTTGGTCAGTACCAAAGATCAACATGTCATCAACATATAGACAAATGATGACTCCTTTACCAGATTCATCAAATTTGCTATATACACATTTGTCAGATTGGTTAAGTGAATAACCACTAGACAAAACCACTTCATCAAATTTTTGATGCCATTGCTTAGGTGTCTGCTTGAGTCCATATATGGACTTAATTAGTTTACACACCTTGTTTTCATTGCCAGGCATGATGAAGCCTTGAGGTTGGTTCATATAAACCTCCTCATCCAATTCACCATTCAAGAAAGCTGTTTCCACATCCATCTGATGAATAATCACATTGTGAATTGATGCCAAAGCAAACAACAATCTTATGGTACTGATACGAGCTACATGGGCATAAGTATCAAAATAGTCTATCCCTAACTTTTGTTTAAAGCCTTGAATGACTAGTCTAGCCTTGAACTTTTCAATAGTTCCATCTACCTTCATCTTCCTTTTGAAAATATGTTTGCAACCCAAAGGTTTGCAACCAGGTGGTAGATCAGCCAACACCCAAGTGTTGTTGCCCATGATGGAATCCATTTCATCATTTATTGCTTCTTTCCAGAAAGCAACATCCTGGGACTTCATTGCTTCATCAAATGTTTTGGGATCATCCTCAACATTAGGAGTGTTGGTCAGAGACCTCATCCCTTGTTCATTCAATTAAGTATAATTGGAACTCATGTCCAAATGACTTTGGAGTCCTAACCCTTTTGCTCCTTCTGAGCTCAGGTTCAGGTTGTTGAACCACAGCCTCATCAGGGACCTCATCAGAGATCTCAGATATACCAACATCATTTGTTCCATTAGGATTCCTCTGACTTGGTCTTGGGACTGATGAGAATCTATTCTCATCAAAGATGGCATCCCTTGATTCAATTATAGAGTTAATTGAAACAGATTCATTAGGTTCAATAACATAGAACCTATATGCCTTGGAATGCTCAGCATATCCAACAAAGATGCATTCAATGCCTCTTTCACCCAAAGTCTTTAGCTTTGGATCAGGGAGTCTTACAACTGCCCTACAACCCCAAACCCTGAGATAATTCAGGTTGGGTTTCTTTTTAGTCTAGAGTTCATAAGGGGTTGTCTTGTTCCTTTTGTTGGGAACTCTATTTAATAAATAGCAAGCTGTTAACATAGCTTCACCCCAGAACCCTTGACTCAGCCCAGAATAGGACAACATGGAATTAACCATCTCCTTCAGCACCCTGTTTTTCCTTTTAGAAATACCATTTTGCTGAGGAGTATAGGGAGCATTCGTTTCATGGATTATACCAACAGACTGAAAATACAGAGTATCCATGTACTCACCTCCCCTATCAGTCCTTAATCTCTTGATCAGGGACTCTTGTTGCAATTCAACCTCAGTTTTAAATACTTTAAATTTATCTAATTCCTCATCCTTAGTATGTAATAAATAAACATAACAAAACCTAGAAGCATCATCAATAAAAGTCACAAAGTATTTCTTATTCCCCAAAGAGGGAGTAGCATGTAAATCACATAAGTCACTGTGAACTAGTTCCAATATTTTAGTTTCACGTTTCACACTTTGAAATGGTTTCTTAGTTATCTTGTTCATCATACAAGTTTTACACCTTTCAGTGTCCATGTCAAATGCTGGGATTAACCCATCCTTAGACATATCTTGCATTCTTTTAAAGTGTACATGGCCAAGTCTAGCATGCCAAAGGGTTGAATCATTTAAATTAGAAGTCGACATGAAAGCAGAATTAACCATATCATGAACAATATTAAGTCTGAACATACGATTACATAAATAACCAAAGCCAATAAACACCCCATGTTTAGACAAAACAAACTTATCAGATTCAATAACTTGTTTATAACCACAATTATTCAAAATACTACTAGAAACCAAGTTTTTTCTAATAATAGGAACATGTAAAACATCAAACAAAGAAATAATCTTTCCAGAACTAAACTTCAAATCCACACATCCTCTTCCATGCACTAGGGCAGTTGACTCATTTCCCATATGAAGAATAGAACCATTATTCATTGACTCGTAGGTCTTGAACCAGCTTCTATCTTTACACACATGAGTAGTTGCTCCAGAGTCAACCCACCACGCAACATCATCATCCTGCACAAAGTACACATCAGATATATATGTAACATAATAAATCTCAAAAGACTTATCAAATATATTCTGACCTTTCAAGGAATTACCACTCCCAGATCCACTCGTGCCTGATCCATTGGTTTTATTGCCAATTTTAACACCTTTACATTCCTTCCTGAAGTGTCCAGATTTACCACACTTCCAACAAGTAGCTTTTGACTTCTTGTTAGGATCAGTTTTGGTGTTATCCTGATGCTTACGTTTTCCCTTGTTGTCATTGTTCCTGGAGGAGTTGTTATGCTCCACCAAATTAACAACTGATGGACCAGCAGCATTGCTGCTCTTTGGCTTGTCACTTTCATGTGCTTTGAGTGATTCCTCAATGCGCAAATGACTACCCAACTCAACAAGAGTTAATTCCTCCTTCTTATGCTTTAGCATATGCTTGAAATCTTTCCAAGAAGGAGGTAATTTATCGATGATACAAGAGACTGAAATAGCCTCATCCATGTTCATCTTGTGTTGTGTGAATCGACCAAGTATACTAAGAAGTTCATTATATTGTTCCATGACAGGTCTAGAATCGACCATTTTGTAATTGTTAAAATTACTTACAAGGAAATTCTTACTTGATGCATCCTCAGCCATGTATTTAGCTTCCAAGGAATCCCACAGTTCTTGAGAAGACTCAACATTTTGATAAAGATCAAACAAAGAATCAGACATACCATTGAGGATTAACCCTTTGCAAACATAGTCATCATTCTCCCATTTGCTCATGTTCCTTATCTGTTCCATAGTAGCATCATCCCCATGATCTTCAGGAATTGATGTGGTCAGCACATACACCACATTCATGCTTGACAACAGGAAGTGCATCTTCTTTTGCCACCTTCTGAAATCGATACCTTCAAACTTTTTCAGTTTGGAAAAGTTAGCAGCTATATGCCTCATCGCAGCAGCCATTGATTATCACTAGAATAGTTTCTATTGATTGTTGGTTGTGTTGTGTTTGATGTTCCCAGAACAGGGTAAAGATAATCAATCAAGGTACCGGATATTCACTTGAAATTGTGTAATCACTTTCCAATAGAAACTATTCGACCCTATGCCTGGGTTACACAAATATCTCTATGGGATAAGACCAAGTGATGTTCTTGTTTTAGGCACAAATCAAGAACCGAATTGCTTTCAAGTGTTTAGGTTTTCTTTGTATATTTCATGCCGATGTGTTGATCTCTATATATATATTAGAGATATACTCAAAACCCTAGTCAAAGGAAATATGAGAAAATATTGGCCAAATATTCTCCATATACTTTCCTTAATTCTAGCTATAGTGGTTACAAGACCAGAAAATCATGGTCTTAATTAAGAATTTGAAACTTCCCAAAATAGGTCAAAGTTAGTTACAAATTCTATCCAGCATACCAGCAGTAGAATCTTATGCCTAGCAGCACAATAAATTGTACTAGCAGCAGAATCTATTGCCTAGCAACTCAGCAGCAGTATTATTGTACTAGCAGCAGTATCAATAACACTAGCAGCAGAATGTTCTGCATCAGCAGCACAATGAATAATACTAGCAGCAGAATGATCTGCATCAGCAGTATTATCATTTACACTAGCAGCAGAACCACAAACCACTTAATTTGAGTCGGGATAAACATTGACCTGATGGGTGTACACACCGTACCTCCAAGCCCATTACCATGTGTGAATTAATCCCTCAAGTGCACTAAATTTTCCAACAAAAAATATGGAGGTTTATTATCAGTGTATAGAGTGTGGATGGGGCAAATGAGCGGGAAACTAAGATTCCTAGCGGGAAAACAAAAAAAGTGACACCTTCATTTCGGGAAAAGTGGTAATTCTTTCCTTGCATGGCTTGAATCCCGTAGCAATTTCACCAATACCAAAAGGAGAGAGAATTAGTATTTTGTTTTTTTCATGTATTGTGTGTAATACCCAAAAATCTAAAACGTGTAAAAAGACCAAATTGCCCCTATAATCTTAAAATTTGATTAATAAGCATATAAAGTATCAAATAAATCCCAAACCTTTAGAAATGAACAAGATATGAAGTAAATTAATTTTTACTACTACATTTTAACATTTTGTAAAGTACAAAAATTATGAACACACAAAAATATAACATATGGGCCGAATTTTTATTTATTTTGTATTATTATCATTTTAATTAATTCTTATATAACTAATAAATCAAGATAACTACAAATCAATTTGGGAAATCTTTATTTTTAGTAATTGGAGGTTTCTTGGACCGAAATTGTTGCTCCCCTCCCCTATTATTATTCGGTTCTATTATTTCTTTTCCTTTTCAAAATACCGAACCCTAAATCTATCACACACAAAACTCTCTTAAGCACATACGATTTTCTGGAGGACCTTGGATAATTTTCTGGTGTTCTTCATCATCAAAGGGAGTTGGGAAAAATAGCTAGAGGTCGTGGGAATTGTTGGTTCGAACGCTAGAGTTTTTCTTTTGTCGTTAATTCCATCCGAGAGGTACACAATCCATTTGCTTCGTTCGATCATTCTAATCTCTTCCTGGTATTTTTCTCACGTTATTTACATCAAATATGTTCCATAAAAATTAGTCGAATTGAACCATGCAAGGTTATTTGGTCGCTATAATTTTTAATGGATAAAACGTACATAAAATCTAAAATAAACCATACGAAATTTTCTGGGTTTGAAACTTATTTTATTTGAGCTCTATACGATCTATACATCTCTGGAAAAATACTCATTCGATTTGTTATAGCCTATATTAGCCATGTCGAATTATTTTTGTATATCGGATTATTGAAAAAAACGAGAAGAAAAGAAAACCCTGTCGTGCGATCTAGGGTTAGGACTTTTGGGAATGGATTTGGCTTATTAATGATGAATAAATGATGAACTAATGATTGGAAATGATTTGGGAAGTTAGGGTTAGAGTTTGATGAATAAAAATACATACCGAGTGGGTTTTTGAATTAAAAAGGGGTGTTTTGTTATTGTTTAAACTCATGGGTTATTTTTGTTATATACTTTAGATCAGGGGTATTCTATACAAAATATAACATGGGGGTCTTTTTCGTAAAAATATGGGACTTAAAGGATTAAATATGTAAATCGTACTAAATGTGTAATTCGATTTGGAAAATCATTAAAAGGAGGGACTTGTTTTGTAAATTCTGGAAATAGAGGGTTGTTTCGTATAATATATGATATGAAGGGTGTAATGGGTAAAATGGGATAATTAAAGGTTTAATGTGTAAATATGGTTAACTAGTAATTCGAATGGTACTTTTTATAATTAAAGGAATAATTTTGTAATTTATATAAAGATGAAGGTAATTCGAACCATATCCTAAAATAAGAGGTGTGTTGGGTAATTTTGTTAAATTGAAGGCTTGATGTGTAATTATGATTATTGTAAGGGTTAAAATGTGATTTAATTAATTATAAGGATTAATTGGTAAATTAGTAAACTAAAGGGTATAAAGTGTAAAATTATCAAACTTGAAATATTAGAATCGATAATATTGGGAACTTATGGATTTAAATGGATAATTTGTAATACTTTCATTTTAGACCCTTAACTTTGGTGTTATTACATTTAAAACAATAAATTATGGAAAGTTGTTATTATTAACCCTAAATTATCATAACTTGGTAAAATATACCCTATGTTCATAATATGCTTCATTTATGACTTAACATAAATAATAATGCTTTAATCTTTCTAATTATGGAAACCTACTAAATAAGGAAACTTACTAAATGTGAAAACCTGCTAAAAATAGAAAGTTACTTAAAATGGAAGGGCAAGTTAAAATAAGTAATTGAGAACCTATTGTAATTCTCTTCTACTCCTTTAGGTGTGAAGAAGGAGAGGTCCTGATCCATTTCTGTGCTTTCTATTCTTGTCTTTGTTTTGCATTCGCGATAAGGTACAGATACTCTGCCCTTTTTCAGTAAGGGTGTCTTATTCCCTTGATATGATTTTGATTTCTGATTCGTTTAAGATTCCCTAAGCCATTGCTATGTTCCCTTTTGTTGTGAACCTTTGCCATGATCCTTTGCTTTGTAAACCTTTATCTGATAAACTCTGATTTGGACCTTTGATATTACTTCTGAAATATTTGATTATGAACCATCTGTTATGGACCTTTGGATATGACATTCTGATTTGATTTGATATCTGACTCTTAGTTTGATACCCGAGCCAAAATTTGTGACCCTAGCCATGAAGGTAACATGGCCATGTCATTGATGCACCAATGGCATGACTCTAGTGTGGTTGAGTGATGTTCCACACCGTCCCTTATCTGTTATCTGTTATGAGCTCAAGTATATATATGGCCACGATTTGTCTGCAGGGGCGTATGGATGCATCCTAGATCTATTTTGTTTAGTGGATTATCTATATATGATTATTATTGTCTGGTGATTGGTACTGTGTGCAATACATGCCCTTCACATATATCTGGGAGCTGATCACTCCAATTTGAAGAATGAGGACACCCCTCATATTATCTGATTATCTGAGAGGTCTCCCCTCTATATGATTATGAAGATATCGTTACTACATTTGATTTGTCTGGGCTCGTGGTGGATTACTATCCTATCCTATTCCTTATACTTTCTCATTGTTATACCTTATGATATTTCCCCATTGCACCATATCTTATTTCTGTTTCGTTATCATTACTTTGTTTATGTATCTGTTCACTGAGCTCTCGTAGCTCAGCCGCATTTCTTTTCCTGCGGCAGGTTTTAGTAGGAAGCTGGGAATGAGTGGAGAATACCTTGGACTTAGAAGACCTTGATAGTCATCTGGATTAGAGTTGATTAGAAGTTATTATGTTTTAGAATTAGTATTTATCGGAAGTTTCATTTGTAACCTTGTAATTTCAGTATTTCATTCGTAACCTTTGATATTTCTTGTATTACTATAAATGTATGCTTTGTTTTGATCTGATATGAAACCATTATCGTAACATCTTAACCCTTGCCGGGTTGGGGTGTTACATTGTGAGTGGGTATGTATGTTTTAGGGTATTTTTAAAAGATAAAAAATAGTAAAAAAATTATCAGAAAAGAGATAATGTGATACAAAGGTCGAAAGAAAGTTGAGAGAAAAATTAAAGGAAAAGTTTTTTGATAATGTGAAGCTGATGTGACGAAGGAAAACCCTCAACCACACCCTCCACACTCATATATAAGTTGGTTTATAGAGAAGGAAACTAAAATGATAGATTACAACTTAATTACACTTAGATATGGGTGATTTTACGAGTGAGGTCATGAAGTGACGGTGGGGTTATGGTTGAACCAGTAGAGTTTGGTTTGCTTGGCCTAAAGTCTCATATAATAAATTAATCTTCTTCCAAGATTCAATTTTACCTTACTAGGATCTTTTCAGTAATTTCATAATCTTGGTTCTTTTAGGCTGAGTGCAGTAGATTCGATCGAGCCTTGGACGATCGAGTAGGGAGATCGATTCCCTTAGTGTGGGACTCGATCGACTATGTCGATCTCCATGAACTTGGTCACACTGGTGATCTAGTTGAAAAGTGAATATTGCCCCATTTATTTCTAATCCTACCGTTTGAGGTTGAAACAAACAAAAAAAAAAAAAAAAAAAAAAAAAAAAAAAAAAAAAAAAATCTTCCAAACCACTATAAATATATAACATATTCAACACACTTCAAACACCAAAATAACTTACAATTCTCTAATTAAAATCTCACACTTCATTATTTTTCACATTCTCTAAATTTTTCCACACTATGGATTCTTACGAGATATTCTTTGCCGATTCGTCCTCGGATGATGAAAATGAAGTTAGTAGCAATTTTATGATGTTTGCAGAAGAGTGTTGGGAAGCTTTTCAAGCATCACAAAAAGTCTCACGGAACCAAATTGTTCGAGATCGTTTGGGTGCTCATAACCGTTTAGTTGCTGCTTACTTCTGCGAGACCCCAATCTACGGCGATCAAGCATTCCATGATCGTTTCCGAATGACCCGAAGACTATTCACACGAATTGTTCAAGAGGTAACCGATCATTCACCTTATTTCCAACAAACTCCTAGTTGTACGGGCTTACTTGGTATTTCTCCATTGATGAAGTGTACTTCGTCAATTCGTCAATTAGCATACGGAGTCAATCCTGATGCTCTTGACGAATTTGTGCAAATGGGTGGGTCAACAATTCGTGAGTGTCTCCAAAAATTTTGTGAGGTCATCATGGAGTTATATGGTCCAGAGTATTTGAGAAAGCTGACGGTTACTGACATTGACAAACTGTATGCTCATCACTACGAAAGGCATGGGTTTCCTGGGATGATAGGAAGCATTGATTGTACGAATTGGCTGTGGGAGAATTGCCCACATGCTTTAAAAGCTCAATTTTGTAGGGGTGATCACGGGTCTACTCCTTTCATTTTATTGGAAGCGATCGCCTCACAAGATTTATGGATTTGGCATGCGTTCTTTGGTGTCGCAGGGATGAATAATGACATCAATGTTTTACGTAAATCTCCCATTTTCAATGATCTCAAAACGGGGAGAGCACCGGATGTGGAATTCTATGCTAACGGGGTGCCTTATAAACGGGGATATTATCTTGCTGATGGGATATATCCGAAATACTCCGTTATTGTGAAGTCCATTAAAAATCCAGGGACGGGTGATGAGAAACGAATACTGTATAAGACAATGCACGAAGCAGCAAGAGAAGATGTTGAACGTGCATTCGGTGTACTAAAGAGGAAGTGGCTTATGATCAAACATCCGGCTAAAGGGCTTGACAAAGAGCGTCTATCAGATATTATGTATACATGCCTCATATTACATAATATGATAATTCAGGACGAAGGGCAGGCGATATCTCCCACTTTTTTTCCAGCAGAGCAGCACCGTTCTTATGATCCCATAAGAACACATGTGGAATCGTTGGAAATTACCAGGGAGATATACAACAAAACAACTCATCTTAGCCTCAAAGCCGATTTGGTAGAAGACATTTGGAATCGTCATAATCAAGATTAGTCGTTTTAGTATCGTAATGTTTTAGTGTGGTTTGAATTTTATTATAATCTTTTTATTTTATTTGAATTATTATGTAACGTTTTAATTTTTAATAAAATTTGAGTTTGTGTTTAAAAATGTATAAATAAATTAAAAAAAAAAAAAAAAAAATTGAACTTGGTCCCCCTTACTGGGGCACCTAATCGCCTGTAGGTCGCTGGAGAGAGAAAGCTGACGTGGCAGAGAAAAATGAGAGGATTTGATCGCCTTACTGCATCCAGCCTTATCAGTGGTTAACTAGTCACCATCAGAATACCTCAGTTTACGTACAATTATTCTATTCGATTGCAATTATAGTTTATGCCCTCGCCATCCTTTTTATTACATTTCTACTTCTTGTTTATTCTAAATGTTTAGAGTGCGTTTGGTATATTGCCATGTATCCAAATGGTTATGGGTATAGGTATAACGTGGGCCCATTAGAAAGATCCATACCTTCCCTTTTTAAGTGATATGGAGTATGAAACATACTTATATTTCATTCTCATATTTGAAATATTTAGACCTTAAACAAACATATGATTGGAATGAAAATTCATTCATTGATTCTCATTCCGGAATACCAAACGCACCTTTAATATGACTAGAGGTAATGGGTGTCACGGTGTGACCACTCACACCAAAACCTCATTTCTCACGCGTGAGGCCACTACCTCACTTGTAGTCGCGCGGGACCAAAGGCAAAAAAATGAGACGAACGGTGACTATGGTCACCTCTTGGCATTTGTGTCAAGTAGGCTAATTTTACTTTAAATTATTTGATTTATGAGTGTATGTAGGGTATGTTTGTATAAAGAGAAATGCTAAAATCACTCACAAAATTCACATAAAAAATTTACTCGCTGACATGTCAGCACGTGATTGTTTTAATAAGAGAGAGGAGAGAGAAACTGCAAGAAAATGCACCAATCACCCGCTGACACATCAGCGAGTAGATTTTTTGTGTGAATTTTGTGAGCATTGCTCATGTATAAAATGGTATTTTAATGAAAAGTGAGAGAAATAATGACCATTACGGGTGAAATGTGAGAGGGAATGAGGGGAAATGAATGCAGAGAGAAAATTGGAAGGACACTGAGATGGATAATAAAATAGTGTGACCATTGCTTCTGGTCTAAGGTAGTGTTTGTTTATTAAGAGGGTCTGAATCTGAATCTGAACCGCACGTCTGAATCTGAATCTGAGGCGTAAATGTCTGAATCTGAACGCATCTGAACGGGAAAAAAAAACTCGTGTTTGAACGGGAATTTTTTTTTTTTTTTTTTTTTTTTTTTTTTTTTTTTTTTTTTTTTTGGTTATTTTGTGTCAACAAGAGGCATTCAGACGCGTTAAGACACCCCCTCAAGTCTTGACCATTAAGATCAAATAGTGCCGTTCAGACGCTGTTCAGATGCAAAAAAACAAACGGTCTGAACGACAAAATGTCTGACCGATTTAGACATTTTGCCCGTTCAGACGTTGTTAAGAGGCATTCATACAAAAAACAAACGCAGCCTAAGGCTCCAAACTTCTGATGTTCCTCCCTCCGACCATTTTTATAGCTAATAAAGGTATACTGAAACATAAGGCCACTCCCATCAGTTAACTCAGCTATAAAATTTAAGGCCTGCCACATCAGCTTTTTCACCCTTTAACTTAACTCAGCTTTAACTCACACATCAATAACTCAGCTTTAACACACCTTAACTCAACTTTATACATAAATTTTCAAATTCAACCCCTAACTTATAAACTACTTCAATTTTTTTTTAAAAACAACACATTTATTAAAACATAACATTCATTCAAACATAACACACTTAAAAAAAAAAAGCTTACAAACGAAATTAAAGAAATAAATAAAAATAACGACGAAATTAAAAATTACATAATAAAAATAAAGACAATCATAATTATTTATTCATCGTCTTGTTGATCTTCAAGGTGCTGCCAAACATGATCCATAAGGTCTCGTTGGAGGCGAGTGTGTGTGTCTCTATCGTGAATTTCTCTTGCCCTTCGACGTTGGCCATCGCATCTTTCGACCCACGAATTTCGCCTCAGACGTGGTGACGGATCCACCCACATGTCGTTAAAATCACGTATTGCAAAATTTTGATCTTTTATAATCATGTTATGCATAATAATGCAACAATACATGATTCTCTTTAGCCTCGAAAGATCATATTGACGAGCTGGTTGACGTAGTACCCCCCAACGTCCCTGAAGCACACCAAAAGCACGTTCGACATCCTTTCGTGCACTTTCTTGTTTCTTTTTAAAGTAAGCATGTTTCGCGTCAGTTGTTGCCGTGAAGGATTTGACAAACGTAGCCCACTGTGGGTAAATACCGTCGGCTAAGTAATAGCCCTTTTCATACCTCCTTCCATTTACCATATAAGGGGCTGCAGGGGCGACGTCATTTAGAATGTCGTCGAATAACGGTGAGTTATCCAAAACATTAATATCGTTATTCGCCCCCGCCATCCCAAAAAATGCATGCCAAATCCATAAATCGTGTGAAGCAACTGCTTCAAGCATTATAGTTGGGTATTTTTTATCACCCCTACCAAATTGCCCTTGCCAAGCAACCGGACAGTTTTTCCACTCCCAATGCATGCAATCAATGCTACCAAGCATTCCAGGAAAACCATGAACCGACTCATGTCTTTCGTAAATAGTTTGAATGTCGGTCCATGTTGGTTTCCTCAAATACTCCGGCATAAACAAATCAATAACGCACTTGGTAAAATTATCAAGACACAACGTTGCTGTACTCGAACCCATCTGTAAATACTCATCAAACGCATCGGGTGACGTGCCGTACGCCAATTGGCGTAGAGCAGACGTACACTTCAAAAGAATACTTAAACTGTTTCGACCAGTACAATCTTTCGCTTCGGTAAAATACTTGAAATGATCAGGAACAATACCAGAGGTATAAGATTGAATACCTTCGACTATTCGTAGAAATAGTCACCGACTCATACGAAATCTTCTTCGAAAAACCCTTGCCGGATACTTACAGTCTTCATCAAAGTAGTCGGCACGCAAACGTTGATCAGCAAGCTCACGTTCACGAAAGATATGCCCTTTAACTTTCGAAGGTCCAGCGGCTTCTTGTTGTTCTTGTTGTTCCATTTGCACAACTTGTTCGTACACAGATGCCATCCACTGAATATCGTCTTCGTCACTTGAAAAGTTGTTAACTTCGTTTGGATCCATTGTGAATCAAAAACGTATTTTTTTTTTTGGTGGAAGGTTGAAGAAGATAGTGTAAGATGTAGTGTTGTGATTTGTGGAAGTGTGAAAAAAAATGTGGTGTGAAATGGGTATTTATAGGAGAGTGAAATTGGTTTTGAAATTTTTTTTTTTTTTTTTAACTACAACTAGCCGTTAACTGCAGGGACCAATCATGTAATTTTCGAAACCTGCACACTAGCCGTTGAGAGGGGCTGTTTCTGCCAAAAAAAAGTTTTTTTTTTTACAAAAGTAACCCTTAACGTGACGTTAAGGGGCTAACGCAGCCCCTTAACGCCACGTTAACGCCAGATGCTCCATCAGTTAACGCATCTTAACGTGCGTTAAATCACAAAATCTGCCCCTTAACGTTGCCATTTAACGTACCGCTGCAAGTGGTCTACTGAAACATAATAATTTCAAATCTGAATACACGAGAGTAACAATTGGCCAGTTTTCATATTTTTGCTATAATGCTTATCGCTAACTAAACTTTCTCAAATAACCGGTTATTAAATGTGTGGAAAATGATATTTAACAATATGGTGGACTTATAGAAAGTTTATATAGTTAACACTCTATCAATTTATAAACCTTTTCATATGGTCATAAACCTATTTGCACTATGAATAAATCTATTCATAAATGTTTTCATACCATAAAACACATTCAGCACTTTTAAAATCCTAGTTCTATTCAAAATCATATACTTATTCATGCCCATGGTTCTAAAAGGCGCGCCATGGTGGCAAGGCGTCGCTAAAGCGTGAGGCGTGACCTTTACGTTACGAAATATACCAAGGCGTCGACTCTAGGCTTTGCTTGAGATGAGGCGGGAAAAGGCTTGATAAGGCGCGCTAAGGCGCGAGACGTGTCCATTTTTTTATTTATTCAACTCCGATAAAAAAAAATTAAAAATGAAGAATTACATGTAAAAATAGTTTCTTAATCTTATTCATTATTTACAACGCTTTTTGTAAACTCGATAGATATGAAATATGATATATAAATATATAAATATTTTCATATTTTTTGTTGCCTTATGCCATGGCTTAAAAACGCAATAGCTTCGCCTTAGCTGCTAAGATGTGAGCATTGGTCATGCCACCATGCCACGCCTCGCGCTATTTATAACATTTTTCATGCCACATTAGAGTCTTATAAACCTTGCATGTCAAGCAAAATATTAACTTAAAAACTTTTTAAATTTTATAAACCCATTTCTACTATGAATAAACCTTTTACGAGTTTATAAATATTCAATCAAAACACATACATTAAATTATAAACAGGTATAAGATTATTAACATCTTTATTCCGCAGAGACATGAACTAAAAGAACATTATTATTAAAACAAAAGATAAAATTTGATCATATTAGAGCTCGCCAGGAAGTAGTTGTTTTTTCAGGTAAGAAGGGGTTGAGAAAATGCCTCGAGCCAATGTTCAAAGTACGACGGGCACGAGTAAGAAAAAATGAACTAAGAAGTAGGGCATGGAATTGATAGAGAAATTCATAGACCTAGGTGGGATAGGAGAATTGACAATAAGCGCAAGGGCGCAGCTACATAGGGGCGGGGGGGGGGGGTATAAAGTTTTCGTGTAGAAAAATTTCGGTATATTCGGTTTCGACCCCCCATTTTAATTGTGAAATTTCGGTATATTAGATCCCGACCCCCCACTGAATCCATTCTAGCTTCGCCACTGAATAAGCGTTATAACGATTGTAGACTTGTTTGTGTTTAAAAAATTGCCATTGTGAATGCCTTTAGATTAAAATATATTTCCGCTATAATTTATATATCTTTGAACCCCTTTATATTTTTATAAGTCATTTCACAAATCGCAGTCGTGGATGCTCTAACTTCGTTTGTATTTACCGTACGCTTCTAAAAACTTTGTTCTTGAGTTTATTTATTTTTTTTTTTTTAAAGTGAAGAGAAAGTAAAGAACAAAAAATTTGTGTGTTCTTCAAGATTTTGTGTGGAAGAAAAGGTGGATGGTATGAAAAAAGGTGAAGAGATTTGAGGTTTTCTAAGAGCATTAGGTATGGTAACGTAGCAACACGCGTTGGGCCGATGTGGCACCGGCATTGCAGGAGTTACCATACCGGTTGACATGCGTTGCCAACAGCATTGAGGGTTGTATTGATGCACCAACGCGCGTTGAAGCTTTTTTTATTTATTTATATGTGTTGTGTGTTTGTGTGTTGACAGAGTGTGTGTGAATTGTGTGTGCAAGTCCATCGAAGAAGTTTTGTTGGTTTGTTTTTTTGTTTTTTTTTTTTTTTTTAAATTTGTGTGAATTGTGTGTGCAAGTCCATCGAAGAAGTTTTGTTGGTTTTTTTTTTTTTTTTTTTTTTTTTTTTTTTTTTTTTTTTTTTTTAATTATGGAAGTGGGAGTCCAAGATAGTGGTGGGCTAGTTGTGAGTATCAAATTTAATTTTGTAGTGTTTTATATAAAAAGTATATTTTTTTTTAAATTTAATTTTGTAGTGTTTTATATAAAAAGTATATTTTTTTTAAATTTAATTTTGTAAGGTTTTTTTTTTTAATATGTTATTTGTATTAATGAAAGTTTAGTTTTTTTTGAAAAATAGAAAAAAATTGTGTGTCCCAAAAATAATGGGTGTTAGCATGTTATTACATGTTATGATAGAGGGGTTTTTTTTTTTATTAGTGTTAAAAGTGAGGATATTGATATGGCACTGAAAAATAGGTATTAACATGTTATCATATCTGACGCTCTAAAACCAATACGTGCAACCCAAAATTGGGGGATAAGGAAGTAAATCAAATGCAAAACACTTAAATAACCAAATTGTCCCTCATTCTCAAAGTTATTTTACCTTTCCAGGTTCAGTCTCCACATTCACTTTGTCTACTCCCCAATCTCTCTAACTTTTCATGTGATAACCAACAGTTGTAGTATTAATGGTTCGATTGTAAATCACTCATTCTTGTTGTTGGAGGAAGCTATACTCCGATTATAAAACCTTGGTAGGTTGATTAATAGTAGATCTGAGATTTGTTTGGGTTATGATTGCTTCACATTCTGTAATTTGATATTTCTTTGAACAAAAAATTAGGTAAGCGTCTTGATAAGTATTAATAGGCCGACTTTGTTTTTCCTTTTGATGGTTCTACATATGGCCAATAGTTTCACGACTGAATCTTTAAAAAAAGGTATATTTGTAAAAGTTGGAAAATGATAAATGGGCCTAACTAAAGGGGCCTAAAAGGTGAACTAATGCAAAAATGACTTGTACTTGTACAGGTACAAATCAATTATGCACCCTTTTGGGTCTCTTTAGTTTTAGTTAGGTCACTATATCAAAGCATTGTAAGTTTCTTAGGGCATGTTTGGTACAGGGAATTGGGCTCAAAGAAATGGAAATGGGCTCATTTTCCATGTTTGGTTTGACAAAGAAATGGAAAGGGAAATGGGCTTAATTCTCGGGCTAATTCTCGAGAATCTGTTTGGTATGTCAGAGAAATAAAAAAAATGGAGAATTGGTGGAGAATTGGTAGTGCAATTTTTTGAGTTTCATTTCCACTACTTTTAGTGAGGAAATGGGAGAAATGAGGGGAACTTTGTAAGGTTTTTTTTTTTTTTTTTTTTTTTTTTTTTTTTTTTTTTTTTTTTTAGTTGCAAACCGATTTACGTAAATGTATTTTTTATAAAAAAAATTAATAATTTTTTTAAAATATATTTTTTATAAAATAAGTTTAAAAAAAAATAAATAAATAAATTTTTTATAAAAAATAATTTAAAAAAATATATTTTTTTTAAAATATATTTTTTATAGAATTGTTATTTATAAAAAATAATTTTTTTAATTAATTTTATAAAAAATAAATTTTAAAATAAATTAAAAAAAATAATTTTTTTTTAAAATAAGTTTTTTTTTTTTTTTTCCAATTCTCGAGTTTATTTCTCATGTTACCAAACACTAGAATTGACTTTAAATTTCTCTACCCATTTCTATTCTCTGAATTCTATTCTCTACTTCATTTCTATTCTCTGAAATTCTCTGTACCAAACGTGCCCTTAAGGTTGAACATGTAAAATTTGATACTTATACTTCCTTTTCTTTCCAATTTTTTTAGACTCAAGAACATGAAATTTAATCGTAAGTCTCTTTCCCCTCCTCCCCATTTACCTCATTACTTTCCTTTATTTTTCATTCCCCTCCTAATTTTATTTTGAGAACAAAGTAAAATGTTTATTTGATGGAATCGTAACTATCTTTATTTATGCTGCCTTTATTCTGAGTGCTTCACCTGTGGTCTCTTTTCTTTCCAATATTATACCAGTAAGAACAGTTACCATAAATGTTGTTCGACCTTTTCTCGGTCTTTTCCATTTATTCCACCAGCTTTTCTTGCCAAAAATAATACAATCTTATATGGATGTCATTTTCTACTTTTGAAGAAACGACAGTATTTTAAAGTTGATTTAAAAGAATATGACCATCTACCTGCTTACTATGGTTTATTTATTCGCATGAAGTAAAAGTCGAAGCAACTCAGAGATATATATTGGAAGATGTTCATATATATCACGTCGTTTTAACATCCATATGGTACTTCATGACTCATTTCTTTTCGAACGGCACGTATATCAAAACCCAATGAGCTATGATTTGGAGGCCTAAAGATATGCCTAAAGATGTGTATAAACCTATGTGGCATCATCTTGATGGCTGCAGCTAAAGAACCCATTTTTTCACAAACGATTATGATCATGCCACATATGTTTAGGCCTAAATTTACGCACATATGTTAGGTCTCCAAATTATTTTCCAAACCGAATATGCAAGTCAGTAGCTAGGGAGAACAATGATTCCCTAATGACAAAGACAAAGTAATGAATAGAACATTTCAAGGATTTAGGAGCCACTGTTTCCATCTAAGGTCGGGTTTCTTTTTATTTCTACATTAAGTGATTCATCATCTGTTAGAACCACTTGTTGGGGAAGTTTTCATATTTGTTGCTCTTGTGATACAGAGGGACGTAACAAAAATAAGTGGATCTAACTCAATAAAGAACTACTATTAAATAAGTGCGTCCTACCATTTCCTTCCCATAAGGAAAAAAGAAACGCACCCAATGAGAAGCTTACAATGGATCCACAAAGTTTTACATCATTCAGTAGTATAAGCGCTTTGTTTGGTCTTTTAACCGTAAATGATACTTTGCTTATAAAGCGCCAATGGATCCAGAAAGTTTTTTTGTTATAACACATTGTAGCTATTCTAAACACAGCAAAAAAAAAAAAAAAAAAAAAAAAGTTTAGTAGCGAACAAATAATCTTTAAAAAAAAAAAAAAAATCGTTATAAAAGACTATAAATAGGTTATGTTATGGGAGGTGATTTACACACTTTTAAAAATGATCTAGACACTCAACTGTACAAGGAGATAAAACACACTGTAAATATAATACTCCCTCCGTATCAAAATTATAATCTATATTTTCCTTTTATGATGTCTCAAAATAATTGTGCACTTTCCATTTAGAGTAATAAAGGGGAATTTTGTAAAGGAATATTCTATTTGTGTGATTAAAAATTGTAATGGCCCGATTTTTTTTAAACTTTGTGTTTTTTGTCTCGTGACAATAATTTTGAGACGGAGGGAGTACAACTATCTAATGCAAAGAGTTGAGTGTCCCAATTATTTTTAAAAGTGTGCAAATCAATTCTCTTATGTTATACATGCCCGCTGACCCACAAGAAAAGTACAAAAAAGTACAAAAATATGTTTTTTTTCCCCCTAGTTTACAGTACAATACAATTATTTGTCAGTTTCTGGTCCGTACTTTTTGCCAATTTAATACTTTTGACTTGTTAAACTTTATATTTTTTATTTCGCACTTTCCGTTTTACAATTTTATAATATAAACAAACTTATAAAAATAAAAAAGTAATAAAAAACACAAAAACATGGGGGTACAACTTGTAGAACAGGGAGTACTTATAACCAGTGATGGCAAAAAAAATCGAAACCCGACGGGGAGTACTTACAATTTGGACACAATTGCTTTAAACTGTATGCTTACCAGAAAGTATTATTGCCTAGGTACATTTGTTGCCAGAAATAAGTCCATAACATCATGAACCATTAATTACGAACTGAGTAAACGCTAATATTATGAATATGCATATTGGGCTTGACAAGCTTGTCCGGGTGAGTAGCGCTCACTTGATAACTGTAGGTCAAACGGACACATAATATTGAGAAATTAGGTAATATGGTAAATTATCTTTTAGGGCATTATTAATATCATTCTATGATATTAGTTAACGTTTGAGTTCGTGAGCTTAGTGCAATATTTACTATTTACCCATAATTGTATTCGTTGCAATTATTACTTTAACTCTGAAATCTCGTGGTCCATTAATTATTTATAAATCTGTGAATTTCACTCAACCTTTGTGTTGACTTTTAGCATGTTTTATCTCAGGTTTTTAAGGTATTTGGCTAGCATGAAGTCGCACGGAGAATATTTTGAAGGCTTGCATTTTGTTATCAATCGATAAAATCTTGAAAACTTTTATGTTAATACATTATGTTTTCTAAAACTATTTGGGACCTCTTGTAACTCTGATGTTTTATTATGATCGAATGATAAACTTTTAAAAACGTCTCATTTAGAGTCGTTTTCTATGATTATGACTGTTGTACTAATAAGTAGCACCTCAATGATATTACATTCCGCTATGATATTTTGGGGGTGTTACAGATTGGTACCAGAGCCATGGTTATAGAGAACCAGATCGCATTTTTTTTAGACCTAGACTATAACCACTTTTTATATTTTAACTACTTTGCATTGCCTTACACTCTCCGTGCGCTTACACTTCACGAACACTTATTCTATACACTATTACACTTTTCTATATAAATAATATTTATATACACACGTATTTATAAAAAAAACATTTATATACACTTGATTTACTTTCGATCACCATTTCTTTATATAAAAGATTATTTATATAAACTTTTACTAATTTTGACCTTATATGCCAATTGTAGGGCATTATGTCAGTACCAGCTTCCCCAGTTCACTTACTCGATCCCTTACCAGAGATTCCCAACCTTGCATCACTCGTTCCCAAACAGGGATTTGACCCTGATGATGCCTTCCACCCTGAGGAAGAGGAAGACCTCGAGATGGACATTGATGATGAGGAAGAAGAGCAGGAGGCCTTCCCTCTACCTCCATCACCACTACTATCAGACATTTCTTACGAGTCTGACATATTAGCTGCTTTTGCTTATGCTATCACTTCTGATGGGACTTCTGACCCACACCCCACTTTTGAGATAGGTGAATCTTCATCGACCCCTCAAGTTACACCATCCGCTCTTAGGTATGAGTTGAGTCGTCTAAGACAGAATACCGACAGACTTCAGGGCCGTTATATTTCTATGAGCCGACGTTTGGGCGAACACCGATATGAGGTTACGTCGGTCCAGAGATAGGCTATGGGTAATTTTCGACGTATTGAGTCGTTTGCTTTAGACATGAGCTTTTTTGAGGCAAGATTGGACCATACAGAGATGAAAGTGACGGGTCTGGTGACTGGTTCGGAGTACTTGGAGAGGAGGTTGACTAGGATGGAGCGAGCCCAAGAGGATATGGACATGCGAGCTGAGCATGCTTTGATTGATTGACACAGTTTTGCACACGAACTATATGTTATGCAAGTAGAGATGTTTGCCATGCAGCAGGAGATGCATCGGAGGTGGTTTAGGGAGTTTCGTCCTAATGAGAGCATTGATGTTTTAGCCACTTATGGAGATGCCAGCCAGAGAGAGACACCGAGATCATCTGATATACAATAGATTTGTATCGTTGTAGTCTTTACTTTTGTACTTACTAAACTGAGTAGTCTCAGTTGGTAGATTTTCTAAGAAGCTTGTATTAGTTTTACAAATCTTGTAAGACAGAGTAACAAGTATTAAATCTATTATGTATGATGGTGATTGTACTATTTAATGATGTTTAATTTATGTTGCCCTATGATGCTATTATTGTATAATTTATTATGTGTGATTCTTTTACATTGATCAAATACTCATTGTGTTGTACACTTGTAATGATTGATAGAACCATGTCAAACGGAGATGATATGGAGAAAATCCTAACCGAGCGTGTAGCCGCAGCTATGGCTGCATATGAACAGAATCGACCCGGTACCGCAAGAGGTGCAGGTGGTGCACCAGTGCAAGGTTGAAGTTATAAAGAATTTATGAATTGCAAACCCATCACTTTTAAAGGAACTGAAGGAGCAGTTGGCTTGACTCAATGGTTTGAGAAGACGGAGTCCGTGTTTCTGCGAAGCAAATGTTCTGAAGATTGTAAAGTGAATTATACAATGGGTACACATGTGGAACATGCTTTGTCATGGTGGAATTCCTATGCTCAGCAAATTCGACTTGAGAAAGCTTTCAATACCCCGTGGGAGGAATTCAAAAAGGAAATGGTTAAGAAGTACTATTCTCGAAGTGATATAAAGAAGTTGGAAATTGAGTTTTACTATCTTGCTGTGAAAGGAAATGATCTCGCGACCTATGTTCGCCGATTTCAAGAGCTGAGAGTTTTGTGCCCCCACAAGGTTCCGAATGATGAGACACTGTTGGAGAACTTTATTCGAGGATTACCACTGAGCATCGAGGGGAATGTGACATCATACAAACCTCAGACACTTGATGAAGCTATCAATATAGCACAACGACTTCTGGACCAGGTGATAAAAAACGGGACTGTTCAGAGAGATAACAATAATGACAACAAGCGTAAGTGGGATGACAACAAAAGGAACATCAACCCTCACAACTACAATAACAACCAAAACCGTAACAACCATCACCATAATCAACAGAATAGAAAGCAGGAGATTTCCAGGGCTTATATTGCTACCCCGGCTGAAGGTAGAGGCTATGCTGGGAACTACCCATTTTGTGATCGATGCAAGCTACATTACACAGGCCCTTGCACTATTAAGTGTAGGAATTGCCAGAAGGTGGGACAAAAAGCTAAAGATTGTAGAGAAATAGGCCCTGCTACTGGAAGCAACTTGCAACCAGTGGTTACTTGCTTCGGATGCGGAAAAAAGGGACACTACAAGAATAAATGTCCAGCACTAAAGAACCAGAATAAAGAAGGAAAAGCCCACCAAAGCTAATACAGACTTTACGAAATGATGATGTTTAGAGAAGAAATTCTCCTGCCTTGCGTAATAAGACCTAAGCCTAGGCCCTCTTAAGTTGTATTCCATAAGGGAATAACACTAGTACTTGTTCATAAAGAAGAAGAAGCCTTTTTAACCATTAAAGCAGAAGCTTTGTAGTGCACACATTTTTACCTTGCCAGAAGGAACCAAAGACTTTATAATTTAGTATGACCCTTCGCATTAAGGTTTAGGTGTTGTATTGATGCAGAGGAAGAAGGTTATAGCTTATGCCTCTCGATAACTCAAGACTCACGACGAGAACTATACGACCCATGACTCAGAATTAGGAGTTGTAATCTTTACACACAAGATTTGGGGGCACTATTTATACGATACTGAGTGTACTGTATTTACGAATCACTAGAGTCTTCAGCATATTCTTGATCAGAAGAAATTAAACATAAGACATCGTCGATGACTAGAACTGCTAAGTGATTACGACTGCGAAATTCGTTATCACCAAGGAAAACAAACGTAGTAGATGACGCCCTGAGCCGAAAGGAACAGATTAAGCTGCTAAGGGTTCGAGCATTGTTCATGACCATAAATTATAACTTTCCCGCACAGACTCTTGAATACTCAAGCAAAGCTGTATTCCTAATGTCAAAGTTCATTGGAACTCTCGACGAGGACCAGAATACACATTGGAGAGAGTAGACCAGATGCGTCAGAAATATCCACACCTTTTCGCCAACACAACATTATCATCTAACTTGAATTGAATCCCGGGACAGGATTCCCCTTTAAGGATTAGGTACTGTAACAATTCACAATTTTGAGTTCATTAATTAATATTTTAAGTTTACTTAATATTTCTATTTTAAGTAAATTCACTCTTTCGGATAGAGAGATAAGTTATTCCGTGTACGTCGTTAAACGTACATTTAACCTAAACCGACACCTGACAATACTCAATAGATATATTTTTATGCATTTTGGTTTCTTACCATAATATTTTAAATATACTATTTTTACTTTTTCGTTTTTACTTAAACTTTGTACATTTCGCGTTCTACACGTTTTCAGTCTACGTTTTCAACTTTTAAACAACAAGTAATCACCCAAAAAGCTCAAGGATCACCTAAAATATCAAAATATATTTTGATGTCAAGTTTTAACATTTTTGTAAGTTTTGTATTTTTACATTACCCGATTTTAAGTTTCGCGTCTTAAAAACATCACGTTTGCAATTACCGGGATCAAACTATATACTAAATCATACATTTTAAGCAAAATATCACCAAAATGAAACAACCACACCACCTCATACATGAGGTGGCCGGTTATGGAACAAACACAAGGACACATGTCCTAAACTTCTTTACTTAATTATGCATATACACAATACCATCAATCTAAAACCACAATACCATAAACCATGAGAACTAGATCTCAAAACTAGCACAATATTTTCCTCCCTCTCCATCCTATGAACGGAAATAAAACAGCTCCTAGATCACCATCATCTTTTGATCATTTCTTGTGCTAAGATTGAAGGTCCATTGGTTACTAGGTCTACTGTTCTTTGATCTTGGTTTTCTTGTGTTTCCATTCCATCCTTGTAAGAAACCACACCATGTCTTTCATTTTTACTACTGATATACATTTCCTTTTATGTATTTTTCATGTTTCATATTCATGTTGTATTAACTTATGCATTGTACATAGCTTAAAATGCCTAAAACTATGATTGGGACTACGTTTGCAAAGACCATTTGGACTAGGGACTGTTTTCATAATTATTGCACTTAATCAGTACACTTTGAGACTTAGGTAAAAATATAGGCCTGTAGATACATCTCTTAGTTTCGATTTTCCGGGAGGTTGGTCGTGGAACGAAACCCGATGAATTAATTAGAAAATAAACGACAAACGTCTTCGGAAAATGCACACCAAATTTGAATGGCTAAAAAGTCTAAAAATATGTACTGAAACCTCTATTGCAAAAAACATAAAAGTTGTAGTTAACACATTAAATTGAACGTAGCCGAAAACCCCACATAAAATGCTGTCCCGATCAGACTTGACATATTAGGGTAAAATGGTAATTTCACTTAAGTTATATAATTTTCAGAAGAATGGGACCCACAAATCTGATTATTACTCTTAAATTCCTTTTCGGGAATATAAAATTTGAAGTATAACTCCTTACGGTTTAGGAGAAACGAAATTTTTAATATTAAATACCGATTTTTTATCAAAAACCGCACTTTATATAAAAACTAGTTAATTCATCAAAACTAGTTTGAAAATGGTCCCACATATTTTATAAAACTTATAAACATTAAAAATAATGATTATAACTATTTGTAACATAAAAATTTATAAATTATAAATTTGTACAAAGACTTATTGATTTATTTTACACTTACTCGAAGTGGTAGGACCTACTTTCAGGAATAAACCCGATAACTCATTTTTGGACAATCTAACCACATATCGACACAATAGGATTTTTGGACTACAAAATATCCTAAAAACCGAACCTCGGAAAACTTATATATTATGGCTCGTAACACTTTCCTAACTTGTCAATTTTAGTCTCTATCACTTTATAAACCTTAAAAACACTATGTACAATTGCATGATTGATATAATAAATATATAAAACTTTCTTGCATCCATATTCTATTATTTTAAAAACCTAAGACGCAACATATTATGTCTAGGTTGCTCGTAAGACTTCTCGGCTTACTCATCACTTTATTTGCACCTTGCTATTCACTGTTGCTGACGGTGAGTTCATAGCCCCACTTAAATTTTTTAAACTGTTTATAAACCCATTGGGGGAGATACATGCTATTTTATAATATGGACACAAGTGCTTTAAATTGTATGCTTACCAGAAATTATTATTGCCTAGGTACATTTGTTGCCAAAAATAAGTCCCTAACATCATGAACCATTAATTACAAACTGAGTAAACGCTATTGTTATGAATATGCATATTTGGCTTGACAAGCCTATTGTAACACCCCGACCCGACAAGGGTAAAGATGTCACAATAATGGTTTCATATCAGAACAAACACAAGCATATGACATAAATAATACAATTGAATTTCAATGTTTACAATGGAAAATCTGAAACTACAAGGTTATAATACAATAATTTCCAAATCTAACTATAAATTCTTCTAGTCATCTTCAATAGCTAGTAAGGTCTTCTAAGTCTAAGGTACTCTCCACTCATACCCAGCTTCCAAACTAAAACCTGCCGCAGGAAAAGAAATGCGGCTGAGCTACGAAAGCTCAGTGAACAGATATAAAGGTAACAAGCCGTAATAATGGAATAGTGAAGTAAGTGAAACAATGCAAGGTATAACAAGAGTCAGGAAAGAAAAATAAAGGTTATGCAGATATATCAGGAATTAAGAAACAGTTACAATAGGTAAGAGTAAAGGGAACAGTAATCCCAAACCCGAGCCCAAGTCATATCAAGTCAAGTCATGTATCAAGTCAAGTATAAAGTCAAGTATGTATTCGGAGGGGTGACCTCGGAATACTAAGTACAAGGTTAAAAGGTAACAGAAACAGTAATCCACTACGAGCCCAGAAACAGAATCAAATATCAAGTCAAATAATCAAGGTGTACGGAGGGGAGTCCTCAGTACCAAGTACAGGGTGAGGGGATACCTCCAAGGGGTGGAGTAGCTAGCTCCCAGGATGTGAAAGACGTGTATCGCACACACCATCAGTCACCAAGTATAACAAGTAATATAAACAAGTCAAGTCAAGTCAAGTCTAGGATGCATCCATACGCCTCAGGTGGCCAAAGTCTTCCTCTACGTAACAGGACAAGTAAGGGACGGGACAGGTCATCACTCTCCTGCCCTAGAGTCAAGCCATCGGTGTATCAATGACAGGGACATGAAACCCTCATGCCTAGTGGGTGGCTCGTAGTCTCAAACTGTGGGTCAAGGTCAAGTATCAAGTATCAAGTATCAAGTGTCCAAGTTCAAGTTTCATATCAAGCGGTTCAAGTCAAGTTTCCAATTCAAGCGTGTCAAGGTTTATATCAAGGTTCAAGTCAAGAGATCATAGCAAAGGTTCAATTCAAAAGTTCATTTAAAACAATCTTTTAATAATGGATTTCATAAAATGGTCTTTCGAAATATGTCTTCATAAAAATGGTCTTTCAAAACGGTTTTTCATAAAGATAGTCTTAAAAATAGTTTTCTTAAAACTTTTAGTAACTTCCATTTAAAGTGGTATCGCCTCTTTTTAAAATAGCTTTTCTCAAACATTTTCATATGTAATTTAAGAAAGGTTTTCGCATCCAGTTATAATATCAAGTGAATCTTCAAGGTATCCAAGGATTTGAATATTCAGGTCAAAGGGTGATGAACGAAGTATATCAAGTATCAAGGGAACATAGCAAGGTTCAAAACAAGAAATCAAGGCAAGGGTTCAAATCAAGTGGATCATAAGAAAGGTTCACAATTCAAGGGAAGCATAGCAAGGTTCAAGGGAATCCTAATGAATCAAGATCAGAAGTCAAGAGAACGAAAGCACCCTTACTGAGAAAGGGTAGAATATCTGTACCTTATACCGCAAGTGAAAACACATCAAGAAATATAAAGGTCGGAAACAAACTCCATCTTCAGCGCATCTACACGAATACATGGTTGTCTTATTATTAATACCTTATTTAAATCTGATTTCTCATTTTAGTCGGCTTTTCATTTTTAGTAACTTTCCATTTATAGCAGGTTTCCTCAATTAGTAAGTTTCCATTTTTAAGAAGCATTCAAAGTTATCATTTAATAAGTTTAAAGTTACAATATTAATAGCTTAGGGTTCATAATAGTATTTATATATGTTTAGGGTTCATAATGCAATTATTACAAGTTTAGGGGTTATTGTGTCATTATGATAAGATTAGGGTGTAAAATGTAAATATTACCAAGTTACAGTTTTTTACAAGTTAAGTCCTTTAGTATTGGAAAAATGACCATTTAAACCCTTTAGTTTTAACAATAAACACATAACACCCTTTTAATATCTTTTAAACTTCTAACAGATTTTACACCTAATTTAGTACTGTTTTTTCGAATTTTTAACCCTATAAGAACTGAGAATAAAAATTCTAAAAAATTCACACACGTACCTAAATGTATCAAGAACTTTCCCTAATTTTTCCAGAATTTATTATTATGTATAAATATAGTCCAAAAATCCTTTTAGTCAAGTCGCCCAAATTACTGATCAGTTTTAAGATACGAAAAGTGTGCAGTTCAAGGCCCCATCCAAATAATTTATAAAAATCCACAAAAATTAAAGAAACTAACTTATATCCCAAATATTATCCTACCAAAAGTTTAGGTCATAACTCATTATTGATTTCAAATTAAAAATCATAAACTACAGGTGAATTTTCGTAACCCGAAATACAGTTTTGACACCTGATCTCATAAATTCGAAAAATGTGCCTTCCCGACCTCTAAAAATTACAAGGTTAATTTTCCCAGAAAGCTATTTTCCTGAACTTACTTCTAGACTCAAAAACCACCCAAAAACATACAATTATTTTTATAAAATCAACACAAATCGACTAAAGTTTTCTGGACAGGAACTGATGCATAATTTTATGTGTAACTTATTCCAAAAACTCATCCAATGACACCAAACACTCGTATAAGGTACCAAAACATATTAGATTGTTTCTTACATATCCTACACATGTTCATAACCATTTTAAATCATCAATTCCATCATCATAAACCCTAACCCTAACCCATTCGATTTTATTTTCTTTTTAAACTTTCTAGCCGATCAAAATAATAAACAAAATAACTTACAAACCAAGGTTCAAGGTTTCAAACAACTTCGAATCCAATTTTTTACAGATCACTTATATCATATTACATGTTCTAAAAATACACTTGAGGTTCAATAAAATTATATAGGATCGATTACAGTTTTTGCTCGTTTTAGGGTTTTAAGAATCGATTAACTCCAAGCGACCAGAATATCATGCATGGGTCATTATATTCATTTTATATGGATCATATATGATGTAAAAAGAGTCATAAAAATACCAGATAGTGTTTAGAATGATCGGATGAGGTGAGGATAATTTATACTTCTCGGCAGGAAAGAAACGCGAGCAAGAATCAAAACAACACGAATCAAGCTTCAATAAATCGAACTACTATTTTTCTAGCCTTCTTCTAACTCCAAAGCATCCAGGAAAAATGCCAATAACTTTTTAGAATTTGTGGTGGCCGATTTGTGAATTTTGGTGTGATCGGTTAGGGATTTTAGGATATATAAAAGGTAAATATAAATGAAACCGTGTGATATAATGAGGTGAGGGCATATATTTCGGCCTAAGAGATCAATTAGGATCAATATTCTGATTTTTCAAAGATTTTCTCAATTTTGTAATGCTTATCTCCTTATTTTACATATATTTAATTATTTAAAAGAAAGTAAATACATAATTAAAATGTATATTCGGCCCATAAGAATTTTTATTGAGTGACAAGTATTTTTAGGACATTTAGAATATTAAAATGCTCATGCAAAAATTATCATACTTCATATGTTGCTAATTTCCAAGAGTTTGTGATTTATTTGGTGTTTTATTTAAGTGTTAATTGAAATTTCAAGTTACAAGGGTATTTTGGTAATTTTGCATGTTTTGAAATTTTGGGTTTTACAACTTCTTCCCCTCTAAAAGAAAATTTTCATCCTCGAAATTTGAAGTCGCAAGGTTATACGAAGTCGTAGCAAATCGTAAAAGATCGTCACCAACATTCTCACGCCCGGGGATGTTCTTCTAAAAAGGATCTTCAAACCAAAAGTTTCTCATGACTCAATCAAAACAAGGTGGGTTTAAATTCCTCAGAAGGAGACAAATTTAGTTGATTCTGATCACAAGGTCCATGCAACATAAAATGGATGATAGGTGAATTTTCTGGAAAGCTTATATGGAATACGAACAGAATTTCAGATCAAATTAATTGTATCAACAGTAGAGAGCTTTACAAAGAGTTTAAGATTTATAACTGAGGTCAACAGAATGCAAAACGAGAGTCCAAACTCATCCAGATATCTAATGAATGAAGGCAAGGTATACACATAGGCATAAATGAACCTAAAGTTTCACTAATCACGGATAATCAAATGGAGATCAAATTCTAAACTTCTTAGGTACTCCCAAGATATCCTATAGCCACAAAGATTGCACGTTATATGGTGTAAGTATTATCACGTTGATCAGGCGTCATAATACTAGCACCACATAAATATGCCTTCATGATGATCATACTTTATCTCGAGTCGTGAGCAAAGCAACCTATCTTAATCCACCTAGTACTTCTACAGTCTCAGAGGTCAGAAAAAATCAAAAGAGGCATCAAAATGATTAACAAAAGGATAAGTGGTCAGAGTCGGAATCTGAAGATAAGGATCAAATAGTGTCAGGCAATTACTATGCAATTCTCAATGCCATAAATCTTGAAGGCATCAGCTTTCAATTTCCAAGAGGGATCTCAAGAGGCTTTAACCAAAATCGAGGCACGAATCAGAGTGATGCGGAAGCAATGATACTTAAACAAATGCCTTATAGTCTACCCATTCCTCACTGGTCAAAACCTAAGTTCATATTAAGAAATCCTAAAGCAAGTTCTCAAGGTGTTCTCCTATGTTCTTACAGTGGAAGCCTAATGGTCCAAACTCACAGGTCAATAGAAGAACAAACCGCTTCCAACACTAAAAATATATCTGATGATCAACCTGAACAAGAAGTACCTACACCTGCAAATTATGACGGAAATGCCTTCTTCAATCCATTTGCTCCGGCTCCAACCATTCCCGATATTGCAGAGTCATATACACGCAGCTTGGATCTGTCTAGTATGCACACACTTTATCAACATCACCCTTCAACACACAAATGGACAAGAGATCGTCCCTTAGTAAATGTGATTGGTAATCCAGATAATGCAGTCATGACACGACAAAGACTTCACACAGATGGTGAAAACTGCATTTATGCTCTTACCGTCAGTCAAGCTGAACCAAAGAACATTAAAGAAGCAATGACTTATGACAATTGGATTGAATCAATGCAAGAAGAACTTGATCAATTCAAACTTCTTAAAGTCTGGGAATTGGTAGAATGACCCGATGGAGTCTATGTTGTCGGACTTAAATGGATTTGGAAAAACAAACATGATGCTGATGGAACAGTAATTCGTAACAAATCACGTCTGGTTGACAAAGGCTTCAGCCAAGAAGAAGGAATTGATTTTGAAGAATCCTTTGCACCAGTGGCTAGACTTGAAGCTATCCGAATGTTTCTGGCGTATGCTGCCCACAAGAACATCATCATTTATCAAATAGATGTGAAAACTGCATTTCTGAATGGTCAACTCCATGAAGAAGTGTATGTCACTCAACTAGAGGGCTTCATCGATCCAGATTATCCTAATCATGTGTACAGACTCAAGAAAGCCCTTTATGGCCTTAAAGAAGCCCCGAGGGGCATGGTACAATAAACTGTTCGCATTCTTACTTGCTAATCACTTTACCAAAGGATCAGTTGATCCCACACTGTTTATTCAAAAACACGGGGAGGACATTTTAATTGTTCAAATTTATGTTGATGACATCATATTTGGTTCAACACATAAAAAGTACTCAACTGCTTTTGCAACACTAATGAAACAAAACTTTGAAATGTCCATGATGGGTGAACTAAAGTTCTTCTTAGGACTTCAAGGTCATCAATCCCCCGTGGTAGTTTTCTCAACCAGTCCAAATATGCTCTTGAGATTTTAAAGAAACATGGCATGAAAAGTTGTGATAATGATAATACCCCTATGCACGCCTCATCACCAAAGCTGGATGCTGATTTACATGGGATACCAGTTGACCAAACAAAATCCCGAAGTATTATTGGGTCTCTCATGTATCTAACAGCCAGCAGACCGGATATAGTATTTGTTGTTTATCTATGCTCGCGTTATCAGTCAAACCCAACTGAAAGACACCTCTCTGAGGCTAAAAGAATCCTTCAATACGTAAAGGGAACCATTAATTTGGGGATCTGGTATCTGAAGGATTCTGGTTTTGAACTAATAGCCTTTTCAGATGCTGACCACGTAGGTTGTTTAGATACATGCAAAAGTACTTCAGGCGGTGTTCAGTTTCTTAGAGATAAGCTTGTATCTTGGCAGTCAAAGAAGCAGGATTGCACTTCCTTGTCATCAATAGAGGCAGAATATGTAGCCATGTCAGCATGCTATGATCAAGTCATTTGGATGAGATCACAACTCATGGACTATGGCTATGTATTCCCAAGATTCCGATGTACTGTGACTCCAAGAGTGCCATTGCCATCTCTTACAACACTGTTAAACATTCCATGTCAAAGCATATTGGTCTGAGATATCATTTTATCAAACAACATGTGGAAAAAGGTACAGTTAAATTATACTTTGTGGGTATAGAATACCAATTAGCAGACTTATTCACCAAAGCCTTGCCTCATGCAAGATTTGTGGAATTAGTTCATCAAATTGGTATGCGATGTTTGACTCTAGAAGATCTGGAAAACTTTATTTAATATCCTTGAAAAGTCAAACCTCAAAACATGTTTTGTAAATGTTTTTTATCAAAAACAAAATACAAAAATTTAAAACTTTCAAAAACAACAAAAAGATTTTACAATTTTTCTTGTTAAAAAAAATGCAAGTACAAAATTTCTATCAACACTTTGTTCACTTAAATAAATTAATTATTTTTTTCTTTCCAAAAACAAGTGTTGAGGGGGAATATGAAATTCAAATTTTAATCCTTTCTTTTAAAATTTGTACTTGCATAGTTTCAAAAGATGTTGTTTTAATACGTGTTGGTAAAATTATTCTCGTGATACCCTCCTTGATATTAAAATGTTTCTCATATCCTAAGTCGGGGAGGTGTATTAAAATTGTCCTTGCCAAATTAATGATTAAGTGTTTTTAGTTTGTGAGAAAAAGACTAATTGTGCAAAATCTGAAGTTAAAGGACCAAAAGTGATAAGTTTAAAATTCAAATCTTTAACAAAAACAAATATGTGATGCATTTTCTGCATCTGAAACTTGCATTAACTCTCATAACCACCACAATCAACGAATCAAAATCATTAGACTAATCCAAGCGTTTAATCTTAAATCCGTAAGTGTTTTTTTTAATCTTTAGACTAATCTAAGAAAGGGTTTTTGATGTTTTAACAATCCAACAGTTGAATTTGTCACAATAATCAATTTAGGGTTTAGGGTTCTTGTCGAATTGGGGGTTTGTAATTTTGTGTGTTTGTGGTTAATGTTTATGGTGGGATTTGGTCTTTATCATGCCCTTAACGTGTTATGTGTGTCTAATTGTTCCCAGAAAATTCAATTGATTGATTCTTGATTTTAGGGTTCATGCGTATGAATTGGGGGAAATCAAATGATAATGTCTTGGCCTAATTAAATGGGTGGGATAGTGTTTTTACATGTTAAGTAACATAATTTGACCATAAATTTGTGCCCAGACAATTCGGATGGATGATATGGATTTCTTCGAGATGGTTAACCACTTTTTTAACCGTGAGAGGGAGGTCATTCAGAACCCGCTGGCTCCAGATGGTGGGATTTGGTCTTTATCATGCCCTTAACGTGTTATGTGTGTCTAATTGTTCCTAGAAACTTCAATTGGTTGATTCTTGATTTTAGGGTTCATGCGTATGAATTGGGGGAAATCAAATGATAATGTCTTGGCCTAATTAAATGGGTGGGATAGTGTTTTTACATGTTAAGTAACATAATTTGACCATAAATTTGTGCCCAGAAACACGTTTGAATCAATTTTGATGTTTAGGGTTTATGAAGAACACGTCCAGGTCTAATTTTTTTTAAATTCATGGATAAAAAGTGTTATAATGCAGTCCATTGTGCTAATAATCATCATAGGAACTTAATTGATCCATTCACATAAACATCTAATCCATTAACTTGAATTTCGACAAGATTGAAATGGGGTTTATCAAAATTGCGAAACTTTGTCTTCAATTTAGATAAATTGTTATTGGAATTGTCTAAATGTGTTCACGGATTATGTTGTAAGACTTGGTTCGATCAATATTGGACAGGAGACGAATTTCGATAAAGATTCACAAGAAAATGTATGTCTACAGTATTTATCGAAATTTCTTGTATGAGAAATTATCGAAATTGCAAAATCCATCGCAATTGCGTAGCTTTGTCGAAATTGCACAACTTTGTTGCAATTGCACAAAGTTTATCGAAATTCAAAATTTCATCGCAATTGGCCAAAGTTATCGTAATTGTCCAAAGTTCCATCGCAATTGGACAAACTTACTACAATTGAACAAATTTTTCGCAATTCTTAAATGTTGTCGCAATTGGTCATAATTTTATCGAAATTCAAATAAAACCACAACTTGTCGCAATTGAAAGTGTTTCATCGCAATTGAACCTGTTGCAATTAGAATCTCATAAAATGCTTAAAGTGTAAATTTTATCCATAATTCTACTCCAAAACAAAGTCACTTTAGCATAAATCTAAGTCACAATGTTGAGATTTACAAAATTAATAATTATTGGACATATAAAATCAATGATACAATGAAGTGGACACATGAATGATCACAACATTAACCATATGCTAATTTTCATGTATTCTGCATATTTATGTCTTTGATTGATGTTTCAGAATTCACAAATGGCTGCTCAACAATCACTTCCGATGGTCACAAAAGAAAGAACTTTTCCACAAGATTATGACGTAGAAATTGCCAAGAATAACGCACGTGTTGTATTTCACAAGATCAAGTGTGCAGAACCTTCGTGCCAAATAGCAATTGAAATTATTAAACTACACAAGTGTAGGAGCATGCTGGATAAGTCTGCATCCATTCCTAAGTTCAACATTCATCAGATGTGGCACACAATCAAGCTGGATATGAGTGAAAATTCATTCACATGCACATTGGATAGAAAAGAAGCCACTGTTGATGTCAATTATCTTCGAAAAGTCTTACTTCTGCCCGAAGCTCCTGCACCAAACAAGAAGTTTCATCCTACCCCCTCAGATGAGGCGAAAAGTGTACCGCTTCTAAGGGGTCATTTAAGCCCGAAATCGTATTTATTTGATCAAATATTGCCCTAAATCGTTCCTTTTGTCATTTTAGGTACTTTTGAGGAGAAATCTGGAAAAGGAGGCATTTTGGACGCTTTTGGAGCATAAAAGTGAAGAAAACGGCAAAGTCTCAAAATTGTGCTGAAAGTCACCTTTGACGGCGTCAACATTTACTCCAGACGGCGTCATGCTTTGGCAAGAAAAGTTGGATGTGAAATTTACTCATGACGGGCCAGTGAGTTTGCATGAGAATTCTGACGGCGTCACTCTTTAACTAAATCAAGGGCGTCACGGCTTAAATCATAAGGGGACGGCGTCACGTTATAGGTCCGACGGCGTCAAGCCTTGATAAGCCAGAATGGATTTTTGAAGAGCTAAAGAGGGACGGCGTCAAGATGGTCATCCGGGAACCCTAAAAGCGGCGAGGTGACGGCGTCACAATGCATAAGGTGACGCCGTCAGATGTCAAAGTCTATATATAGTTTTCTAATTTTTTGTCATAAAGGAGAGCTGAGTGTGTGGAATTTGGGGATAAAACCCTAAGACGATTTTAGCTACTTTTTCAGGGCTTCTTGCCTTGAGATCTTCCATGTTTCATTGAAAGATAAGTTATCAATTAATCATTCAATATGTCTATGTGTTGTTTGATTCTATCTTATGCTTGTCTTTTGTTTAACATGTTAGGCTAATTTTATCTTGTGTTTGCTTAGATCTAATGAAACCTAGCTATTGATTATTGGTTGTTAGTGTGTTGTTAGTTGTATTGGATGATTGTTTATCTATGTTAGGCTTAAGAAAACTGGCTAACTTCCTATTCGGTAACTTGCTTGAACGTCTTAAGAAACATGAACCAAACGCGTACTAAAGGTTTTTATGGTTGTATTTAATGCACAAGCGAATTCTAGTGATCCCATGTTAGGAGCTTCCTAGCCGGCTCGACATAGGAGTGAAGTAGGAGCTTGTAGAGTTTGGGGAAGTAAGTACGCCACCCCACGAATGGTATTAAGGAATACACCCGTCATCCACGCGACTAATACACACTAATTAACCGGTAAAAGATAGTTAGGGAGTAAGGAAATCTAAGTAAACACATTTCTCCACACATAAGTTTCTCACCACTTTTCATTTTTGTTATTTTATTTTATTTGCATTTGTAGTAATTTGGGTTAGTTGACTAGCAACTAATTCCGCCCACTCCTTCAAAACCCGAGATTTTACTTGCTTTCATAAAATATAAAAACATAAAAAGAATCTTCCTCAACCCTTAGACCTATTAGAGTAGCTTTTCATACCTAACGAACACTATTCCCTGTGGAGAACGATCAATCCCCCGTACTTACCACTACACTATACTACATCGGTCAGGTACACTGCCTGGTGGGGTTGTAAGCCTCTTGAGATCCCTCGAGAGGTAAAACCTGTTGTAAGGTTGCAAAACCCACGCATCAAGTTTTTGGCGCCGCTGCCGGGGAATAGTTATTGTTTAGGTTGAATTTTTATTTCTATTAGGTCTACTCACTAGATTCCTTTCTAGTGAGATTTTTATTTTATTTTTCTAGGTTTTCTTTAGTCTATCTTATTTCTTTGTACTTTTGGTTGTGATACCTTCCACTTACCTCATGAGTAACATTGGTCATTTGATCCCTGTTATTCGTGTTTTTCGCCGTGCAAATTTTCAACTACCCGTTCCCGCCCCCATAGTAGCAAACAACAACCTTTCACCCGACCACCACTTTGGTAACAATTCTGAGATGGAGGAGTCTGACCATGAGAATGATTATGTTAGTCCATTTTACTACTCAGACTCCGATGAGGATATTGGTAATGGAGAAGTAGTTGACGAGGAATGGGGAAAAGAGGAAATTGATCCCTTTAAGTATGTTGACCCTAGGACTAAGATCGAAAAGGATAGCCTCTTTAACATGCAATTCCCGTGTAAAATTGGTTATCATGATTTTTATGCTTATCTTAACTCGTCTTTGCCTATGAACATTATCTCTCGCGCTAATTATAACAAAATCATGGTAGATGAGCTTGAATATCAAGGAGATAACATTGTTGCTAGGATTAAGCCACTACACGTGTTCGTAGGAAGTTTTGTGTATGTGGTGGATTTTATGGTTATGGAGAACTTAGGAGAATTCATTGATAACAAATTAACCCAAGTCATTTTTGGAGAACCCTTCAAAAGGTTGACCAACCTTGACGAAAAACTTGTGGACGGGTTAATTACATTCTCGGATGGGGATGAAGATTTTGTTTATCAAATGCCCCGAGCACATCCTAGGTTTAAGAACTACCCCATTGAATCTTGCAATAGAATTATGCCTATCGACTTGTTAAGTGAGAATGATAAGAGGAAGGGGCTCAAATATCCACATGAGAAAAATAAGAGATACTATCATGGATGTTTGGAGCTGAATGATGAATACAAGAAAGATGAGGCAACAATTAGATGGCTCACACTCGGATACGTGAGCATAAGCGACACTAGATGAGCGTGATTTTGAGTCTAGCTACAAGACTCGTTAATAAAGAAAAGCGCTTCTTGGGAGGCAACCCAATCTTTATTTGTTTTATTTGCTTTGTGTGTTTATTTGTTTGTTTGTTTGTTTTTATTTGTTTCCGTATGTGTGTTTAATTTTTATTCTTATTGATTCATGTTAAAAACTAATTTGTGAAAATGCTTTATTTTGTTTTTAACTTCGTCTTAACTACATATAAAGGTATTTTGCAAAAGATAAGTGTAAGGGAAATCTAAATCGGTTTATTAGAACACAAATTAACATGAATCGTAATAATAATAAATTAACATACATATTAGTATTTGTTTGAGTCAAATGCTTGTATCGAGTCATAATGATGTTTTGCAGGATTTCCAGGAAGTAAGGTAAAGGTTTTTCCAGAAATTTTCCGGAAACTTAAAACGAAAATTTTTGTCAGGTCATTTCTGACGGCGTCAGGGGTTATAACCTGACGGCGTCAGATTTAATTTCCAGAAATTTTTGAGAATTTTGTTTTCATAAAAAGTTTTTATTAAAATCTCCAACTTATAATCTCCAGGAATCTGCAAAGTTATCATTCCACAAGCATTATATCCTTATATATAGATTTTATCCCGCCGATGTTATGCAGGTTTTCGTGTTTGTTTTCTCAGGTTCAACAGGTTATTTTGGACAAGGAAATGTTTTGAATCAAGCTTATGGCGATGCATTAGTCATGGAGCTTCAACACTCTCTTTGGAGGAAGATTTAACCGTGTAATTTCATTATCCAACGAGCGAATCAGGGGAGTATTTGATTTCATTCTTTTACTTTTTTTCTTTTACATCTTGTTATTTGAACATTGGGGACAATGTTCATCTTAAGTGTAAGGGGAGGGTAAAAGTACGATTTTAGAGAATACAATTGCGCTTGATTTTTGTTTGTTTAATAGTAGATGTGTAATAAAACTGAGAGAAATACTTGTTAAGGTAATTTTAGTGCCAAATTTAAAATTTTTTACAACATATAGGAGTAAAACTTTGATCTTAATGAGCGTCTCACGGATAGGAGTTATATGACTAGCACAAAAACCGTACCACTAAAAATTTTCCACCCCCAAATATGTGAGGTTCGCCCCTAGAATTGGTAGGAAAAGCATTTATGCTATGATGTGTGTACCGGTAGCACTTAGATTCTAGAACTTGCGTTAGGACCATTCCAAGGCCACAAGTGAGACTACATTCGTGTAGTTAGATTTACTACATGATAAGAGGCATTAGGATTAACCCATGTTTTACACCTGTGTTTTTGTTATAATTACGTTGGCTACATTGGTCAAGTAATTCTCCCACACCCTTTGCGTTGTACTCATTTTTAGTACACGATACCCCTAGTACACCCCTCAGAGCCTATCTTTTCGTTTCGACCTTTAAGCATTTTACTTAAAGGAAGAATTTGTTTACACCCCACTAAAATGTACACCCAAATCGCCTTAGCCTACCTTGTATGCACTCATTTTTAGTGCATTATTGTTACAACATTTGTTTAAACCCAAGTTAATTATCTAATTGATTACATGGTTGCTAAGTCGAGTCATATCCTTGTACATATTGTTTTGGGACGATTGGGACTCATGGGTAAAGTACTAGTGCAATGGAGTAATGGGGAAGAACATCATTTATTACCCCCATATGTGCTAAATGTTTTAAAAGTACTCCAAGTTTTTCAATTATCTTAATTCGAGTCATTAGAATAGTTATTTGTAAAGTTATGTAAAAGTTCAAGTGTAAGGGGATGCAACGCCCCTTTGATGTATTATTTTGGATGGTAGGGTAAAAGTGTATGCAAAAAAAAAAAAAAAAAAAAAAAAAAAAAAAAAAAAAAAAATCAAGAAAAATACAAAAAAATGAGAAAAGAAAAATAGAAAAAACATACGGACTACCATCCCGTTTCATTTTATGTTTATTTTATGTTTATGTTTTGTTATTTTCTTTCATTAGCTTAAGATCGAGTCTAGTCTTGGCTTAGCAACATTGTATAGTACATGTAATCGATCAAGATCTTTAACTCGCCACCAGTAAAATATCCCGTATCCAACAAAACCGTGTTTTCCTTTTCCCTACACCTAACATTATAACCCATTTAAAAGCCCTCTTTGATAGTTTATCTTAGGTGCTTACGCCTAGTGGAGGAGGTTTTCGATCCTTTCCCAAGCCTATGGTAATCTATTTGCTATGACAGGTAGTGAGAGATATTTTCCGTTTTCATTTATGAGATTTATTTTGATGACACTTGAGAGATGTGAGTATCTAAACACTACTTGTGAGGTGCTAGTATGTAATCTCCGTGCTTATTATGATTGAAGTGGAACGATTATTTGTTGTAATTACTTTTATGTTTGCATTAAATGACCCCTAACTTGTATTTTGATTAGAATAAAAGCGCATTTGCTTGAGGACAAGCAAATCTCAAGTGTAAGGGTATTTGATGAGGCGAAAAGTGTACCGCTTCTAAGGGGTCATTTAAGCCCGAAATCGTATTTATTTGATCAAATATTGCCCTAAATCGTTCCTTTTGTCATTTTAGGTACTTTTGAGGAGAAATCTGGAAAAGGAGGCATTTTGGACGCTTTTGGAGCATAAAAGTGAAGAAAACGGCAAAGTCTCAAAATTGTGCTGAAAGTCACCTTTGACGGCGTCAACATTTACTCCAGACGGCGTCATGCTTTGGCAAGAAAAGTTGGATGTGAAATTTACTCATGACGGGCCAGTGAGTTTGCATGAGAATTCTGACGGCGTCACGCTTTAACTAAATCAAGGGCGTCTCGGCTTAAATCATAAGGGGACGGCGTCACGTTATAGGTCCGACGGCGTCAAGCCTTGATAAGCCAGAATGGATTTTTGAAGAGCTAAAGAGGGACGGCGTCAAGATGGTCATCCGGGAACCCTAAAAGCGGCGAGGTGACGGCGTCACAATGCATAAGGTGACGCCGTCAGATGTCAAAGTCTATATATAGTTTTCTAATTTTTTGTCATAAAGGAGAGCTGAGTGTGTGGAATTTGGGGATAAAACCCTAAGACGATTTTAGCTACTTTTTCAGGGCTTCTTGCCTTGAGATCTTCCATGTTTCATTGAAAGATAAGTTATCAATTAATCATTCAATATGTCTATGTGTTGTTTGATTCTATCTTATGCTTGTCTTTTGTTTAACATGTTAGGCTAATTTTATCTTGTGTTTGCTTAGATCTAATGAAACCTAGCTATTGATTATTGGTTGTTAGTGTGTTGTTAGTTGTATTGGATGATTGTTTATCTATGTTAGGCTTAAGAAAACTGGCTAACTTCCTATTCGGTAACTTGCTTGAACGTCTTAAGAAACATGAACCAAACGCGTACTAAAGGTTTTTATGGTTGTATTTAATGCACAAGCGAATTCTAGTGATCCCATGTTAGGAGCTTCCTAGCCGGCTCGACATAGGAGTGAAGTAGGAGCTTGTAGAGTTTGGGGAAGTAAGTACGCCACCCCACGAATGGTATTAAGGAATACACCCGTCATCCACGCGACTAATACACACTAATTAACCGGTAAAAGATAGTTAGGGAGTAAGGAAATCTAAGTAAACACATTTCTCCACACATAAGTTTCTCACCACTTTTCATTTTTGTTATTTTATTTTATTTGCATTTGTAGTAATTTGGGTTAGTTGACTAGCAACTAATTCCGCCCACTCCTTCAAAACCCGAGATTTTACTTGCTTTCATAAAATATAAAAACATAAAAAGAATCTTCCTCAACCCTTAGACCTATTAGAGTAGCTTTTCATACCTAACGAACACTATTCCCTGTGGAGAACGATCAATCCCCCGTACTTACCACTACACTATACTACATCGGTCAGGTACACTGCCTGGTGGGGTTGTAAGCCTCTTGAGATCCCTCGAGAGGTAAAACCTGTTGTAAGGTTGCAAAACCCACGCATCATCCTACCCCCTCAGAAGAAGTCGTTCTTAACTTCCTTTTAGAAATTGGATATGACGTACAACCAAACAAACCACTCAAATCATTTTCCAAAGTCGAAGCCAAGTTCATTCCCCAACCTTGGAGAACCATTTACTACATCTTGGCTCGATCAGTTTCTGGAAGAGACAGCGGCCATGAACATCCTTGTCTTTCTCACTTGCAAATCTTCTGGGGAATAGTGATTCAGAAACATTGATTGATGTAGGAACTGGGTATTATTTATTGATAATTTTTGCTTGCAAAACATAATGGCTTGTGCACAAATAACAGTGCACAACCCGTTCTTTGTAAAGAAAGGACCCTGAGGTACGCTTCAGTACCTCAGTCCTAATATAAGTAGTGAAAGCTGCTTACTTTTGAGTAGAATTAATCAAATTTCTTAAGTTTTTCATAATTCTGCTCAAAAGAACAAGTATTCCCTCTCGTAATCAAAACCTCAGAAAGTTATTTCACTTATTGAGGGGGAGTATTTGAAACAATATTTTTTCATAACGATAAGTTCTTGTTGGTTTCTTTCGACAAACCTCAAAAAAAAAAAAAAAAAAAAAAAAAAAAAAAAAAATATATATATATATATATATATATATATATATATATATATATATATATATATATATATATATATATATATATATATATATATATATATATATAACTGGAAGTGTACGACGTCATCAATGATATGAAAGTCCATCTAAGCATTCATTTATTCTATGTCATCACAATTAAGACACATAAGTATTCTTTTGGGTTGTGAATTCCGGAATTAATTTGTTCAAAAATACATAAGCATAGATTCGAACATGGGTTTGTGAGTAAGTGCTAATCAAATGTTAACCACTGCACCAACACAATGTTTTGTAGTTATTCTACATACTAAAATCTATAAACGCAAGGAGGGATAGATAGTATTTGGGAAGATTAATCCAAATAGCATACCTATTGCAGTTTGATTCATATGAGGATAAGTTTAGAATGTATTCTATGATATCTTTTATCTCTAAAAATTATTTACAGATATCTATAATTTACACAATTGTAGCCCTAATTTTTCACTATATATACATCCTTAATGTGAAGGATTATACAAACACTTGGGATGTTTATCTTAATAATGTGTTTGAGATATTTATGAATGAATGTGGTGTAGTACGCGGAATTTACTATAACACACTTAAAAGAAACAAAGGTGGTAAGTATGTAAACGTGAGTTATAATGAACAATGAACACAACTTTAGTAACACAAAACGATTCAATATTATTGATGAAATAATACGGATGATCTAACTATCACCAGGATTACAAAGTAACCTTGAATCTTTGATTTGTTAAGGATTTGTGAATTAGTAACTAAGTTACTAGAGAGGTTGTTCTGTTATAGATATTGCTAAGGTTATTAGTTGAAGAGATACTACAAAGGTGGTGACTAAGGGATCCTTTTATAGGATAAGGACCCCTTATTACAAGTTGTCAAGTTGCACAATATAATAAGATACTTGGACTTTTCTAGCGTACTATTTATTACAACTTCCAATGTAAACTACTTTGTATATTCTTCTGCACAACATAGAAGACTGAACTACTTCTACTAAACGTATTACATTGTACAAAGACTAATGATACAACTAAATATCTATAAATAAATATCTATCAACTTGACATTCAACTGGGCAGGACCTTTATTAACTAGCAGTACCTTCTAACCCAGAAGGTACTGTTAGTACATCTTCAACTTCTTCAAAATCAACTAGCAGGCTCAATACATCATCCAACAGGCTCTTTGACTTGAACATTTTATTCCCAACAATCATCCCCTAAACTTGTTATTTCCTTTAAAATACACAAGTTTCTTATGAATAAAATACGTACCTTGAGGATCTGAGGGAACTCTTCCAAAACCTTTTACTCTCTGTTCTTCCTTTTTCTTTCACACTACTCAAAAATACTCATCAGCAAATTTTTAACAACTTCTGACTTTTCTTCATCTTTATCACATCTCAACCTCTTTGAAATCATGGTTGTAAGAACTTCATAGCTAAGTGGATACTCTTTTTCAGCCAACATAAAGAGCTCAATCCCACTTTGTGTAAAAAGATGATGAATACTGCTAAGGCTTAGGAATTCCCATGTTGTTGAAGGATCATGATATGGAAACTTCCAATGAACATCTTTTGGATTAGAATCATACATCCTATTGAACTCTACCCAAAGTTCTTGTTCCTTAACATCAGTGCTAAAATTTGTGTCTAGCCTAATTTGAACTAGATTCCACAATTCTTCTAAGTCAGCTCTGTCACATGCTCTTATTAGATTCTAAAAGTTTTTGAAGATAGCAGTTTGTCCCCCAACCCTAGTTATTTTCCATGACTTTCCTGATCTATCATGGTGAATCTCCCAATCAATAATAGGGTGTCTAGACCTAATTGGATCAGCATGTATAATTGTTGGTAAAGCAATTAACATTTTGCTTACTTGCTCTGGTTCAAATTTTGCTTCTTCTTTCTTTTGAGCATCTTTCTTTTTCATTGAAGGCTTTGCATCAGATGGGATCTTGTAATAACAAGTCTTGTAGGTATTCAGATAAAGGAAATGAATTTCTTCAGGAGTTTTCTTCTTCAGTTGAGATTCAGTCCAATTGGCTTGATTCCTTAGAAACTTCTTCATGAAATTCACTTGATCTTTTGGAGTTTTGCCCACCTTGAAACCTCTTTTCTGACTCTCTTGAATCTTTTGAAAAATATCATCCAGAGCTGCTTCTCTATATTTCTTGTTGATAAAAGTTTCAAGCTCTGCTGTTTTCTCTTCAGTAGAAAGATTCTTGTCATCCATAATTATGGAAGCTTGACCTCTTACAATTGGATCATTGGCAATAATCCATTGCATCTGTGCATCAAATGTTTCCTGAGCAGCTTGAGAGTCAAGAAGAGTTTGAGCAGCATCTTTTTGCTCTTGCATTTCTGCAAGCAGTCTTGAAGCTTCTAAAGCCTTTTTCATTTCTTCTTCATGAAGCCTTTTGGAGACTTCCTCATCTAAGGCCATCTGTACTTGCTCACTTTTCTTCAACCTTTTGGGCTTAGGTTCATCTTCAACCATAATTTTCTTGCCCTTGTCTTTTGGAGATGGTTCTTGACTTAGAGCAGTAGATTGCTCATCAGCAATAAATAACCTCCCTTGAACAAACAAATCCTCTTGAGGTTGTGATTCCCTCTTTCTCTTGTAGACATGCTCAGCAGACCCTTTATAATCCATAGCCAATAGCCTCTCAATCCTAGCAGGCTCTTGCTCTGCACCTCTTCATCATATACCTGAGTTCTTTCATGAAAATGAAATTGAGCCTCCTCTTCATCTTCTGAACTACCCATCCTCCCCTTTTTGGAAGAGTGACCCAACCTTTCAGCATCTGATCTTGAAGAACTAGATAACACCAACTTTGAAGATCTTTTACCCTTCAGCATCTTCACTTCATTCTCCAATTTCTTAACCCTCTTAACTAACTTGATGTTGATATCAGAAAATTTTGTGTTCTGACTTTTAAGAGCATTTTCTAAGAGCTGCACCTTCTCTTTTAGTTCTTTCACTGTCTAAGAATCCAGACTTTGATGTGGAGGAGATTGGGATGGTGTTACATGATGTGATGGTGTTGGTGGTGTTGCAGATGGTACTGGTGATGGGATTGGTGATGTAATATGAGTTGGTGATATGTAACTAGGTGAAGAACTTGATGATGGTGATTCAGATGATGGTGTTGGTTCTTCAACATGTTGTGGCAACATTTCATCAAAAAGTGGTATTTCTTCCCCATGGAAACCAATTTTCATGTTTGAAAACACCTTGTGTGAAATTTTTGGTGTTTCATAAAGAGAGTGTGGGGGAAGTAACTGATGCGTAGCGTGTGTCGTTGCGGTTTAGCAGTTTTAATGCCTACTCAAGTTTTAAATTTATATTTAGCCGACTTATCAATAACACACACACTTAACGAGCAGTGTACCCGGTCAGTATGAATATAATGGTAAGTAGAGTGTCGATCACTAAGAGTGGAACGTATTATCTAGTTATTCTAATAAGTATTTTAATATATTAAGTTAGCTATACAATCTAATCTAACGCAAGGGGGTTCAGTCTGAGAGACTGGCACGATTTGGTTGCAATTAAATAATAAACTAAACCAATAGGCATGAATCAGCAAGTAGCACACACGTACACAGATAAATACTCGAGACAATAAGAGGGCTGTCCTTATGATAAGTAGTTTGTCACTTGTTTTATTGCTAGTGTTATATGAAGTGTATAGTTCGATGCAACGCACCGAGATTAAGTCCTTTCTCGTTGGTTCTAATCTTATCGGCGAGTAAACCCTTAATGATTACTTATGACTATCCTATTTATCTTTCTCCTACTTTTCTACAGACCATAGAATGCATAGGCGATCTAATAAACAGGCGAGGGCAGAGGCATGGCGACCCGATCAACACTCAGCTAGCCACAGAGGTTATCAATGCACTAATAAAAGTCACCAATGACATCAACATATAAAATTTAATTAATGAGAAAGCAGTTTTAAGGGAGTGCAATCTTTCCGTATCACATTACACAAGCCACCAATCTTGATGAATTAAAGTTTACTAACACAATAAAACAAAACTACTTAATGAATTAAACACATGCAGCACCTTCTTACAGCTCTTGTATCTTTGATTTGGGTGTGTCTTGTGCTGCTGCCTTGACTGAATTCGTCCTAGGTTTCTGGTCTTCGGTCTCGTATATAATATATGTCACGACCAAAAGCTTCGGAATTTGTCTGGTCTTGGGGTATTTATAGTTTCTGTCTGAGGGTGAGATGCGGCGCATCTAGTAAGTAGATGCGGCGCATTTACTTAACTTCGCGTGGGGTCCAAGATTATAATATTCAGGAATATTCGTACACCGCCAGAAGATGCGGCGTAACTCCATAATAGGATGCGGCGCATGTCCTCTTGTATCTTGGATCGTATCTGGTGAAATATTGATAGTGATGCGGCGCATGTAATGAGTGAGATGCGGCGCATCTGGAGCAGATTAGTCTTGATCTTGTACATTTCAGTAGACTCTTAACTTCTTGCATGTTTTGGTCCATAATTAGTCCAAAATCGCCAAGTTTCACCAAATGCTTGTTTTCAACTGAGAATTACAAAAGTAAACGATTAAGTATCAATCCTCATACATAATATAGTAAAACAAGTCAAATTAATAGGATAAATGATAGTAATAATATGTACTTATTTGAGTTCATCAAATATCCCCCCACTTGAGCTTTACTTGTCCCCAAGTAAACCTTAGAATTAATCTTATGAAAATGTATCCTAAAAGATATTAGGATTTATTTTTATATTTAAGCATGTATTCGTTTTTGTCATAATCATACAACTAAACACTTAACGAATTAGAAGTAAAATAAAATATTTTGATAAAAGCAAATCTAATCGTTTAACTGTCCAGTCGCGACGAATATTCTATCATAAGCTTGGCAAGTATACACATCTCCTCCACTAAAGCCAAGGAATAACAAGTCTAAAGCGGTAAAAAGGGTTTTTAGGCTTAAGGGTTAATTATTCTTAATCACTATCGATCTCAAATTCCAGAAAAGGCGACAAAATCACAAATACATGATCGAATCCACGAACACGATACTTGCAATTGCTCAAATCCTTAACTCGAATAGGCTAAAGATAAGTCCAAACTTCACCAATAATAATATATCAAAAAGGGCGACAAAATCATAAATACATAGTCGAATCCACGACTACGATACTTAAGATTGCTCAAATCCCTAATCTCAATAAATCAAAGGTTTGGTTGGATAAAGAATAATAAAGGGCATGGATAATATTTGGGATATAAATTGGTGTAAAATGAAAAATAAACAAAGCAAATAAATTAAAATCCTAAGTGTGGTTAATCACTATCCCAACCATCCCATGAATAAGACTCATATCATTGAATAACTCACGCTTTAACACTTGAAACACACGCTTTAGGTAGACACGAATTATACTCAACAAGATCTTAATCAAAGAATAAACCTTAGTTGACGTTCCCATAACTGCCAACTCCCATTCAATCCATAGATATATAACAACTAGTGGTGATATCGACCACTTACATAACTTTACATCGTTGGTTTATCAATCTTCCAACTTTTTTCTTTTTCTTTTTCTTTTCTCATTTTTTCGATTTTTTTTTTTTTTTTTTTTTTTTTTTTTTTTTTTTTTTTTTTTTTTTAATAACATAAACATAGATGTGTAAAATTTCACCACATCACTATAATGATAATTCTGGATATTTTTTCCATATTTTTCATAACTTCAGAAATAATGGTAATAGTGAAAGTAGTAAACACACGAAAAATAAACTCAAAGGTATACAATATTTACTTTCACTCCAATTGCACTGTGCAATTTTCCGACCTAACCATAGATAATGAATTACGCACGCGAACACAGGTAATGTAAGGAAACACACTTTGCCAAAAGCAATTAACCAACCACGGATTGTAATCTACAGGGTAGGCTAAGGTTTAAGGTGTAACGAAACATTTTAACAAAGGTGTAAGAAACGAAAGGAATGGCTCTGAGTGTTTTTCTAGGGGTATCTTACTCTAAAAATGAGAGTAACAAAAGGGTTATACGGGGGTTAACTAACCAGTGTAGTTAGCTAATAACACATAACATATAAAGGCTATTTGGGTGTAATCCTAGAATTTACCAATTTAGACAAGTCATTCCAATTATATAAATAATACTTATTATGGTGGTCTCGAATAGTATACAAGCCAAGTTCTAAAGTTTACAAGTCACCGGCACACTTATAGATTTGTGAATTTTGAAAAATCACAATTTTTTGAAAATAACGTCATGTGTGCAGCTATGCAACTTAGACTTTAAACAAAAACATGCTAAAAATTTTAAATTTTGATATATTAAGCACATTTTAAGCATATTTTGAAAAGTTTAGGACAAGTAAGTGTTAAGTGTTCTAATTCTCCAATCCCCCCACTTAAGTTAAACAACGTCCTCGTTGTTTGTAATAAAGGTTAAAAACTGGAAAATAAAAGAATTAGAACAGAAAAACTCCCCTGAGATTTGCTCGGTATGATCCTCCATTAGTATTAGAGCAAAAATCATCTTTCTTGTGGATTAGAACGTTTAAGCTTCATAATCATGTATCCACAGGAAATGCAGGAATCTATAATACCACCAAGACTTCAAAACACACCTAAGATAAGAAAGGTTCAACTTGCATAATACATTAGTAGTTAGGAAAAAAAATAAAACATAAAAATTAAAAATGAAAATCATCAGGTCAGTCGATGCGCCGTATCTTATGGAAGAAGATACGCCGTATCGAGCCTGGAATAAATACGGATCAGAATAAAAGATGCGCCGCATCCTTAACCAGGGATGCGCCGCATTAAAATAGACTGATAAAAAGTTTTAAGTTCGAAAATAAAAATATGCGGAAAAATAAAGATATGACCATTGCAGGAGATGCGTCGCATCTCAGGATTGAGATGCGCCGTATCCTCTGCGGCCTGACTGACTCGACACATAAACAGAAAATTAAAAGATAAATTCGGGTTGTCTCCCGGTAAGCACTTGTCTTTATTCCAGAGTCTTCAAGTTAGACTCACGTTCAGCTCTTTAGTATCGATCATTGAAGGAGTCGGAAACATCGCGCTCCCTCATTGCCAATTCGGTAATATTGAACACTCCTTGCTCGTCCTTGATTTCCACGCCGTTCTTCTTTAGTATCTGTATAAACAAAGTTCTGTCCCTTTCGGGCAGAGATGACAAAATGATAGACGGGAAATTCTTATTATCATATAGGTATAAATAAGCAAGGTGGGGTAGTAGTTCAATAAACATATCATTATTCAAATACGTTTTCTCAACTATTCTCCTACGTTTGTTAATTACTACGCAATCATACCACTCATCATCGGAATCATTAAAAATATCGCGTCTAAGTTCGGTAGGTACATTTAGATCAATAAATTCCTCAAAGTTCTCATGATTAGGATTAGTTGAGTTGTTTTGAATCAATGTTTCCCCCATAAGCCTAGCTTCAAGATCGAGGTCCATACGCTCTCTTAATCCAAGCATGTAGACACCTCTAATTATGCTGTTAACAGGATCTTGGCACTTATAGACTAGTTTATTATTCCCTACCCTTAATGAGATTTTTCTTTTAAACACATCAATCTTAGCATGGGCAGTAGACAAGAAAGGTCGACCAAGGATTAAAGGAACCTTAACATCCTCGGGCATATCTAATATAACAAAGTCTACAGGGAAAATAAACTTCTCAATCTTAACTAGCACATTATTAGCAATCCCTTCAGGTCGTTTTACCGTTTTATCAGCCAATTCAATAAGTAACTTAGTTGGTGCTAATTTTCCTAGTCCTAGGGTAGTGAATGTCTTAAGAGGCATAACACTAACACTAGCTCCTAAGTCAGCTAACACATTATTGAAAGATATATCATTAATTGAACAAGGTAGAGTAAAACTTCCTGGGTCTTTTTCTTTATGAGGCAAGGCATTTAAATCAGTTGCAGAGCTCCCTTCTTTCATTGTAGCCTTGATCTCCTCTTCAATCTTTGTCTTTTCTTTTAGTAGTCTTCTTAAACTGATTGAAGAATTAAAGAAAAATTCGGGTCTTGCACCATCATTACCATTCATCGATCTTCTAGGTATGTTAGGAGTGACTTCTTCAGTGGTGCTTATGGCCTTGACATGATCCCTTGGGTTGGTTTCGGTTGAGCTTGGTAAACTTCCGTATCCCCTTTCTTGAAGAACTTTGCTCATTTGACCAATTTGTTGTTCCAATGCTTTGATCGAAGCTCCTTGATTTCTTGTAGTAGTGTCCGTTGAAGCTCGTATTTCTTTGATCATAGCAGTATTCTCTTCATGTCTTTTAGCAGCATCGGCCATAATTTGCTTTAAAGTGTCATCTAAAGTCTGCCTCCTCTCTTGATAAGCGGGATTGAAGTTGCTCTTTTGATAGAATCCCGGGGTAGCTTCCCTAAATCTTCCTGAAGGTCGGAATGGTTGTCCAAATTGGGTGTAATATGCTTCTTCAAACGTCTCACTTTCATTCTTATTTGGGCAATCTTTAGTGTAGTGAGGTCCTTCGCACTTTTCACATCCAACTTGGGCAGCATACACTCTTTCATCACGCTTCTTCATCTCTCTACTAATTTTATCCAATTGAGCTTGAATAGCAGCAATCCCGTCAAAATTAGTGCTGCTCTTAGATCTAGTAGAGGTCCCATCGTGCCATTTTTGAGAATGATCAGCAGCATCTTGGATTGCTTTCCTGGCATTGGTTGCACTCATTTGAGGCACAGCTCCCTTAGCATCCAAGATTTGTCTAGTAGGCACGTCCAATCCTTGATAAAACAATATTATCTCCTGCATAGGGGTTAGATAGTGTTGAGGACATTTTATCAGTAAATCTTTAAATCGTTCCCAAGCTTGATAAAGAGTTTCATCAGGCTCTTGCTTGAAACTGTTGATAGCCTCCATCTTTTTAGCAGTCCTAGCAGGTGGACAATATCTCTTCAGGAATTTGCTCTTCAAACCTTCCCATGTAGTGATTGAACTAGCAGGTTCATTCCTTAGCCACTTGTTAGCAGCTCCTTTTAGTGCGATTGGAAAGATTCTTAGCATGAGTTGATCGTCAGTGACTCCTTCTGAAGTAAACAAATCCGCAATCTCGAGGACCTTTTCAACATGTTCATTAGCATCCTCGTGTTCCGATCCACTGAAAGCATTCTCTCTTAGTTCCTTGAGAAACTGACCCTTCAATTCAAACTTTGACTTATCATCAAACTTTGGTCTAGCAACTCCTGAAGTGTGATCAGCACGGGTTTTGTTCATGTATTCCTCCATAGTTGTGTTTTCGCCCATTGTTTCTGTTTCTTCTTCCTCTTTCTCTTCAGAAAAATAGTCAAGCTCGAATGAACTTGAAGTATCAAAGCTTTTTGTGTTGAAAAGCCTTTTAAGCGAATGAAAGACTCGTTCAGGATCTTCGAAAGGTTGAATCAAGTTCTTCGTAGAACTCCTGGTCATGCACTTCCTGAAACCAACACAAAAATATCAGTAGGGTATGCTCGAGAAAGTAATATATCAGAAAATTAATAACGAAAACGGAATACGAAAAATTAAAGTTACTAATATCTACAGACGATGCGCCGTATCCAAAAAGTTGGATACGCCGTATCTTATAATCGTTAAAATTTAATCAGACTTTATTCAGAAAATAGATACGCCGCTTTAGAAATTCGAATGCGCCGTATCAATTCTAATTATCAAAAATCGATATTTATTAAAAATTAAATGCGTCGTATTAACAAAAGTTAATGCGCCGTATCTTCGTTACGTTTCAAAATATAAGATTTTTGATTCAGAAGATACGCCGTATCGACAGAGATCGATGCGCCGTATCTGTTTAATAATTCGAAAACTGTTTTTAATTAAAATAGATACGCCGTATCTGCTGAAGCAGATGCGTCGTATGGCGTTATCGTTTAGAAATTTTTTTTTATCAAAAACAGATACGCCGTATCTTGGGGAAAAGATGCGTCGTATCACTTCATCGCTTAGAAAAAATTTCTTATTAAAAACAGATACGCCGTATCTTGGGGAAAAGATGCGTCGTATCGAATTAATTAAAAGCGTTGTATTTTATAAAAATTGAACGCAATACGCCGTATCTGAGAAATCAGATGCGCCGTATCGTTCGATTTAGCTCAGTACAACGATAGCAGAACACAAAAATTACGAAAAATAAAAATAAAAACACACGAAAATAAACACAAACAAAAGCAAACAAATAACACACAAAAACAGAAAATATGCAAAATAGTACAATGAATGCAAATTAAACTAATACACAACAAAATTAGCGGTTAGATAAAAAAAAATAAAAACCTAATTAAAATACTAATCAAATTAACAGATAATAACAATTCACTCCCCGGCAGCGGCGCCAAAAACTTGATGTACGTGTGTATTGCTCTAATTCTTTTATATCCCCGGCAACGGCGCCAAAAACATGATGCGTAGCGTGTGTCGTTGCGGTTTAGCAGTTTTAATGCCTACTCAAGTTTTAAATTTATATTTAGCCGACTTATCAATAACACACACACTTAACGAGCAGTGTACCCGGTCAGTATGAATATAATGGTAAGTAGAGTGTCGATCACTAAGAGTGGAACGTATTATCTAGTTATTCTAATCAGTATTTTAATATATTAAGTTAGCTATACAATCTAATCTAACGCAAGGGGGTTCAGTCTGAGAGACTGGCACGATTTGGTTGCAATTAAATAATAAACTAAACCAATAGGCACGAATCAGCAAGTAGCACACACGTACACAGATAAATACTCGAGACAATAAAAGGGCTGTCCTTATGATAAGTAGTTTGTCACTTGTTTTATTGCTAGTGTTATATGAAGTGTATAGTTCGATGCAACGCACCGAGATTAAGTCCTTTCTCGTTGGTTCTAATCTTATCGGCGAGTAAACCCTTAATGATTACTTATGACTATCCTATTTATCTTTCTCCTACTTTTCTACAGACCATAGAATGCATAGGCGATCTAATAAACAGGCGAGGGCAGAGGCATGGCGACCCGATCAACGCTCAGCTAGCCACAGAGGTTATCAATGCACTAATAAAAGTCACCAATGACATCAACATATAAACTTTAATTAATGAGAAAGCAGTTTTAAGGGAGTGCAATCTTTCCGTTGTCACATTACACAAGCCACCAATCTTGATGAATTAAAGTTTACTAACACAATAAAACAAAACTACTTAATGAATTAAACACATGCAGCACCTTCTTACAGCTCTTGTATCTTTGATTTGGGTGTGTCTTGTGCTGCTGCCTTGACTGAATTCGTCCTAGGTTTCTGGTCTTCGGTCTCGTATATAATATATGTCACGACCAAAAGCTTCGGAATTCGTCTGGTCTTGGGGTATTTATAGTTTCTGTCTGAGGGTGAGATGCGGCGCATCTAGTAAGTAGATGCGGCGCATTTACTTAACTTCGCGTGGGGTCCAAGATTATAATATTCAGGAATATTCGTACACCGCCAGAAGATGCGGCGTAACTCCATAATAGGATGCGGCGCATGTCCTCTTGTATCTTGGATCGTATCTGGTGAAATATTGATAGTGATGCGGCGCATGTAATGAGTGAGATGCGGCACATCTGGAGCAGATTAGTCTTGATCTTGTACATTTCAGTAGACTCTTAACTTCTTGCATGTTTTGCTCCATAATTAGTCCAAAATCGCCAAGTTTCACCATATGCTTGTTTTCAACTGAGAATTACAAAAGTAAACGATTAAGTATCAATCCTCATACATAATATAGTAAAACAAGTCAAATTAATAGGATAAATGATAGTAATAATATGTACTTATTTGAGTTCATCAGTAACAAATGTTTTGATTTTGTGATGATACATTGAATAAATCTTGGATACATCAAAAACTTTGTTAGGCTATCCACATTTTTAACCAATCCTTCAAAAATATGTTTGGAAAAATTGAATTTTCTGTTTGTTGCCAAGCAAATGAGAGCAGTAGCCATGTTACCACTAAATTGCTCCCAAGAGGTTTTCTTTTGGCTTAAACAATGAAGGATTGTACGGATCAAAAATCTCCATTGTGGAGTAAAATGCTTTTTAAGAAAGGTGAGTTTAGTAGAATCAGCATTATACCCCATTCTTTACAAATTTTCAAAAATTTCAGTATCAGGCAATTGACTAATACCATCTGAATCATCCAAATGAAGATGTCTTCAAATGGATGACTCAGTAAGAGTCAAGGTTCTGCCATCCACTTTGGCTTTTATCCTTTGGTCCCCATTTTCAGAAGTTTTAACTTTAGCTGTTTGCCAAAATTGTAAAATTTGAGATTCATAAATAGTGGGATTTACAAGTAAAGCAAACCTGATGTAAGAATCATTTAAAAAGTCCACTATTTGATGAAAAGAGGCATTATCCTTAGACTTTTCCAAAAATGCTAACTGGTTGTGACGTTTAACAAAAGTTAGAATAGCCCTGGTGAAAATTAATGAAAAACTTGATTATGATGGTGGGATTTGATGGTGGTACTGGTAGAAGATGAAAGGTGAGTGTTAATTGTGATAAGGACTGATGAAAGATATTATGAGAGTTTTACTTTTAACCGACAATAAGAAAATGTATAATAAGTAAATGAAAAGGCGGTTAAAAAAATATTTTATATGAGAAATATAATATAATATAATCATCAGTAATTTACAGAATTACCCCAACGGCTAATTGTAACTACCAGGCCCAACGGCTAGAATTTTATCTGACAGGCTCAACGGTTATCTAGCAGTACCATTTTACTCTACCAGTACCAAAATTTGAACTACCAGTACCATTGAAAGAAAATTTTTCTTGGCAGTCTCTTTGAAATTTTAGCAAAAATCCCTTATAGTTTTTAGCAAACTATCAGCTATCAACGGATTTGAAATTTCTTTACCAAAAGCCGTTTGCTTATGGACTAGGGAACTATTTACTGTTAAGTATGGTTAGTTAAATACCATATAATTTTTGGTAAACTATCAACCATCAACGGATTTGATGTGTCTTTACCAAAAGCCGTTTGCTTATGGACTAGCCAGCTCTTAAGTTTGTAAAACTTGGTGAACTGAATACCAATTCCATATTGACCTAAAGATGGTGCAATTTCCTTGGATGGAGGAATTTGTAAGAGGCAATGATGATGTGTATCTTGGATGCTTGGTTCAACAAGTGAAATCATCTATTAGCATGCTTTTGCTTTGAAACTTTCCTTAGTTTGATCTAGATAGAACTTTCTCCTTTAGGAATGCTTCATCCCTTCTGAATATGTGATCTATTCTTATCATTTTCAACCTCTACATCATCTTGTATGCTTTTGTCTCTTCCTTCCTTTTATTGGATTATCTTCCTTTTCTGGGCTATTATTTCCTCCTCTGAGATTATTACCTCCCCTGAGATATAAATAACTTATATTTCCCCCTTTTATTTGGAAGATTTCTTGTTTTGTTATCAACCTGAAATTTGTTAGTTGCAGACCAAAAGAACAAAGTGCAAAACACTTGTTTTATAGCATTGTAAACATTTAATCATCAAGATGAACAAAACATAGCAAACTTTATACTAGCAGGACCAATTATGAACTGACAGTACCTTTTGACTAACTAGCAGTACCATGTTTAAAAGCCAATACCAGTTATTTTATGTACAAAAACACATGGTTTTCAAAGATTAATCATTCCAATACCTCCTACTAGGTATTTGAATCTACCTAAATCAAAAGCTTTGGTGAGAAGGTCTGCAAAATTCTTTTCAGAATCAATTTTGACAACTTGAATTAACCTTTTCTCATTGCAATCTCTTATGAAATGGTGTCTTATTTCAATGTGTTTTGTTTTTGAGTGTTGAACTGGATTTTTAATGATACAAATAGTACTGCTATTGTCAATGTAAATAATGGTGTTAAGAAAATTGTACCCATAGTCAAGCATTTGATTTTGGATCCAAAGAACTTGCCCAAAACAACTTGCACCAGCAACATATTCTGCTTCAGTTGTAGAGTTGGCCACCATTGTTTGTTTCTTGCATTGCCAAGATATGAGTCTGCAACCAAGAAATTGACATCCACCAGTTGTGGATTTTCTGTCTAGGGTTGCACCAGCATAGTCACTATCAGAATAAGCCACCAAGTCAAAAGATGATTCCCTTGGATACCATAGACCCAACCTAGGTTGACCCTTGAGATATCTAAAGATTCTTTTGACTGTTGTGAGATGAGAAACTTTGGGATGTACTTGAAACCTTGCACATACACATACTGAGAACATGATATCTGGTCTTGATGATGTAAGGTACATCAAGGACCCAATCATTGATCTATAATTGTGCAAATCTACATCTTCACCCTCAGCATCTTTTAGTAACCCCTTTTCTGAATCCATTGGTGTACTTGCAACCTTAGAATCAGCAAACTGAAATTTCCTTAGGATCTCTGCTACATACTTATCTTGGCTGATAAATATGCCTTCATTTGATTGTTTTACTTGGAGACCCAGAAAGAAACTAAGTTCCCCCATGGAACTCATTTCAAACTTACTATGCATAAGTTTTTCAAACTCTACACACAACTCTTGGTTTGTGGATCCAAAGATAATGTCATCAACATAAATTTGCACCAGCAAGATGTCTTTCTTGGTTCTTTTGATGAACAAAGTTGGATCAATCTTGCCTCTTTGGAATCCATTTTCTAATAGATAGAAAGCCAATGTTTCATACCATACCAAGGATTATACAAACACTTGGGATGTTTATCTTAATAATGTGTTTGAGATATTTATGAATGAATGTGATGTAGTACGCGAAATTTACTATAACACACTTAAAAGAAACAAAGGTGGTAAGTATGTAAACGTGAGTTATAATGAACAATGAACACAACTTTAGTAACACAAAACGATTCAATATTATTGATGAAATAATACGGATGATCTAACTATCACCAGGATTACAAAGTAACCTTGAATCTTTGATTTGTTAAGGATTTGTAAATTAGTAACTAAGTTACTAGAGAGGTTGTTCTGTTATGGATATTGCTAAGGTTATTAGTTGAAGAGATACTACAAAGGTGGTGACTAAGGGATCCTTTTATAGGATAAGGACCCCTTATTACAAGTTGTCAAGTTGCACAATATAATAAGATACTTGGACTTTTCTAGCGTACTATTTATTACAACTTCCAATGTAAACTACTCTGTATATTCTTCTGCACAACATAGAAGACTGAACTACTTCTACTAAACGTATTACATTGTACAAAGACTAATGATACAACTAAATATCTACAAATAAATATCTATCAACTTGACATTCAACTGGGCAGGACCTTTATTAACTAGCAGTACCTTCTAACCCAATCTTCAACTTCTTCAAAATCAACTAGCAGGCTCAATACATCATCCAGCAGGCTCTTTAACTTGAACATTTTATTCCCAACACTTAACTACGCATCTACAAACATATATGTATTTTTAATATACAGAAATCGATCTATATAGCAACCCTAATCAAATATGCAGTGGCAAAGACATTCTGAAAGGCTTTCAAAAGCTAATCAAAATAAAAGTTCTGAAAGTTGTTTGCAAGGTATTGCGTTCTTGAATAATTTGGTTACATATAATTTGTATTTAATTTATGATACAATGAATGTTGTACGTCTTATTTTGTGCTTGCATAAATTACATATGTATGCTTTGTATCTTGATGCATATTTGTTGCTGTAGATATCCAAGAAGGGAAAAGTATACCACAACATATAACAAATGTAAAACAGCCTGCATCAGGTACTGTATTGATGATTAGTTTTTTATATGTTGTTTGTTAAATAAATTAGTTACTATAATAGGGTTTATTGAAATTGTGTTAATACCTTTGTTCAATGAGTTGAGACATATGTCTGTTTGAAATTGCAGTATTGAAAGCTTTGAAAAATAAAACTACTACAATGGATGCAACCATGCATCCACAAGGTATTGTGCTTTTAAATTGTTTTTATCATACCTTTAATATTGACATTCTTCAGTTAATTATATTGATGATGTGTGTTAAATAAACAAACTGATATTCTTTGTTTCATAGTTTATATCGTTGTGTTAAATTGCTTATCAATGTTTAAATGATTGTTTCAGGTTCAAAAGCTGTGAAGAAGAAAACTACTACCATGGATGCCATCAGGTTTGAAAGTGACACACCATCAAGGCAGTCATAAGGTATTATGTTTTAAAAGTATTATGACAATATTTGTGTTATAGATTTTATGGTTTTTAATTTAATGTTGATTCTTAATACATTGATATTGTCTGATTGATAGCTTATATGACCATTAACATATTCTTAATACAATGATATTGTCTGATTGATAGCTTATATGATTGTGTTATACATGATGTCCCACATAGATGAAACAGTAAAATTGAAACTTCTTTATAAAACATGTTGTGCATAAGAGGTATGTGTTGGGTTTAGCTTAGTATGGTGTTCTATTATATCTTGTGCTGTTAGATGTTATTATACATCTAGCTATACAAGTTATATTGCAACTTTATATGAATACTGAATTAAAATAAAATAAAATAATAGTGCATATTTTTCATGTTTTCCTATTTTTATTTACAGTTTATATGTTAATGACTTATGTTAACAATGTTTCCCTCATAGACTTTATATTTACATGGATGAGTTTTGTTTGAATTTGTAGATGCGAAGGCTATCAAAAATAAAGTAGGCTCAATGGATGAGATCATGATTGGAAGTGACACACCAGTTACGCAACCAAAAGGTATTATGTTTTTACTTTAGTATGATAATGGCTTTGATTTTCAATTTAATTTTACTGACATATAACGTTTTGCTTTTTCCATCAGTGAGATCTTCAAAACCTAAAAGTACAACAACAGATGCGAGCATGTTTGAAAGTGATACACCAGTAAAGCAGAAACAAGGTATTTGGCTTAAAATTATTATGTTAATGGTCCATATATGTAAAAGTTTAAGGATAATGAGTAAACACATATATAATTTAATATTTGTATAAGTTAAAGGTCCTACAAAGAAATCAACTGCAGTGGTTGCAAGCATGATTGAGGGTGGCACATCAAAAACACATCGTCAAGGTATTTTGGCTTAAAAGTATTAAATGAGGATATGATTAATTATATAGTTTATTTACATATATGTTTATTGAATACTCAGGTACTGAACTTCCCAATAATAAAACAACTAAAACAGTGACAACCATGTTTAGCGATGATACACCAGGTAGAAAACCACAAGGTATTATAGTTTGAGATTAATTCAAATAATTTGTGTACACTGTGTGTATATTGTGTAATTGATTTCCTTACTATACATTATTTCAAACTTTGGTATGTTAATGTTTGAATGACATCACTTTAATAATAGGATAAAATATTATGTAAATGTTATTAGGGAAATCAATCTCAATGATTGAATCAAAAAGGATGGCATACATCAGAAATCAACAAAAAGATTTGAGAAGTCCACCAACAGGTATTATTGTTATGAATTAATTTATTTTCCAATGGTTATAAAATTGAAAATATAATAGTTTAAGAATAATATACTGATTAACTTACAAGAACCATTAATCCACGTCCAAAAGGAAATTTTGGGTACCAGACAACGTCTTTGGATACACATTTAGATCGGGAGAATGCTGAAATTGGTAATTCCAACTTTGTTTCTGTGCCATCAATTAGTTTTCATTATTATTAAGTGCCTGTAACTTATTTTAAAATTTTATTTAATAAAAATTTAAAAAATGATATAGGTTTAATGACACGGGGTGGAAAAACTTCAAAAGCTCATTCATCCAATTTAAGTAGCTCCTCAACAGGTAATTTGGTTATAAAATATTGAGTGTATGTTTCTGTTAAATTTCATTATATCACAACAATATATTGATCATTTTACAGGTGTTAATGGATATAGAAAGAAATCCATAGGGATGCATACATCTACTGCTGGATCTGATTCTACAGGTATTTTGTTAACGAAATAATAAATGTATGTTGATCCTAGTTGAGCACTTGATCGAATCCCTTAGCTTGTAAAGGTTTAGCTATGCTAGATAAATCTAAAACAACTAGGTATAGAAACTGCCTTGTAACTTATCAAACACAATGTGGAATCTTGTATTTGATCTTAAGAAGAACTAAACAATGAACAATGAATATCACACTAAACACTTCAATATTATAAATAATACGAATACTCTCAGAGTATTAGGGTTACAAAACCTTGAAGTAAATCGAAAAACTATGACCGGATCTACACACACTCCTTGTGTTAGATGTATACTTTGAATGATGTCTAGTCTAGTACGCGGAATTTACTAGCTAGCACTTAGAAGATTTGTTTGTTTGTGTTTTGTATGAACGAATCAACAATGAATGAACAAGGAACACAATATACTTCAACTTCAACGATTCAATATTATTAATGAATAATACGAGTACTCTTATTTAGTACTAGGGTTTACAAACTTGAATCTTAACAAAAACTCGATACTAATTCATTCCTAAACTTTAACCTAGGCAATCCTTTTATAGACTAAGGATTCCTTTACAAGATAACTATCAACCAAATCATATAAGATATACACAATTTCTTTTCTATAATTATCTTTCACAAAGTCATAATCCGTACTAACTTCTATATTCAACCGTACGAACTGCTCTTGTCTTCAAAACTATCAGCAGTACTAACTTCCATCTTCAGCCGTACTAACTGCTTAAGCTTAATTCCTAACAATCCTCACCTAAACTTATGATTTCTTCCCAAATCACTAAGTTTCTTCAAATTAAGCTTCATCTCTTATATGAGGTGGATTCTTCCAAACACCTTTCATAACTGTCTCTTACTACTGATCTTCCTTTGTTCTACAAGGTTGAAAATCTTTGTTACCAACATATATGCCATTTCAGAATCTTCTTCAAACATGAGTTATGTATATAACATAGACATTAAAACACTTAATCTGAGTGGATAATCCTTTTCCACTAACATATAGATTTCTATGCCATCCTTAGTAGAAACTCTTTGCACTCCACACGTATCAAATAACTTCTGAGAGACATCATCAACTTGTGCTTGAAATCTCCACATTGATTCTCCTCTATCAGGTTCATAAATCCTTTTCAGCTGTACCCATAACTCTTTATCTTTGTCTTCAGTTGGATCTTGAACTCTGAATTTTTCTTTTACTAAGCTCCACAGTTGATTAAGATCTTCCCTATCAAAACCTTTTAGTAGATCTTCAAACAACTTGTATCTCTCAGTAATATCTCCAAGTCTTATGATCTTCCATCCCATCATCCTTCCACCAGTGAATACTTCCCAGCCAATGATAGGATATTTGACTTTTAATGGTTTTATATTTGTAGACTCTAGAACTATCACCATCATATTCTTGATTTGCTCATTGGTTAAACCTTCTTCACTAGACTTCAACTTCTTTGCACTATCAGATTCCAAAACTTGTGGTTCTCTTTTCTTTTTTCCTTGTGATATCCTCCTTGCTTGAAGTATTCAGTCTTGCATATGTTTCATAGAAAGTCTTTTCAATCTCAGCATCTGACCTTCCAGTAAAGTCACTCATCTTGTAATTTGCTTGATTCTTCAAATAATGCTTCATGAAACTGACTTTTTCTTTCTTGGTAGGCAACTTTGTCTTGTATCCTGACTCTTGCCTGTCTCTAATTCTCTGCACTAAGTCATTCCAAGTAACTTCTTTGTTCTTTGACAAGATGAACTCTTTGAGTTTTACTGACTTTTCTTCTTCACTTAATTCCTTGTCTTTAAGAATCATTCCAGCATGAGCTCTCACAATCAAATTAGAATCCAACAAGTATTGTAGTTGCTCATTGAACTCCTCTTGATTAATTTCTTCAGATCTTGTTCTATCCATGAATTTAGCTATATTCCTTACATCATCTGCAGCTATCTTCCTTGCTAATTCTGCATCTTGAGCTATCTGAGATTGTTCATCAGCTAAATCCTTGTCTAGAGTCTCTCTTGCTACTTCTGCATCAAAGTCTATTTGAGCCTGAGTTCTTGGTTTTGTTTTCTTGAGCTTTTCTAATACTTGAGCAGCTTCTTGTTCTTGAGCAGCTTCTTCTAGTGTCATAGGCTTTTTACCCTTATCTTCCCTTTTTCTAGCATATTCCTCTTCAGCCGTAGTATCACCAGTTGGAACTGTCTCATGCTCTGTATCAGCAGTTGGAACTGCTTCAACAGTTGGAACTTCTTCAGCTTCTTGAGTACCAGTCTGAACTGCTTCATGTGTCTGTTCTTCTACTTCCATATCAACATTACCAGAACCCATATCAAAATTTTCTTCTTCTTCTTCATTTTGCCTCCCCTGAGAACCTGATCCATCTCCCTTACCTTTATCTGATTTCCTCCCCTGTTTGGGAGAATCACCATCATCACCAGTCATCATCATCAGAAGAATTCAAAACTACCTTTGCCTTTTTCTTCTTTAACTGCTCTTCAAGTTTCTTCACCCTAAGAGTCAATTTGGTGTAGACCTTGGCAAAATTCCTTTTGTGAGCTTTGAGTTCCTCATTGTTCTTCTTTAGTTCTTCCTCCAAAGTTTCTACCTTCTCAACTAGTTTGGTACACAATTCCATCAATTCAGTATGTGAAGTACTACCCTCATCACGTCTAGCTGTGTTACCTGCTAGGAGAGGTGAATCATGGGGAAAGGATCTAGGAATCACTCTGGGTGTTTCCCTTCTCCTATAAGTGATGTGAATTTGGGATGTTTGGGTTCTTTCAGTAGCTGAAGTAGATGTGTAATGGGGATCAGTTGGTTGTACTGAACCTTCACCCACTTCAGTTTAAAGCATTTCAGGAAACAATGGAACTATTTCACCTTGAAAAAGTCTACTAGCCATAGCCATGTTTTGAAAAACTTTTGATTGAAGGCTAGGAGTAGCAAAAATTTCTGTTGGTTTTGTAAGCAGGTATGTCTTTTTATTCAAAAGAGTTTGAACAAACCTTGGATACATTAGAAACTTGGTTTTGCTGTTTACATTAGATGCCATACCCTCAAAAATAAATTTTGAAAAGTTAAAAACCTTGTTTGTAGACAAACAAATGAGAGCAATAGCAATATTGCTACTGAACTGCTCCCAAGCAGTCTTTTTAGGACTTAAACAATGTAAAAGGGTATGTATCAAAAATCTCCATTGAGGTGAGAAACATCCTTTTTGAAAAGTTAATTTGTGTTCGGATGTATCATACCCCATTTTGGTAAGATACACCATCCACTTCCGAATGAATTTCTAAGTCTCCATCTTCACTAGTCAAGACAGTAGCATTCTGCCAGAACTGTGTGATGTGAGAGACATAAAGAGTAGGAGAAACAGTTAGAGCATACCTTATGTGAGAGTGGTTTAGAAAGTCCACAATCTCATAAAATTTTGGTCCATCTCCTTCCTCTGTTTTCTCAAGAAACGCAACCTGATTGTGACGCTTAACAAATTCCAAATTAGCCATTTTATTGATGAAGAGTGAAAGATTATAGCAATAAGATGATCGTATAAAGTGGAATTGAGGTTTTATATAGCCTATTGGAGTTTATAGGTACTTTTGAGGGTTTTGCGAAATATGCGTATGAGATAAATTATCTTGAGAAATAGAATAAATAAATTTATGGTAAAAAGATAATTATCTTCTAGAAATGTAAAACCCTCATTTTTCATTCAGTTAAAATTCCTAAATTACCGTCTAATTTGAATTTTTGCAAGAACACAACTTAAATAGTTAATCATTATAACTTAAGAAGTTACAAGGCACTAAAAGACCATGACCTAAACTACATAAAAATTTAAACATACATGTTATACTAAGCATATATATGTCACGTTAAAAGACACACATGGAGACCAAATTATCTTATAAATTTTTGTACACAAGTTTAACATGGAATAAGGATATAGTCTTCTTTTCAGAACTACAATATTATTAAAGCCATACTCTATAATTAAGACCCAAATTTACGCCTAAAATTTGGGCTTACTTTTCTTTTATAAATCCCATATTGATCGGCTATGATCCATGCTCCAACTTCCTATTTTTTTTTAAATACCGAATATATATCACACCATTCAAAGACACATAAAACCCTAAATAAGCCTACACACAAAATTTCGGCTGCCACTTTGTTCCACCTCTTTTTCTCTTCTGTTCGAGCAAAAAGACAGCAGCCAAGGAGTCGATTTGTTGCTGCTTCCTTGGTGGTTCCATCGTGTATTGTTCCTGGTTCGTGGTGTATTGATCAAGAACGTTACTAAGGCGTGTTCGTGATTTTGAATGGCTGTTAGGTTTTGTTTCGTGAATCTTGCCAAGGTTTCGGATTCTTGTTTTCCTTGATCAGCAAAGGTATCATCATAGTCACTCTTGTCCCTTGTTCTATTCAACACACATAATACGCATAGTTATAAATAAGACAAGTTTCATAATCGTGCAAATGTTGCCTCGTTTATCTGTAATTCGAATGACATATTAAGAAGTTACAAGAAATCATGAACGAAACTGTTTTTATATGTTCGACTGTGATGCGGTCATTTGAACATGTATAGGATACATTTTATAAGATATAAAAATCTGGATATAAACATACGAATATAAGAAGGGGCGTGCATGTTATTGATGTGAACAAAGGTTGATTGTGTGTGAGGTGATGTGATAAGTTGGGTTTGTTAAATTGGTACTGTGAATGGTAGCGTGTGCGTGTGTTTAGAAGGACTACAAAAATGTGTGTTTCATGGCATATTAAACCTTTAAAAGAAGATTGTGTTGAGTTGTTTTGCTTCTTTATATCGTGGTGTGTTTGCATGAGTTTGGTGGGTCCAATAAAGTTAAACTCTTGTTTACAACCGAATGAAAATGGGTGAGAGACGTAGAGATATTTTGGATTAGCTATGGTTGTATTGTATTTTATGTGTGTGGGTCATGTGGGTTTTCTGAGTGCATGTCACATTTGGGTCGATCAAGGCTAGTGAAATGAATACATGGGTATAATATTCACGTATAAAACTGATTACATGTGAATTATGGAAAGATCAAGTAGAGTGTATGTGTCTCATTATTTTTGTAAAGGTTGTGTCTCGACTAGACTAAATGAAGTGTAGTTCGGTGTTGTTGTAGGTCGACAAGGGTGTGTTGTTGTGTACGAAAGCGTGTGAGTATATATATAAGTGTGTTTTGTTCTAATTTAACTAATACGTAAAACGTCCAAGAATGTTCTCTAACTCGGTTAAGTATTAATGGGTCGTTATGGAATTAAATTACAATTTTAACCTTAATCTTTGGAAAATGACATTTGAAACCCTAAACTATGATATGTTTTCATAATAAACTCTAAACAATGAAATCGTCATTATTAATCTTTGACTTTATTTGATTATCGATAGTAACCCTAATTTATGAAACTTACTAATTCGGGAAAGCTGCTATAAGAGAAAAGTTACTAAAAATGGAAAGCCTACTAAAATAAGTAATCTGATTTAAAATAAGTTATTAATCAGACGATCATAAATTCGTGTAGATTTGTTGAAGATGGAGTTTACTTCCGATCTTTTCGTTTCTAGTTGTGTTTTCACTGGCGGTCTAAGGTACAGATATTCTACCCTTTTTCATTAAGGGTGTCTTCTTTAACATGACTCATTGATCTTGATTCATTTTTAAGATTCCCTAAGCCATTGCTATGTTCCCCTACACTTTGGTTCGTTTGTTTGATTCATTTTGACTTTGATGTTCGATATGACCCTTTTTGATTTGAGCCTCTATAATGATCCGTTTGATATTCGTTCGTTACCTTGGGATATTAGTATTCGTATCACTTGATGCTTCGAAGGTTCATTTGATTTTGGTAACTAGATGTGAAAACCTTTTTAATTATATCATGGAAATGCTTTGAGGAAAACTTATTTTAAAATGATGTTTATGAAATATGTGATACCACTTTTATTTGGAATCTTACTAAACTTTTATGAAAATTACTTTTAAAGACTACTTTTGTGAAAATAGTTAATAAAGATCATTTTTGATGAAAACCATTTGATAAAGATTTCTTTAAATGAACCATTTGATTATGAACCTTTGATCGGTTCGTTTGGATTCGTTTGACTTTGATATTGGATATGAACCCTTTGCCATGAACATTTGATATTTGGACCTTTGACCTTTGACCCTTCAGTTTGATACCCGAGCCAAGTTCGTTTCCTAGCCATGAAGGTAACATGGCCGTGTCATTGATGCACCAATGGCATGACTCCAGTGTGTTCGAGTGATATTACACACCGTCCCCATATTGTTCGTTGCATGCACATTATATTTATTATGGCCTATATTATTGTTCGGGGGGCGTATGGATGCATCCTAGGTTCGTGTCCGTGTTCGTGGACTTAACATGATTTGATATTATATATTGTTCGGTGACTGATGCTGGGTGCAATCCACGTCTTTCACAAGTTCGGGAGCTAGCTACTCCATTTGAAGAATGAGGACACCCCTCATATTATCAGATTATCTGAGAGGTCTCCCCTCTATATGATTATGAAGACATGGTTACTATATTTGATTTGTGTTCGGGCTCGTGGTGGATTACTGACCTACCCTTTTTCTTTCTTACTTGTACTCTTTGACTATACATTTGTAAACTCAATGCACCAAACTATACATATTCGTTTTCTTTTGCTTTCGTTTTCGTTTATATATATCTGTTCACTGGGCTTTTTAAGCTCAGCCGCATTTCTTTTCCTGTGGCAGGTTTTAGTAAGAAGCTGGGTTATGAGTGGAGAGTAACTGGACTTAGAAGACTTTGATAGTCATTCCAGATTAGAGATGACTAGAAGAGATTATTTATAGACTTAGTATTTATTGTAATTTCCATTGCAACCTTGTATCTTCAGATTTTTCCCTTGTAACCATTGAAATTCACTTGTATTATTTATGTCATATGCTTATGTTTGCTTTGATATGTCACCATAACGTAATACTTCTACCCTTTTCGGGTTGGGGTGTTACAATTATGGTATCAGAGAGACAGGCTGCGACTTGTAATATATTTACCCTTGGCCTGTGAAGTTTGGACCATTAAGTTTCCACTGTAGGCGCTCATAAGACAACCTTTGAAAATTTGCTTTAAGATTTCCCCATAAGTACTTAAGTTATTACCGGTGAGGAATGGGTAGATTAGGACATCTATGTAAGTAACATTGCTTCCGCATCACTCTGATTCGTGCCTTTGCCTTTAGATATGCCTTGTAAGAACATTTGTTTCAGAAGCTAGAAAGTTTTGTAACCTAAGATTAGTAACCACCATTTAAGTTTCACTTCCTGATTTAATCTCCACTTCCGATCTGTTCGATAAACAGTTAGATACCTTTCCGACCATCCAGATGGTCATTCAACCATAATGTGTTTGACACATATTCTATGAATTCATTACTCATGTTGGATATGAAGTGTATCATCTGATACTACTCAATTCTGCGTAACCCATTACTACTCCTATGAGAACCCTGACAAATATCCACCCCGAATATAAGAAGTTTTGTTCCCTCCCTTTGAATGATTGAACCTTGCCTGCCAACCAGTTCCTTTGGAAGGATATGACGTAAATACTATCTCAGTACGGAATTGTTATCTGAGCATGATGATGCTGATGACTAATATTCCATACATCTCACTTTTGACAACCTTACGATGTTCGTATTACTGATGATGCACACTGTACCTGTTATTTTGCTAAAAAGCTAAAAAAAATTCCAACACCTTGGACTGTTCGTCTATCTATTCCAACACTATGATGAACCATGTACTTGACTCTGATATATGAACTATCCGTCTGGCTTGACGACCGTACTCATCCTACGAATCCGTTTACTTTTGATATATTCGATTTTGAGGTCTTTAGGTTATGGATTGGCTGTCTTTTCATAAGCTGCCAAAGATTACCATATCTGATATGTGACCTTTAGAAATCTATTTTCATCCTATTTTGTTATGATGACTCTCAACCGCTTAAATCTGTTAAGATTAATGTTGCTATGAAAGCACATATTCCGATCTCATTTGATTGTCAAGTTTCTCCTGACACCTATTAGTATTCACCCTTAGAAAGCTCTGGCTTTGGAAGTATTTTGTTGTGCAAATGTGTTCCGATGTTCTCCGATGAACCTCTTGGGATTCCCTCCTGTTTGGGAGGTAGAGTTAGCATTGAACTGATCTTAGTCGACAAAACCATGATGCCATAGAAGTTGATAGATTGAAGGAACTTATGGAATATGATTTTGTTCACCTCATTGTTTATCTTTGGATGCTCCTGTTGGTTTATGAAGAAGAAAGAGGGAAGTATGTCGTGACGTATCGACTATCGTGAATTTAACCGTATCCCTATCTATACTCATTATCCATTTCTGCGTATCAATGATTGATTTGTTCTATTTTTGAAACTCCATATCAGATGGCCTCATTTAATGTTTGAAGGACTGAAGAAGCAACCGCAAGAACTTCTAAGAAGGGGGATGACTAACTGAGAGTAACCTCCGTGAAGCATTTCAGTTTTATTCATGAAGAGGAAGATAGGTGATGTGAAGTAGACATAAAGACGATCCCTGAAACGGCCTTTGTACTCTTTGTGATCATTATGAGCTCTAAATGATGCCAATTGTATTGGCTAATAAAACCATGTTTTTTGCGAGTAGTTGGACAATTGTCATCGTATGACAGTGTGTTTGTGCTCAGAGACGAAGGAGGAAAACATAGATCATCTTTGTATTAAGTAGAATGACCCTTTGTTCTAGAAGAATATATTTGATTGGCATTCAGAGATTGTTGCAGACAACACTACCAGGTATCTTGCGATGACAGAGTTTTTCACAGAAAGGACCAAGACTGAAGACCGTTGTTAGAGTTAGGAACCTTGTAGAAGAGTAGTAGAAGATGTTCGTGACCGGCGTTACCATAGAAGAAGCATACAAGAAGGAATTCACGTTACCACACCACAGTGTCCAGAAGAGGTGCCGAAGGCTTGAGGGACCAGACTCAAGTTTATAATTCCTTTCCACCCTATGATCATATGGACAGACGTAGACAGACTGCTTAGATTTGGAAGAGGTTTAAGATCATGCATTTGAATGGATGAAATTTTTTGAAACGAACGTTTGTGTTTGGAAGAGTTGACTCTGTGAAGGATGAAGCTATGGATGACGTAATTCACTTCCTCTCAACCTACTTAAATTTCCGTTACCTGATAATGTGATCCTTTGAATAATTTAGGTTCTCCATTAGTAATTCCGTTCTATGTTCATTCCGCATATGTTGGATGATAGTTTTGTTATGCAAATTTTGACGAATTGTGGAAGGAACCTTGAGATTTATGTCCCGAAATGGGCAGATTAGGAAGCAACCACTTATATTGGCTAAGTTGATTTCGGTGAGTGATGAAGGATTGACGCTATTAACGACGTACCTTAATTCCGATAGGCATTCCAAGATTTCTGTTACTCTTGCGAGTAGTTCGTTCTCATCATAGTTATGCTGTTGATTTTGATGACCTCTGAGACTGTAGAAGGATTAGGTGGGTTAAGATAGGTTATTTTGCTCACGACTTGAGATAAAGTATGACCATCATGAGGGCATATTTATATGATGCCAGTATTATGACGTCTGGCCAACGTGATAATACTTATATCATATAACGTGCACTTGTTGTGGGCTTAAGATATTTCGAGGAGTGCCTTAGAAGCTTTAGAAATTCTGATAACTGTTTGAGATTATCTGCGTTAGTGAGACTTTAGGTTCATCATACCTATACGCGTAATCTGCCGTCACCGTTATACAATTTGACACGTTTGGATTCTCGACCCGCGTTTTGCTGACCTCTGCATTTCCAATAAGATCTGAGATACTGTTGTAGAGCTTTCTACTGGTTGATGTTATTGACAATCTGTTTTCTGTACGTTCTCATCTGATTTGTCTAATCAAATTCTATGGACGGTGTATCCGTCAAAATCCTACGTATTCCCTGTATCTCTTCCGAGAGAATACGATTATCATCTGTTACATTAGGTATGTTATTTTTTTTATCTGGATTCGGTATAGTATGTCTTTTCTGAAGAAACCGAAGCTTTTTAATCAACAAGATAGAGTCATGAGAATCAAGTCTTTCACATTTTTGTTCACAGTCCATTGTGTTTCCGTTTCGTTTTCTCATCAATTTTCGAGGACGAAAATTTTCTTCTATAGGGGAAGAGTTGTAAAACCCTCATTTTTCATTCAGTTAAAATTCCTAAATTACCGTCTAATTTGAATTTTTGCAAGAACACAAATTAAATAGTTAATCATTATAACTTAAGAAGTTACAAGGCACTAAAAGACCATGACCTTAACTACATAAAAATTTAAACATACATGTTATACTAAGCATATATATGTCACGTTAAAAGACACACATGGAGACCAAATTATCTTATAAATTTTTGTACACAAGTGTAACATGGAATAAGGATATAGTCTTCTTTTGAGAACTACAATATTATTAAAGCCATACTCTATAATTAAGACCCAAATTTACGCCTAAAATTTGGGCTTACTTTTCTTTTATAAATCCCATATTGATCGGCTATGATCCATGCTCCAACTTCCTATTTTTTTTTAAATACCGAATATATATCACACCATTCAAAGACACATAAAACCCTAAATAAGCCTACACACAAAATTTCGGCTGCCACTTTGTTCCTCCTCTTTTTCTCTTCTGTTCGAGCAAAAAGACAGCAGCCAAGGAGTCGATTTGTTGCTGCTTCCTTGGTGGTTCCATCGTGTATTGTTCCTGGTTCGTGGTGTATTGATCAAGAACGTTACGAAGGCGTGTTCGTGATTTTGAATGGCTGTTAGGTTTTGTTTCGTGAGTCTTGCCAAGGTTTCGGATTCTTGTTTTCCTTGATCAGCAAAGGTATCATCATAGTCACTCTTGTCCCTTGTTCTATTCGACACACATAATACGCATAGTTATAAACAAGGTTGAAAAAATTGCGAATCGGTAGTCGGGTGGTCGAGCACCTTGTAGCTTGTAATCGGTCTAGGCGGGATTAATCGGTGATTAATCGGATTGGCATTACTGAAAAATTTTAGTTATTTTCGGCAATTTTTGTGTATTTTCAATGAGTTTTAGGTATTTCCGGCAAGGTATTTTCTAAAAAACAACTTGTAATAGACTTAAGGAGTTACTATAAGTGATCAAAATAAGTTTACAGTGAGTGTTGGGTACTTCTGGCAAGATTTATAGGTTTCCGGAAAGTTTGACCACCATTGACCGCCGTTGATAGCCGTTGACCTATTTGTTTGACCCAGTTACATAAATCGGCAAGGTCGGTGGCTTTGTAGCACCTAATCGGCGATTAATCGGCCTTGTAAACCTTTTTTTGCAACAATGGTTATAAATAAGACAAGTTTCATAATCGTGCAAATGTTGCCTCGTTAATGTGTAATTCGAATGACATATTAAGAAGTTACAAGAAATCATGAACGAAACTGTTTATATATGTGTGACTGTGATGCGGTCATTTGAACATGTATAGGATACATTTTATAGGATATAAAAATCTGGATATAAACATACGAATATAAGAAGGGGCGTGCATGTTATTGATGTGAACAAAGGTTGATTGTGTGTGAGGTGATGTGATAAGTTGGGTTCGTTAAATTGGTACTGTGAATGGTAGCGTGTGCGTGTGTTTAGAAGGACTACAAAAATGTGTGTTTCATGGCATATTAAACCTATAAAAGAAGATTGTGTTGAGTTGTTTTGCTTCTTTATCTCGTGGTGTGTTTGCATGAGTTTGGTGGGTCCAATAAAGTTAAACTCTTGTTTACAACCGAATGAAAATGGGTGAGAGACGTAGAGATATTTTGGATTAGCTATGGTTGTATTGTATTTTATATGTGTGGGTTATGTGGGTTGTCTGAGTGCGTGTCACATTTGGGTCGATCAAGGCTAGTGAAATGAATACATGGGTATAATATTCACGTATAAAACTGATTACGTGTGAATTATGGAAAGATCTAGTAGAGTGTATGTGTCTAATTATTTTTGTAAAGGTTGTGTCTCGACTAGACTAAATGAAGTGTAGTTCGGTGTTGTTGTAGGTCGAAAAGGGTGTGTTGTTGTGTACGAAAGTTTGTGAGTATATATATAAGTGTGTTTTTTTCTAATTTAACTAATACGTAAAACCTCCAAGAATGTTCTCTAACTCGGTTAAGTATTAATGGGTCGTTATGGAATTAAATTACAATTTTAACCTTAATCTTTGGAAAATGACATTTGAAACCCTAAACTATGATAAGTTGTCATAATAAACTCTAAACAATGAAATCGTCTTTATTAATCTTTGACTTTATTTGATTATCGATAGTAACCCTAATTTATGAAACTTACTAATTCGGGAAAGCTGCTATAAGAGGAAAGTTACTAAAAATGGAAAGCCTACTAAAATAAGTAATCTGATTTAAAATAAGTTATTAATCAGACGATCATAAATTCGTGTAGATTTGTTGAAGATGGAGTTTACTTCCGATCTTTTCGTTTCTAGTTGTGTTTTCACTGGTGGTCTAAGGTACAGATATTCTACCCTTTTTCTGTAAGGGTGTCTTCTTTCTCATGACTCATTGATCTTGATTCGTTTGTAAGATTCCCTAAGCCATTGCTATGTTCCCCTACACTTTGGTTCGTTTGTTTGATTCATTTTGACTTTGATGTTCGATATGACCCTTTTTGCTTTGAGCCTCTATAATGATCCGTTTGATATTCGTTCGTTACCTTGGGATATTAGTATTCGTATCACTTGATGCTTCGAAGGTTCATTTGATTTTGGTAACTAGATGTGAAAACCTTTTTAATTATATCATGGAAATGCTTTGAGGAAAACTTATTTTAAAATGATGTTTATGAAATATGCGATACCACTTTTATTTGGAATCTTACTAAACTTTTATGAAAATTACTTTTAAAGACTACTTTTGTGAAAATAGTTAATAAAGATCATTTTTGATGAAAACCATTTGATAAAGATTTCTTTAAATGAACCATTTGATTATGAACCTTTGATCGGTTCGATTGGATTCGTTTGACTTTGATATTGGATATGAACCCTTTGCCATGAACCTTTGATATTTGGACCTTTGACCTTTGACCCTTTAGTTTGATACCCGAGCCAAGTTCGTTTCCTAGCCATGAAGGTAACATGGCCGTGTCATTGATGCACCAATGGCATGACTCCAGTGTGTTCGAGTGATGTTACACACCGTCCCCATATTGTTCGTTGCATGCACATTATATTTATTATGGCCTATATTATTGTTCGGGGGGCGTATGGATGCATCCTAGGTTCGTGTCCGTGTTCGTGGACTTAACATGATTTGATATTATATATTGTTCGGTGACTGATGCTGGGTGCAATCCACGTCTTTCACAAGTTCGGGAGCTAGCTACTCCATTTGAAGAATGAGGACACCCCTCATATTATCTGATTATCTGAGAGGTCTCCCCTCTATATGATTATGAAGACATGGTTACTATATTTGATTTGTGTTCGGGCTCGTGGTGGATTACTGACCTACCCTTTTTCTTTCTTACTTGTACTCTTTGACTATACCTTTGTAAACCCAATGCACCAAACTATACATGTTCATTTTCTTTTGCTTTCGTTTTCATTTATATATATCTGTTCACTGGGCTTTTTAAGCTCAGCCGCATTTTTTTTCCTGCGGCAGGTTTTTGTAGGAAGCTGGGTTATGAGTGGAGAGTAACTGGACTTAGAAGACCTTGATAGTCCTTCCGGATTAGAGATGACTAGAAGAGATTATTTATAGACTTAGTATTTATTGTAATTTTCATTGCAACCTTGTATCTTCAGATTTTTCCCTTGTAACCATTGAAATTCATTTGTATTATTTATGTCATATGCTTATGTTTGCTTTGATATGTCACCATAACGTAATACTTCTACCCTTTTTGGGTTGGGTTCCTGCACACAAATAAGAGTGTTAGTTTTCTTTGGGGATCCAAGCCATTACTGACTTGGATTTGCCTCTTGCATCAATGTAATTTAATCTTTTAAGGACTGTTGATGCGACATTGGATTTTTGAATCCAACATGCTGAGGCCTTAACAACATTTGCCCTATTACCCTTAGCAGCCGAGTGAATAACATGCTTAGCAGAGTCTGCTAACTTTGAAGTCACACCCTTTGGTCTCCAAATTTGTTTGTGGACCACTGCTTTTGTTTGAATGGGCCTTAGGACAGTTTTAGATGCATGTATGAAAGTTGTTTTTGCATCCTTAGCTGTTAATTTTGGGTTAACAGTCATCATAGGTCTAACAGTACCTTTTGATCTACCAGGACCTTTATTTTGAACTGGCAGTACCTTTATGTATGTATCAGCAGGACTTTTTTGTCTATCAGGACCTTTTGGTCCAGACTTGTTTGAGACTGTTCTGGGTTCTGTTCTATGAATGTTAGAGTGAAAATGAGTTTGAGGAGTTTGCCTTTTGTAGTTCACCCTATTGTTTTCATACCCAGTTACCCTTTGGTTGCAGAAAGCTGCAAGATGGTCAAAACTATCACATGTATAACAAGCTTTATTGTAAAATGCAAAGTCATCACCTATTTGGTTAGACTTGAGGTTGTTCCAATTCCTTTGGTTACCTCTGGGCTTGTTTGTAGTTCTATACTGTTCACAATATCTAACTGGTTTCCTATCAGTCTTAACATTTGACTTAGGCCTGTTAGTGTTGTGATTGACTATCTTAGGAATACTTGTTCCTACTTTCTTAACCAATATAGGTTTAGACATAACCTGTTCTTCTTCATCACTATCACTATCAGTTGTACAATCTTCAACAACTATAGCATCTCCCTTCTTAACAAAGGACACCTTGTCCTGATAAGATAAAGTTTCATCTAAACTTTTACTTACCTTTTCTATCTTTGGAGATTTAGTGACCTTAGAACCATATTCCATGATTGGTTCTTGAAACTCAGGTAATCCTGTGTGTGCTAAATCAATACCTGGAGGTGAATGAACACCTCTGTATGGTGGGGGGTACAGACTTAAATCCAACACCAGAATTAACCTTATCAATAACTTGGGCTTCCCAAAGCTTATTGAATCCTTCTAAGGAATGAGCTAAAACATCCACAAAAACCTTTACATTTTCTCTTTCACTTTTGTGTTTAGCTAATGAATCATTCAACTCAACAATACACTCATCTCTGATCTTAATGTCATTTTTTAGTATATTGATGTCATTAGTAAAATGAGATTCATTACTTTTAAAATGTAGGACTTGTTTTTCTACAGCAGCTAGACCTCTTTTGTGATTAGCCAAATTAAAAAGAGAGTTAAGTAGCTCTTCTTTATGAGCTTCAAATCTCTTATTAAGGTCTTCATAAGCTTTAAGATTAGGACATGATTCAGTACAAGATGTAATATTGTTTACCTCTGAATCAGAATGGGCCATTAGAGCAAATTCATAGGCCAAAAGAGCAGCATTCGGTGGTGCATCCTCTTCAATAGCCATAGAGCTCCAATCATAACCAATACCATCAATAGCCAACATAGCCTTTGGCTCTTCAACAGTAACTTCCTTTCTCCTATCTTGCTTATACCATGTGTTTCTATTCTCCTGCTTTCTTGGGCTTCTACACTCCTTAGCAAAGTGTCCTAACCTATGACAGTTGAAACACTCCACTTTCTTTTTATCAAACCCAGCAGTATCATTACCATTTATGGTAATTTGCTTCCCAGTTCTTTGCCAATGCTTCTTGGCTCTCATGCTGAGCAAAGCAACCTGCCATTTGATGTCCATTTCTTCTAAATCATCACCATCAACCTGCTCTAGGTCTTCATGATTTAGAGGAGAACCACTAGACTGACTAGATATAAATACATAGAATGCTGGATCACCAAGTCCTGCAACAGTCTTTTGTGAACTAGTAGAAGGACCACCATTTGTAGCATTAGAAACACCTTCAACTTCTTCTACCTCTTCAGCCTTACCAATACTAGGAGATGACAAAAGTGCCACGTTCCCAGAACTAGTACCATAAATTCTAGACTTTCTAAGACTTTGTTCAACAATTTTGAAGTTGTTGTACAAATCATTGAGCTTCATTGTTTCAATGTCTGGTTTGTTCATCCAGACAATAACATGTGTATGGAACTCATCAGGTAGACTTCTTAAAAACTTCATATTGAGATCTTCCTTCTCTGTCTCAACACCCAACACAGCTAACTAACTGACAAGCTTATGTAATCTTGAGAATAGCTTATCAAGAGACTCATTACTAAAAGCAGTAAAGTTTTCAAATTGTTGCTTTAGTAATGTCTTCTGTGTCTTTTTGGTAGTTTCATTACCACCAAAATATGCACAAATCTCTTCAAAAAGAGTTTTTGCATCAAGATACTTGTTAAATGATAGCATCTGCTCACCAGGAATGGTCATAAGCAGCAAATTTCTTGCTTTCTGATCATTTCTCTTCAGTATCTTCTCTTCATTTGACACTGGTCCAATATTTCTTTTCCTACTTGTTTTACCTTCTAGGACAACCTCTGAGTAGCTTGGTGAAAAAGAATCACCATATATAATGATATCCCAAAGAGTATAATCTTAGACCATGAAATATTGCTCAATTCTCATCCTCCATAACTCAAACTCATTGGGTTTGATCATGGGCAACTTTGCAGCAACATTTGTTTGAGCATCATGTGCATCCATTTCTGTTTCTTCTAATTCAAATATATCAACCTTAGCTTTGATACCAACTGAGAGGACCTATTTGATACACGGTTAAGGTGGTTAAACCTTGTGTCTTTGTGTATAAGATATATTGAGTTAATATGATTAAGCACGCGGAATTTACTTAACCACACTTAGAAGGTTATGTATGTTATGGAAATGGAAGAATTATATTTGTTACTTAACAATGAACAAAGAAAGTTTTTCACTAAACGATTCAATATTATTCAAAATAATACGAGTGATCTTGTGTTTATCACTAGGGTTACAAAACCTTGAATCTTATACTTCTAGATTTGTAATATGTTATTTTTGTTTGTTCTATGTCTTAACAGATATTCACACACATATTCACTAGACTAAGATCTCTTTTATAGTCCAAAAGATCTTTACAAATTGCTTAAAGTCTTGACCGACTTACTTGGTTAACTTATGCTTATTGTGTCAGTACATAAGATACAACATGTATCTATGTATACAACTTGTTAACTAAGCACATGGAGTAAGATATTATCTACCGTATATGTTTGACCAAAATACAATAAATATCTTTTCGATCTTATCCTATGAGTCACTGATCAGCAGTACCATATACAACTAGCAGTACCTTCTTGCTCTAGCAGTACCTTGATGTACTAGCAGTACCTTGATCATGAACTAGCAGTACCTTTAACTTAGAGTAAATCCTAATACTCTAACTTCAAAATATTTAATTCCCAACAAGTGTGAATTAAGAATTTCCATTATTGAGAGAAAGCCCCTTTTGAAAATTTTAAAGAAGTACTTTGGCTTTCATACCCTATCAATGCAAGGTTTTCAAAAATTGTAGAATTTGGAAGATTACTAATACCTTCAACATCATCAAGATGAAGAACATCTCTAATAGAAGCTTCATTAGCAATAATCTCCTGCCCATCCACAAGGGCATGTATCTGTACTTCCCCATCAATAGTTTTGACCTTTGCAGTAGCCCAAAACTCTTTGATGTTGGAAACATATATAGTAGGATTCACTGTTAATGCATAGCTAATATGAGTAGCATTAAGAAAATCAATGACTTTAGTGAAACCTTCACTTTCTTGGGGCTTTTGCAAAAACGCAATCATGTTGTGTTGATCAGCGAATGACAGAGATGACACTGTGAAATTTTGAAAAATTTTGGTAGGATTTTGCTGGGATTTGTATATAACGGAGAAAAAGAGTTAGGGTTTATGTTTTGAAAGAGTTTTGGTAGAGCCACACTAACTTTTGGGAATCTGTGAAGGATATAAACCCTTAATCGTTCCTATTTGTGAAACAGTACCCTGTTCTTTGAAACACAGCAGCAGAACCCTAGCAGCACTAAATTAGGCATAGCTGCATTAACTTATGCCTAGCCGCATAAACTCAATTTCCACTCCAAACAGCTTTTTAATCAGCACCCCAACACTCTTCTCAGCTTATCCTGCAAAAGATTAGTCCTAAAAACATAAAACCAAAACATAACACAATTTACAAGAATCGCATCATCAATTATACTTAGCAATACTAAGTATAACTGGCAACATTAACACAACAATACTAAGTAAACTAGCAATACTAATTATAACTAGCAATACTAAATTAGCAATACTAATTTTAACTGGCAATACTAAAAACTTAGCAGCAGAAACAATTTATTATCCTAATAACAATACTAATCCTTATAAAACTTTACAAAAACACAGAGAGATAAGAATTTTTCAAAGATTTATCATTCCAATACTAACAAACAAAAATTGAAATCTACCCACATCAAAGGCTTTTGTGAGCAAATCTGCAACATTTTTATCAGTATGGATTTTAACAATTTGAATCAACTTCTTTTCATAACAATCTCTTATAAAGTGATGTCTTATCTCAATATGTTTTATTTTTGAGTGATAAACAAGATTTTTAATAATGCACATAGTACTGTTATTATCAATGTATATTTTGGTATGCATAAAATTGTACCCATAGTCCAGTAACTGATTATGAATCCAGAGCATTTTTCCACAGCAACTTGAAGCAGCAACATACTCAGCTTCAGTTGTGGAATTTGCAACCACAGTTTGTTTCTTGCATTGCCATGAAATCAACCTGCTCCCCAAAAACTGACAACCTCCTGTTGTTGATTTTCTATCCAAGCTAGCTCCAGCATAGTCACTATCAGAGTATGCAATCAAGTCAAAAGGTGAATCTTTTGGATACCAAAGGCCTAATTTGGGTTGACCTTTCAAGTATCTAAAAATCCTTTTTCTGCATTAAGATGTGAAACTTTTGGTGTGACTTGATATCTTGCACATGCACAGATAGCAAACATTATGTCAGGTCTTGAAGCTGTAAGATACATTAATGATCCAATCATTTATCTATACAAATGAACATCAACTTCTTCACCATCTTCTTCTTTGAGCAAGGGCTTGGATGTGTCCATAGTGTTCTTTGCTGGCTTCACATCTGTAAATCCAAACTTCTTCAAAATTTCAGCCACATATTTATCTTGACTGATAAATATGCCATCTTCTTTTTGTCTAACTTGCAGCCCTAAAAAGAATGTAAGTTCTCCCATTGAATTCATCTGAAATCTTTCATGCATCAGCTTCTCAAATTCAACACATAAAGCCCTGTGTGTTGATCCAAAGATGATATCATCAACATAAACTTGAACTAACAAAATATCATCTTTGTGCCTTTTGATAAACAAAGTTTTATCAATCTTTACTCTGCTAAAATCATTGTCCAACAGGTATGTTGACAATGTATCATACCAAGCTCTGGGAGCTTGATGTAAGCCATATAGTGCCTTGTCCACCTTGTAGACCTTTTCAGGGACATTAGGATCTTCAAAACCAGGTGGTTGTGAGACATAAACTTCTTCTTCAATAGTCCCATACAGAAAAGCACTTTTAACATCCATTTGATACACTACAAAGTCTTTGTATGAAGCATAGGCCAAGAATAATCTGATAGCCTCAATTCTTACAACTAGAGCAAATACTTCATCATAATCAATACCTTCTTCTTGTGTGTATCCTTGAGGTACTAACCTTTCCTTGTTTCTAACCACAATGCCTCTTTCATCCCTTTTGCATCTAAAAACCCACTTAGTACCAATTGCCCTCTTCCCATTAGGCAAATCCACCAATGTCCAAACTTCTTGAAGCTTGAATTATAGAAGTTATTGTTGCATAGCTTCCACCCAGCTTGGATCTTGTAATGCTTTGTGAGCATTCTTGGGTTCTATTTGTGATAGAAAACATGCAAACAAACAATTTTGAAGGTCTTTGTGACTGTTTCTTTGATGAAGGGATCTTGCAAAGAAACCTTGTTCCTTCAAATCTTAAACCATTTTCCTTGTATGACCAGCAGACGTTGGCTCTCCAATGATCTGTTCCTTAGGATGATTCTTGTGAACTCTTATAGTTGGAATAGGACTGACAGGTACTTCTTCATTCAAATTTTTTGAGTCAGCCTCTGCACCAAGTACATCTTCATCAGTCTCAGGATAAATGTCTTCTAATATAGGCATATTTGGATCATCTGGGTAGACATCAGCATAAAAAAATATGCATTGCTTGCCAGCAACATTAACACTTGGCTCAGCAGTATTATCAGAATTAATATTGCTAGTGTTAATTTCTTCATTGGCAGCATTAACACTTGGCTTAGCAATATTAACTGAGTTGGAACTGCCAGTGTTAATATCATCTGATACATCATCCTTAGCTTGATCATCCGACTTCTTTTCTTCATGCAACTCTTGATCACCATCTTCTTTATCATCATTAGGAGCTTTATCAAAGTCATCTACTTGTGAACTCTTTGACTCTGGGGTTGTGAAAGGTGGATCAGCAGTCCAAATAAGTAGCAAAATGTAATCTTTGTCATGTCCTGGATCTTGACCTGCATCAATACTTGCTTTTGTACCTGTACATATGTTAGACTCTATTCCGGCTCATAATTCATAGTCTTGGTTAGAGAATCAATATCAAAAAGCCAGTTTGGTCCACTCCCTGCAACATTAGGTGTACTTTCACCAAACCTAACATGCAAGTTCTCTTCCACTTTCCTGGTTCTACTATTGAATACTCTAAAAGCTTTGCTATTTGATGAGTATCCAACAAAGAATCCTTCATAAGCTTTTCCATCAAACTTGCCTAAGTGATCTATAGTATTTAAGATAGTAACAAGACACCCAAATGGTCTTAAGAAATCAAGCATTGGTTTTCTATCATGTAAGAGTTCATAAGGGGTCTTGTTATGAGGCTTAACTACTTTACTCCTATTTTGTACATAACAAGCAGTATTAACTGCTTCAGCCCAAAAGGTAGTAGGTAATTTAGAATCAACTAACATTGTTCTAGCAGCCTCAATAAGTGTCCTATTCCTCCTCTCAGCCACTCCATTTTGTTGAGGAGTCCTAGCTACACTATACTGTCTCTTTATACCTTTCATTTCACAAAACTGGTTCATCCCCCTATTCTTGAACTCAGTTTCATTGTCACATCTTATCACTTTAACCTTATGATTAACTAGGTTTTCTACCTTGGTTATGAAAGCTTTAAGAATGCTACTTGTTTCATCCTTAGTTGCTAAAAAGAACACCCAAGTAAACCTACTATAATTGTAAAACCCAAAAATCCGTTTTCCGAAATTCCCTTATAATTTAAAATTTTTCCTAAACTCTGTACCATTAAATATTGAACCGATAACTTGAGCTATGATATGAAGTAAAGTCGACACCAATTATATTTTCTAAATAATATTAAACGTTTGTACATAATGTATATAAATGATCAAATTGGAAAGATTGAAAGAGATATGGTCACCAAGTCACCCTCATTTGACTTGGCAAAAATCACCTTAATTCTTCCATGCAATTCGGCAGTTATTTCCAATATATCTCTTAATTACTCACGCTCCACAAATGATAACGTATTCCACATTTATCTCATTTTACTATATATACATTCCACTAAACGAATATTTCACATCATGATATCCCACAGTTATTTCATTTTAATATTACACATAAACACCACAACCAATCCAGCCGTGAACTATAATATGAAAGAAATTATATTACAATTATTACTTTCCAAAATCTCTATACACGCTCCTCTTAATTGGTTGATACGTTTCATTCTCTACACAACTCATAAGTTATTCTACTAAACAAACGCATAAAACCCTAAACAAAACCTACTCAAGTTGGCGGCTGCTAGTCCTTTTACCTTCCTATTCGCATCAGAAAAAAAAAAAAAAAAAAAAAACAAGCAAAGGAGGATCGTGGTGACTGAACGCGTGGGATGTTTCTGGTTCAAGAGTTACATACGTGAGTGGTGGTTCTGACGTGATGATCGACTGGAATTTTGGCTCTAGATCTTGGTGTTCATTGGCTCCTTAATCCTTTTCTCTCCATTCGATCTCATCAAGGGTAACGCGTACCTTCTCATTTTGTTTTCCTCATTTTTGATCCTTTCTATAACACGTAACGTGTCACCAAGAAACTTTGAAACTGAACGATAAAATCAATCTGTAGTGTTTATAATGAGAACATATAATTTAGTGCATACGTTAAATTGATATATGACTTGTTAAAAAGAATAACATTGGACCTGTTTTGTGTCGTATTCATCTTTTATGTCGAGTCATGTGGCTGAATGTAGGGCAGAATACTAGGACTATATGAGGGTCTAGACATGGCGCGTCAACTGAAATCAGAATATATGACATGTCGGGTTGTATGCTTGGGTCGAATAAAAGAAAAGTAGGCTGTTTAAACCTGCATACATGTGTCGATTGGGTTTAGTTTTGATTGTGGAAGTGCATGAAAAACATGAGTTGATATACAGTAAGTTGGGGCAGTTCTAATGAGATTTTTATACGGTTTTGCATGGGTCATTTTATACATGTCAAACGTGGGTGTGTGAGTATGAAATAGGGGTTGAGTTCATGCGGGTAATGTAGGGTCGTTGTAGTGACTATATTGGGTTCAAAATAGAGTCGTGTGTTGGTTTGCTATGAAGGTGTAATCGCATAGTGTGTGTCTGAGTAAATGAATTTAAAAGTGTACATATAGTCGTTGGTGATGTTTGTGTCTCATACTTAATTTTTGCGTGTGTAAACCAAGATAGGTCAAATCATGAGTGTGGCACATAACGTGTGTGTATAAGTCGTGTAATGTCTGCATTCATTCTGGTCATAATGAAACAATTACATATTGGATTCTAAACTTTGAATATTATCACCCTAGACCTTGCTTTAATGGCTCATAAGATCCTAAACTATGACAAATTACATTTTCAACCCTAAGTTATGATAAGTCATCTTTTGTAACGTTACTCAATCTGGAAGGTTACTAAAAATGGAAGCTTACTAATTTCGGAAACATGCTAAAAAAAATGGAAAGCCGACTAAAACAAGAAATCTGATTTAAATAAGATATTAATTGTAAGACGACCATGTATTCGTGTAGATTCGCTGAAGATGGAGTTTATTTCCGATCTTTGTATTTCTAGATGTGCTTTCACTTGCGGTATGATGTACAGATATTCTGAACCTTCTCACAGGTTTCTCATGATCTCTTTTATTTTCTGATCTGTCGGAATTTTGGTATGTGCTTAAACACATACCATTTCTAGACCAAAACCGGACCCAAAAAGACCAAAAACCCGACCAAAATGCCAAATATATTGTGTTTTTGTGTTTTTACATATGCAGGCTCGGATATCAAAGAAAAGGACAAAATCAAGCAAAGAACCGGGAAACCGAGCACGAGATATGGAAGTGTTATTTGTAGCCGATGCCGAGGAGAAATTATGGTCAAAAAGTCAACCGAGGTCCTCCGTCTATTAGCAATTATCAAATTCAGCCCTTGGATTTAGTTTTGAAGAAAGGCATGATCAGTCCCTTAACTTTCAGCAAAATACATAAATAATCCCTTGAAATCCTTAAATCTTATACACTCGGATTTGCTACTTAAAATTCCAACTTTAACACTTCAAAACTTGTCCAACCCATCACCCTTAACCCTAACATCACCGGCCCACCTAAACTAACAAACCACCCAAGCCCGGTCCACCTTATTTACCTTAACCCGATCCATAAGAAATAAGATAAGCCCGATCCAATGCCAACCACCCTTAAACCCGATCAATGATATCACTCGGTCAAAGGTCAAAAAGAAATAATCAAACACATTCACCCACTCTTATCTCTTTTCTCACAAAAATACCGCCCCAATATTCACCCCTAATTTCCCAAACCGATGAACCCTAATTACCTAACCCGAAAAATTACCACAATTAAGGGTAATTCAGTCATTGCACGGACTTCGAGGATGCTACTGACGATAAGAATGACGCGTGGCAGCATGTGATTAGCCAAGACACGCACCACTTTTGATCGTACGGAGGAAATTGAAGCTTGAAGATGAAGGAAAGATCCAAGGGTGATAGATGGCTGTGGACTCACGCGGATCGCCAACGTGGACTCTGCAGAAGGATCGGCCAAGTCCTATAAATAGCGGGATCAACTTTCGATCGAAGGCTAGTTTTTTTTTGAGTAGTTAGTTTTTAGTTTTTTTTATAGATTTGATTTACTTTCAATTGTTTTATTTTTATTTTTTCAGTCGATTAAAAGTTGTAACGAGAGTGGTTGTAATTTTGGTTTTAACGTTTCAGTTTAATTGTTTAATTGTAATGTTGGTTTGAAATCATTATTAAGTTCATTCTGAATTTAACTTTGCAAGTTTATTTCATTGTTGTTTAAATTTCCGAACAAAACTTAGTAGTTCTGTTTTGGTTTAATGAAATTTTCATTTTAAGTTTAATAGTTGTTTTTAAGTTCTTGAGTTAAAAGTTTATTCATTATTGTTTTTGATCTGAGTATTGCTTCAGTTTAAAAAAAAAAAAAAAAAAAAAAAAAAAAAATCTGATAAGCTGATAAGCTATTGATATGTTGGTGATAAGCTATGGAGGGCTGCTGTGGTATTAAGCTGGATAGTAGCTGAGCTCGGGGTTATTTTAGTTGGCTTAATAGCCTGGGTAGTTTTAAAGTTCTGAGTTCACTTCAAGTCAGCAGGATCACCTTGTGAGTAGTGGTATAATCTTCTTTGTGAATTGCTGATACTTGTTTAATATTTGTTACTTTTAATTAGTTTTTAGTAATATAGTTTTAGAGATTAAAGTTTAGAATTAGTTTAGAATAAATTGCATAAGTTGATAAGTTTTTAAGGGGTTGTTTTTGGTTGAATAGCAGCTGAGCTTAGTAGAATTTCATTGCGGCAAATTTGAGGTACTTTAAGTGTTAAGAGAAGTTTGCAAAAAAATTGATTTGGTTTAGAGTAAATCTGATCAGCAGACTCTTGTTTTTCACTGCTAATCTAGGCCAATTTTAACCCAGCAATTAAGTTTCTGTGAAAGGGCTTTTAAGATTTTAGTAATCTCTGCTTGTTAAGCTTTCTAAAACAGTTTTTCTTTTTAAATTTGGTTTTGATTTGAGCTTTTTATAAGCTTTTGAAAAGTGCTAGTGAGCTTACTATCTGTGTTTAATGGGAGTTTATAAGTTTTATGAGTTGTCACCTCTGGCCCCTAGTTTTTCAATTTAAGTTTAAATCGGGCTTGGTGGTTTTGAGAATATAACAGTTTTGTTATTGGCATATTTAGTCCTTGTCTTTGTATAAAAAATGTTTTGAGTTTTAAACAAGTTTTAAAATATACATTCTCAGTCCTCGAGTTTCAAGCTTTGTATTTTAGTCCTCAACTATTATAAAACTTTGTTTTCTTTATTTTTCTTTTATAAATTTTGTTTCAACAAATTACAATTTCAGTCCATTAGTTATTTTTTTTTACTTTTGCATTTTAGTTAAATCATTTAATTAGTTTTAAATAGTTTTAATTCATAAAAAAAAAATCAATCAAAAAAAAAATATATTTCTTTTTCCAAAATTTTTCTTTTATCAAAGTTAATATAGGAAAATTATTTTTATATTTTTAGGTTTTAAATTTCACAAAATCATTTTTAGTTACGTTTTATAATACGTCGCATAACGTTTTTAATTTCAAATTTTCGTTCTTAAAATTCATATGCTTAGTTTAATCGTTTAATTAGATTAATTAGTGAATTTCTTTTATAATTTCATATTTCGTAGTATAAAATCAAATCAATCACTCTTTTTCACACATTCACGACACGTATTCAACACCGAAACGACAACTCGATATTCGACCTTCGTTGGGAAACGACCCGGGGAAAACGCATACGTTGCCTTTTCCTTCGGAAAAATAAAAGTAATACTAAAACAACGAAATCATCGGTCTCTGTATTAATGCCACTGCTATGATTCCCTTTACTTGAACCTTCCTGACATGATACTTAATTTCTGAGTTCCTTTGATAAACTGAACCCTGTTTTAATTCCTTTGATACCTGACATGATCCGATCTTCATCTTATGACCTGAATATGCAAACCATTGAATACCCTGAAGATTCATTTTGACATTATAACTGGAATTGGAACTTTCCTTGATGATATGAAAATATTTTTGAGAAAAGCTTTTGAATACAATGTCATACCAATTTTAAATTGAAACTGCACTAAGGATTTTATGAAAATCTCTTTTAAGGACTATCTTTATAAAAAGGGTTTTATTAAACATCATTTATGAAAGTCACTGAAAGATTATTTTTAAATATAAGCTTATTATGAAACCTTTGAATTAAGATCTTTTCTATGAACCTAAACTTTCTGATATTGACCTTTCTGACATTGAATCTTTCTGGTACTAAACCCACTGATACTGAACCTACTGATATTGAACCTCTCTGATACTGAACCTACTGATATTGAACCTCTCTGATATTGAACCTACTGTTATTGAACCATCTGATATGAACTTTCTGATATACTGAAATGGATATTGACCTATGAAACTAAACTGAATACTGAATACTGATACTTGACCACTGACCCACAGTTTGATACTACGAGCCATAACTAGTCATGAGGGTTTCATGTCCATGTCATTGATGCACCGATGACATGACTCTAGGGCAGGAGAGTGATGACCTGTTCCGTCCCTTTTCTGTATTTTATTTGGTGTGTTGGGAGGTTTATGGCCACCAGGGGCGTATGGATGCATCCTAGAACTGATTACTGATTACTGATTACTGATTACTGATTACTGTTATTACTGGTGACTGATGGTGTGTGCGATACACGTCTTTCACACTACTGGGAGCTAGCTACTCTAATTTACTGTGTGAGGACTCCCCTCATATTTACTGATTACTGAGAGGTCTCCCCTCTATACGGCTACATGATGATACTGTTACTGTTACTGTTACTGGGCTCGTAGAGGATTACTGTTTCCCACACTTTATACCCTTGTACTTCTCATTACTGTTACCTTTTCTTATGCCATAACTCTGATTGATTCGTATTTCATTTACTGTTCACTATTCTTTATTACTGCTTTGTTACCGTTATATCTGTTCACTGAGCTCTCGTAGCTCAGCCGCATTTCTTTTCCTGCGGCAGGTTTTTAGTAGGAAGCTGGGTATGAGCGGAGAGTACCATTGGACTTAGAAGACTACACTGTGATAGTTATTTTGTTATAGAGATGATTAGAAGAATTTAGATTTTCGAACTTGGTAAATTTTGTATTTCCTTGTAATTTCTTGTAACCTTTGTATTCCTTTGTATTATTGAAGATGTATGCTTGTGTATGTTTCTAATATGTCACCATTATTGTGACATCTCTACCCTTGTCGGGTCGGGGTGTTACAATTTATGGTATCAGAGAGACAGGCTGCGACTCGTAATACAGTTACCCTTGACCTGTGTAAGTTAGACCACTAAGTTTCCACTGTATGCGCTCATAAGATAACCTTTAAGAATTGCTTTAGGATTTCCCTATAGGAACTTAAGTTCTGACCGGTGAGGAATGGGTAGATTATAAGGCATTTGTTTAAGTATTCTTGCTTCCGCATCACTCTGATTCGTGCCTTGCTTTTGATTAAAGTCTGTTAAGATCACTTTTGGAAACTGAAAGCTTATGCTCTGCAATACCTAAAATCTGAATTAGATAAATCTGGAAGGCATTGAGAACTGTATAATATGGCCTGACACTATTTGATCCTTGTCTGCAGAGTCCGACTCTGACCTCTGATCTTTCTATTAATCATTTTGATGCCTCTTCGGGCATTCTGAAAATCTCCTTGGCGATGACGCACTTGACACCTTCTGTTATTTGTTTTCTGTTTTTGATAAGCATTTGATACCTTCTGTTAATTGTCTCTTGTCTCTTGATAAACATCTATAAATTTTCTGACACCATTTGATTTCGTCTTAACCATCTCTGTCCCTATGAGAAGTCTTGTGGTGTTTAACCACGAGTATAAGAATGTTTTCCTCTCATTTTGGACGATAAGATTTGCTTTGTTGATCTGTCTTCCTGTGGACTGTTAACTCTAATGTTATCTTGATAAAAGATTGGTTGTTTGACAACTATCCTCCTATGTCTCACCTTTGACGTTTGAAGCAATTTTGAACTCCCTACCATGATTACCGATTGTTAAACTCTGGACTATCATTATTACTCTGAATACTCGTGTGTTATGTTCGCGATTATGAAGTTTTCCATGAACCCATTTCGTACAACAATGAATGAACCTTATCTTGAGAATTGCTTGGCACCCTGAATTTCTGAACACGATTTCTAATTGAACCACCAAGTTTTCCACTGGAGTGTGAAGTAAGTTTGCTTAAGTGTATTTTCTTGGCGTATTTCAGTTTCGTTCGCGATAAAGAAGGATGATGACCGGAGATATGTATTGGAAGCTGAACCATATTGTTGTTAAGAACTATGTATTCTCCACCCTGAAACGGCTATGTATCTATTCAATTTCGGAGCGCGAAGTTTCCTTCAGATGGAAATATGAATTGAGGTTATTCTTGAATTCACTTTCCGTATTCGTAACGACTAATATGACGGTTAGTGACGCTAATAGTATTAGCTAAAGCTCTGACTATTCTATAAATTTGATAAATGAATGTGTTCTCGTGAGTACTTGGGCAAAGGGTCATTGTATGACTTAATAGTACATTCGGAGACGAAGAAGAACATAAAAATCATTTTTGCACTTTGTAAGAAATTTGATGATCACGTGTGCATTCTGAGAGATTGATATCTGTTGAGACAACGGTTTTTCTTGATTGAGAATACCTCTTTAAATCCCGAAAATTTTGAAACTATCACCGAACGGTCAAGACCGATAACAAAATGGTAACCTGAAATCTTTTGAACCCTGCATCAGAATTCTGAAAAATGTTTACAACTTGCGTTACCCATGATAAATTTCGTGACCAGAGAGAAACAGCTTAGTCTGATTGAGAACGGAGTTTTGGAAAGCTGAAATAGAAATTTGTGTCCATACCTTCAGACGAAACAAATTTTGAGACATTTCAGAAAGAGACTCAGAAGGGTTTTGCGTATGCATCAAGACAACTAGAAACGCATCAGAAGTATTACTTCACTACCTGACTTAGAGTTGACTACAGCGGTGACTACCCCGAAGAGTGAAGACATTCCTTACAAGACAGAAGTGTTGGCGATGCAGAAGAAAGACGACGAACCTGGAGCTGATGAAGACGTACAGTCTCACTTCCCTATTCATCTTGGTTGTACTAAGATGAATTGAGGGCGGAAGCGGACTGGATGATGAAGGAACTTAAAGATCGTGCCAGAAATTCATATTACTCCACCACATTCCAAGAAGAACTGCAGGAGGCTTGATGAACCAGACACAAGGTCACGAATTTGCTTCACTTTCAGATTGATGGAAAAACGAAGACATATTAACCGGACTTGAAGAGAGTAGATGTTTTGAATGAACGGATTTCTGAATCAGACCTTTTATGTTTGGAAGAATTGATTCTGTGAAGACCGAAGTTATTGACGATTAGTTTTCATTTTCGTTGACTCCCTTAAGCTTCTTTATATCATGATAAGATCCGCTAATGATTTAAGTTTCCTAGAAGCATTTCAGCCCCGTGCTTATTTTCGTATGTTCGATGATGGTTTTGTTCTGAGGAATTTTGGCTAACTGTGGAAAATCTGATGCTTGGGACGGCGTGCCTTACTCTGCTAGGCAATCTGGAAATTCCGATACTCTTGCGAATAGTCTATTTCTCTCTTGACTATGACTTTGATCTGGTTGACTCTGAGGCAGTAGAAGTACTAGGTGGTTAAGATAGGTTGTTATACTCACGACTCGAGATAAAGTATGATCATCATGAAGGCATAATTATGTGGTGCTAGTATTATGACGCCTGATCAACGTGATAATACTTACACCATATAACGTGCACTCATTGTGGCCATAGGATGTCTTGGGGGAGTACCTAAGAAGTTTAGAATCTGAATCTCCGTAGGATTATCCGTGTTTGGTTCATTCTATACTCTATTTTCGTTCACTAGATATCTGGATGAGTTTGGACTCTCGCTTTGCATTCTGTTGACCTCAGTATAAATCTTAAGCTCTTTGTAGAGCTCTCTACTGATAATACAGTTAATCTGATTTGAAATTCTGTTCATATTGCATGTGAGCTTTTCAGAAGATTCACCTATCATCCACCTTATGTTATATGGTTCTTTTGAATCTGAATCAACCCAATTTGTCTCCTTCTAAGGAATCTGAACACACCTTGTTTTGATTGAGTCATGAGAAACCAATTGTCTGAAGATCCTTTTGGAAGAACCTCCACGGAACGTGAGGATGTTCGTGACGACCTTTTACGATTTACTACGACTTTGTTTAACCTTGCGACTTCAATTTTCGAGGACGAAAATTTTCTTTTAGAGGGGAAGAATTGTAAAACCCAAAAATCCGTTTTCCGAAATTCCCTTATAATTTAAATTTTTTCCTAAACTCTGTACCATTAAATATTGAACCGATAACTTGAGCTATGATATGAAGTAAAGTCAACACCAATTATATTTTCTAAATAATATTACACGTTTGTACATAATGTATATAAATGATCAAATTGGAAAGATTGAAAGAGATATGGTCACCAAGTCACCCTCATTTGACTTGGCAAAAATCACCTTAATTCTTCCATGCAATTCGGCAGTTATTTCCAATATATCTCTTAATTACTCACGCTCCACAAATGATAACGTATTCCACATTTATCTCATTTTACTATATATACATTCCACTAAACGAATATTTCACATCATGATATCCCACAGTTATTTCATTTTAATATTACACATAAACACCACAACCAATCCAGCCGTGAACTATAATATGAAAGAAATTATATTACAATTATTACTTTCCAAAATCTCTATACACGCTCCTCTTAATTGGTTGATACGTTTCATTCTCTACACAACTCATAAGTTATTCTACTAAACAAACGCATAAAACCCTAAACAAAACCTACTCAAGTTGGCGGCTGCTACTCCTTTTACCTTCCTATTCGCATCAGAAAAAAAAAAAAAAAAAAAACAAGCAAAGGAGGATCGTGGTGACTGAACGCGTGGGATGTTTCTGGTTCAAGAGTTACATACGTGAGTGGTGGTTCTGACGTGATGATCGACTGGAATTTTGGCTCTAGATCTTGGTGTTCATTGGCTCCTTAATCCTTTTCTCTCCATTCGATCTCATCAAGGGTAACGCGTACCTTCTCGTTTTGTTTTCCTCATTTTTGATCCTTTCTATAACACGTAACGTGTCACCAAGAAACTTTGAAACTGAACAATAAAATCAATCTGTAGTGTTTATAATGAGAACATATAATTTAGTGCATACGTTAAATTGATATATGACTTGTTAAAAAGAATAACATTGGACCTGTTTTGTGTCGTATTCATATTTTATGTCGAGTCATGTGGCTGAATGTAGGGCAGAATACTAGGACTATATGAGGGTCTAGACATGGCGCGTCAACTGAAATCAGAATATATGACATGTCGGGTTGTATGCTTGGTTCGAATAAAAGAAAAGTAGGCTGTTTAAACCTGCATACATGTGTCGATTGGGTTTAGTTTTTATTGTGGAAGTGCATGAAAAACATGAGTTGATATACAGTAAGTTGGGGTAGTTCTAATGAGATTTTTATACGGTTTTGCATGGGTCATTTTATACATGTCAAACGTGGGTGTGTGAGTATGAAATAGGGGTTGAGTTCGTGCGGGTAATGTAGGGTCGTTGTAGTGACTATATTGGGTTCAAAATAGAGTCGTGTGTTGGTTTGCTATGAAGGTGTAATCGCATAGTGTGTGTCTGAGTAAATGAATTTAAAAGTGTACATATAGTTGTTGGTGATGTTTGTGTCTCATACTTAATTTTTGCGTGTGTAAACCAAGATAGGTCAAATCATGAGTGTGGCACATAACGTGTGTGTATAAGTCGTGTAATGTCTGCATTCATTCTGGTCATAATGAAACAATTACATATTGGATTCTAAACTTTGAATATTATCACCCTAGACCTTGCTTTAATGGCTCATAAGATCCTAAACTATGACAAATTACATTTTCAACCCTAAGTTATGATAAGTCGTCTTTTGTAACGTTACTCAATCTGGAAGGTTACTAAAAATGGAAGCTTACTAATTGAGGAAACATGCTAAAAAAAATGGAAAGCCGACTAAAACAAGAAATCTGATTTAAATAAGATATTAATTGTAAGACGACCATGTATTCGTGTAGATTCGCTGAAGATGGAGTTTATTTCCGATCTTTGTATTTCTAGATGTGCTTTCACTTGCGGTATGAGGTACAGATATTCTGAACCTTCTCACAGGTTTCTCATGATCTCTTTTATTTTCTGATCTGTCGGTCTCTGTATTAATGCCACTGCTATGATTCCCTTTACTTGAACCTTCCTGACATGATACTTGATTTCTGAGTTCCTTTGATAAACTGAACCCTGTTTTAATTCCTTTGATACCTGACATGATCCGATCTTCATCTTATGACCTGAATATGCAAACCATTGAATACCCTGAAGATTCATTTTGACATTATAACTGGAATTGGAACTTTCCTTGATGATATGAAAATATTTTTGAGAAAAGCTTTTGAATACAATGTCATACCAATTTTAAATTGAAACTGCACTAAGGATTTTATGAAAATCTCTTTTAAGGACTATCTTTATAAAAAGGGTTTTATTAAACATCATTTATGAAAGTCACTGAAAGATTATTTTTAAATATAAGCTTATTATGAAACCTTTGAATTAAGATCTTTTCTATGAACCTAAACTTTCTGATATTGACCTTTCTGACATTGAATCTTTCTGGTACTAAACCCACTGATACTGAACCTACTGATATTGAACCTCTCTGATACTGAACCTACTGATATTGAACCTCTCTGATATTGAACCTACTGTTATTGAACCATCTGATATGAACTTTCTGATATACTGAAATGGATATTGACCTATGAAACTAAACTGAATACTGAATATTGATACTTGACCACTGACCCACAGTTTGATACTACGAGCCATAACTAGTCATGAGGGTTTCATGTCCATGTCATTGATGCACCGATGACATGACTCTAGGGCAGGAGAGTGATGACCTGTTCCGTCCCTTTTCTGTATTTTAAATTGGTCGGTTGTGGGGACAAAGGAGGCTTTTATTAAATTGGTCAATTGGTGTACTGATTTAATAAATTGATCGGTTCACAATTTGATATTGTTTGTCGCATCTGATTATTCCTATGAATTCAATTTATGCTCGGTGACGTGTTGAATTGGTCGAGTATTATAAGCAAGTGGTTGATGGTTTATTCAGTATGTGTGGCTTTGCTGGTATTGCCTTTATGATTCGTCAAAGAAGGTCACGAGAAAGAAGTAGTGGGTCTGAGTAGCATTTGTTGAATCATTGGTTGGTGGGTCAGTCATCAATATTGCTATCATAGATTCATACTGATTGGGGTATCAAGTGTTGTCGAAGTTGAATTCGTGTTGCTACTGATTGCTTTGGTGATTTCACTTGTTTCTGCTACTCGTTTGTAAAATGGCAGAATTTGATAATGAAAGTGATGATGTAATGTTTCCTTATTTGATGGATGATGAGTACGAGGTATGGGCTAGGAAGATGGAACACTGGATCACGAAAAATGATATGAATATCTGGAAGGTGATTCAAAATGGCAATAGCCCGAAAAGGTATGGAAGAGATCATGATGGAAAAGTCTTTATTCACCCTCCTACAACTGCTGATGAAGCACTAGCTGTCCACAGAGAGTCAAAGGCAAGAGCTACCTTGCTTCAATCTATTCCTGTTGATCATATAGCAGATTTCAGTTATATGGATGATGCAAGTGTTATATGGGAGGCAATCAAAGCAAGGTATGGTGGAAAGCCTGAATCCAAGAAGATGAGAAAGGAAGCTTGCACTATATCCAAGACTGAAGAATTTGCACTGATGGGACTCCCTTCTCAGGTACATAATTGAGGCTTATGATGAATTGAAACCTAAATATAATGAATGTTATGTAGAGGTTGAGGCTTACAAACAGGCTTTAAAAACTTTAGAAAGACAAAAAATTTGGTTTCAAAAGAATCAGCTTGCTTATGATGAAAAGATAAGGGTGTTAGAAAGTGATTTAGAATGTACTAGAATTGATTTAAAGCATACTGAGAAAGAAAAAGCTAATATAGATTTAGAAAACCAAGTGCTGAAAGAGAAACTAGAGAAGGAAGTAGCTAATCATAAAACTTGGTTAATGTCAGGTGATAAGTTAGCTAGATGTCTCTATGGTAGTCAAGCTGTAAACTCTGGTATAGGGTTAGGTTTTAAAAAATATGTTGGTTTAGAAGCTAGGAATGATCTGGGTAAATCAACCCCAGCAGGCCTAGCAAATTATGTTAAAGAAGGAAAATTACATGATGTACCTGGACCTATTAGAGGAGAACACATGCCCACTACCAACACCACAGACTTTGATGGATCACACCATCTTTATGGCAAAAAGTCAAGTGACTTGCCAGACCCTGATTGTAATTCTACTGACTTTGTCTCTTGTTCTGTCAGTAACAAGTCTTCTGACCAAGGGTCTACTACCTATACTAGTTGTGATTCAAGTGATAAGTCTGCCACACCCAGGCCTAATGACTTACCCACAAAAATGACTGATGTTGAATCTATTTCTAAAACAGCTTCTCTTAACACCAGCTCACTTAATTCTGTTAAAATCAGTTCACCTTCAAGTACTGGTAGTGAGACTTTTGTGTGTAATAAAACAAGACATGGAAAGAACAAAAAGTTTAGAAAGAAATCATGTTTTGTTTGTGGCAGTTACTCTCACCTCATTAAAGATTGTAATTACTATGAGAGTAAAATGAATACTTGTGTTAAACAACCACAACCTAAATCTGTGTGGAAGAATGTAGATAAGATACCCCCATTTGTCCCTAGAACAAATGCATTTCCTGCTGGTAATGCAAAACGACCAGCACCTGTTCCTGCTGGTAGGCCTTTTAGACCCGCAGCTGTTCCTTCTGGTAAGCCAGTTCTAGCTGGTCAAATCAATTATGTTGGTTGGAAAAGAAATGTTGCTCGACCATTTAACAGACCTACAAGCTCTTTCTTTCAAAATGATTATAGGTTTGGTTCCTATGGCCCAATGCATATGAGTGGACAAAGACGGGACATTGCTGTTCAATCCTCAGCAGATTGTTCTTGGAGATAGAATGGCTGGTATTGAGGGGAGGCATAAGCCTAAGGGGAGGCTTATTGTTGTATTTTTTTTTGTGCTAACTAACATTTTTTTTAGTTTGTTTTGTGTTCTCTTACAATCATATTGCTGCTGATGCATTCATTGGTCATAGTTTGTTGTCAGTACGCATGATCAGTGGTTAATTGTTTGTCATTCTCTTGTGAGGATTATTTTGATTAATGGGGCAACAAAGTGGGTCTATGAATGGGTGATGCGCTTTGATACATCAATACAGCAAGTGGGACTGATTGGTATTGGTCAACATATGGGGTGTCTTCGTCTGACATCTCATTTAATTCATCAAAGTCATCGAATGGCTTTTCATTGATGTCAGTTCGTTGGAATGGGATTGTTGTCTGATTATGGGGCTATATTATTTATTGGTGTTGCTGCTGCTTTTACTTGGTCAAAGCTGCTGTTAACTCTTTTGTCGCTTGTGATATACTCCATATTATTCATATGAGATTGAATGTGGGGCAAATTAATATGGGGCGAATATAATTTTCTGGTTATCTGCTGCTACTTAATTAATTTTGGTCTTGGTTGGATACTGCTGGTCTCATTTTCTGATCCTGCTGCTAGCGTTAACCGTTCCTGCTGATCGGTTACTTCTATTAATTATTTTGTTCCTGCTGCTCGGTTTCTGCTGCTACGGAATATGCTGCTCATTCATGGTATCTGCTGATTATTGTTGTACATTATTTATCATTTTCATTTTCTTTCTTTACTTTCTTTTTGATTAGTTAAAAAAATAAAAAAATAAAAAATAAATAAAGAAATAAATAAATAAATAAATAAAATCTTGTTTTTTTTATATTTGTTTCATGTATATCCTTCTTATTTATTTGTTTTCTTTAGTTAAAAAATAAAAAAATAAAATAAAAAATAAAATAAAAAATCTTGCTTTATTTTCTTTTCTGTTATTTTCTTGTTAGTTTAAAAAAAATATATATATCTTGTTTTTTATATTTGTTTCATGTATATCCTTCCTATTTATTTGTTTTCATTAGTAAAAAAAAAAAAAAAAAAAAAAACCATTGTATATTTGTACCAACTTTTTTGCAGGTTTGTTGTATATCACTCTGTTGATGGTTATCAACTCACCAGATGTGACTTGTGTCCATCAAAGAGTTGGCTAGTCCAAAGGGTACAGCTTTGGTAAAGACACATCAAATCTGTTGATAGCTGTAATGGTTTGCTAAAAACTATAGGGTACTTCAACTCACCAATGGTTCATTCCTGAGAGTTGAAATGGTTCTCAATTCACCATGGATTAATCCTTATTGGATTCCCAAGAATTGGCTAGCCCACAAGTATATGGCTTGCGGTAAAGGCAGTGGAATACCATATTTGGTCATCAATTCACCAAAGGTGATTTATTCAACCTAAGAATTGACTAGTCCTGAGCAAATGGCTAGAGGTAATGACATGTCAAATCCGTTTATGGCTGTGATGATTTGCCAAAAATCATTAGGGTATTTCAACACACCGATGATTCAAGTTCTAAGTGTTGGACTGGTTCCTAGTTTGCCAGGGTGCTGTCATGATTCTACCAAAGGACTAGCTAGCCCAAGAGTGAGTAGCTACTTGGTAAATGCTCCTCAAATCTACTCATGTTGCTGCTGATTCTGGTTGCTGCTGATAGGTTCAAGCTGCTACTAGAATATTGGTCTTCACAGATGGTTACCGGTTGCTATTGACATAGAGTCTTTGTTGCTGCTGGTTCCTTTAATTTGCTGCAAGTGTTCAAGTCAATCCTCAAGCTTTGGATGTCAAAGATCTACCAAGAATCTTGAACTTAACCGTGTCAAATTCAAGATTAGGGGAGGATTGCTGATAGCGATCTACTGACAGGTTCCTGCTGAAGCTATAGATGGTTTCAGCAGACATAGTGTTCCTGCTGAAGACTTGTTTCAACGGATATAGTGAATCCGTATCTTTATTATTAGTTTGTTAGGATATGCATGAACTATTTTAGGTAGTGATATGCATTGATATTTTTATTTATTATTGTATTAGGGTTCCTTGTGTATAAAAGGAACTGTAGGCTTTAGTATTAAGCAAGCTTCTTGAGAGAAAAACACAACTCCAGGAAAAACATTTTTAGAGAAAAATAATAGAGATCCATAGAGGATCATTGTTCTTGTTATTAGAAAAGCCTTGTGAAACTTTGATTGTTCTTATTATTGTTATTTCCGCTGTGCATATAATCATTGTTTCTATAATCCTAGATTGGGCTTGATCTTGGTTCAACAGTGGGGGGGAATGGTCATATGGAAAATGCATGCCCAAAGCCAAGGACAATGGGCAGTGGTTATCACAAGGAAGCTCTTCTTCTGGCATTGAAAGATGAAAAAGCTGGTGGAACTTTGACCGAGAAAGAACACAAGTTTATGGCAAATGCATTCTCAGATGATGAAATGGAAGACCTTGAGGCAAATGCAGCCGTAATGTTGATGGTGAACATGCAAGAAATGAATATGAGTGAGACAGGCCCGGTCTATGATACCGACGGCTTATCTCAGGTATCTGAATCTGACTATCTTATTCATGAAATTGCATCACCATCTGTATCTTCATCTGCACAAGAAAATATTGGTCAAAATGACTCATCATTATCATCTCAAGAAAATGATCAAATAAACACCGTTGTTACATTTGATGATGATAAATTAACCCCGTGGTTTCATTTGATAATTCTTTTGATGATGACAATCATGATCACATTGAACAAAATGATCTTATGCATGATACAGATCCAGAGCTTATGACCTTATTGTTGACCACCCAAACACAATTAAATGCACAAAAATCCCAGATTGATAAATGCAATGACATTAACAGAAACTTAAAAGCCAAAGTTGCATTGTTAACCAAGGATCTTGAGTGCTACAAGCAACAACTTTCATATTTTGAAAACAAAGAAAAACGTGAGAAAAGCTTTGAGTCTGCATTCCAAGAGTCATACGTGAAGGTACAAAATTTAGAACATCAAGTTCGTGAATTTACCGTTTCCAAAAATGAATTAAATTCACAAAAGGAACAAGAAAAATTTGATTTTCAAAAACAGGTTGACATTCTCCATTCTGAACTTTCTAAAACCAAAACAGAATTGTCAACTTGTCAGGAAAATTTTTCTGAACACAGACAAGTTTCAAGGAAACGTGTTAATTCATACCTTGAGGAAATTGTGGCATTGGAAGGCAAACTTAAAGAATTTCAAAATGTTGTTTATAAAACGGGTGAATCTGTAACAACCATTCAAAAATTAACTGTCAAACCAAATCCCCAAGGATATGGCTTTGCAATTGGAAATGATTAACCACGTTTTTTAAACAAAGCACTCAAGGAAAATCCAAAGTTGTACAGTGCAAAATTATTGTTGGATGATACTTTCACACGTGTGGTTGTATATAATACTGAATTGGAATTGGAACATGAGGACGAGAGTCGATCTAAGTTGAGTTGTGTATATTATAACGAACCATACGATTACTCGAGAACACCTCATATTAGTGAAACTTTTGTACCTCAAAAAGATAGATCTGAACAAATGTGCTCTTTAACTGAAATAAATGCTTCATCTGAAGTTGGTCCAGTAACCACTGTAGCACAAGTCAATGGCCCTTTACCAGATCCAGGTGTCAATGCACAAATGCCAAAACAATGTCGTATTCTTAAATATTTTAATACATTTATGGATGGCATCAAACTTTTGGAAGACACAATTGAAAGAAATTCTAAAATCAAAGTCTCTACTTTTCTCTCTCCCTATGAGAAAGAAAAGAGAGAAGTTTTTCAAAAGCAATTTTTGCCACATGTCAAACACCTGTGACTTTGTGCAACACAGTGGGAACAGGAACTTCAATCAGAAGTTGCATCGATGATGAGGATTTTCAAAGCAAAAGATAACAAGATTTCAAAACAAAAGTGTCAAAAGAAAGCTTTGGAAAAAGATTCTGATCGAATCTTGACAAATGTTCTAAGTTCTGATGTGATATCTGTGATTATGAATTCTTTCTATTTGTCGTGTAATGAACTACTTATTGATGATCACTGTGTTGAACTTGAGACAATGAGAATTGAGATTGATAATGACCGGATCTAAACACACTCCTTGTGTTAGATAGATACTTTGAGTAATATTAACTAGCACTCGGAATTTACTAGCTAACACTTAGAAGATTATTTGTATTTGTATGTATGAATGAATGAAACAGTGTATGAACAAGAGACAATGTTTTTCTTTCAAAACGATTCAATATTATATTAATAATACGAGTGATCTCCTATCACTAGGGTTTACAACCTTGAATCTCTATCAATAATCTTGTTTCACTAATCGTACATAAACTTTAACCTAGGATATCCTTTTATAGACCAAGGATTCCTGTACAAGTAAACTAATATTCGTATAACTCTAATACTATAAGATATACACAATATCTTTTCCATACTTATCCTTTTACACGTTTACAAAATCATAAGCAGTACTAACCATATATAAGCAACACAGCTGGTCTGAGAGGGCAGTCTTTTTCTACTAACATGTATATCTCCAAACCATCTTTAGTAGAAATTCTATGAACTCCACATGTAACAAATAGCTTCCATGAAACATCTTTAATTGGAGCTTGAAACCTCCATATTGCTTCACCACCATCTGGTTCATAGATTCTCTTCAACTGTACCCACAATTCCTTATCTTTATCATCAAGAGGATCTGAAATTTTGAATCTTTCCTTTACCAAATTCCATAACTGATTGAGATCTTCCCTATCAAATCCCTTAAGCAATTCTTCAAACCATTTGTATCTTTCAGTTATTCCACCAATTCTTATGATCTTCCACCCTTTCATTCTTCCTTCAAAGAATACTTCCCAATCTATAATAGCGTGTTTTACTTGTAGTGGTTTGATATTTGTGGATTCAGGAACTACTACAATCATGTCTTTGATTTGCTCTTGTGATAAACTCTCAGTTGTAGTCTTCTGCTTCTTTGAAGTATCTGACTCTAACAACTCTGCTTTTCTCTTCTCTTCTTTACTGTGTCCAATATCAATCACAAACTCTGTTGAACTTGGTTTGTTTAACCTTGAAAAAGCTTCATAATATGCTTTTTCAATCTCAGCATCTATTTTTCCTTTAGAGTAACTCTGCTTCCAGAATGCTTGATTCTTTAAATAACTCTTCATGAAGCGTATCCGCTCTTTCTTTGTAGGCATCTTCTTCTTGTACCCTTTCTTTTGTCTATCCCTGATCTTCTGCATAAGATCACTCCAAGCAACTTCCTTATTCTTTAATAAAATAAAACTTGTAAGCTTTGCTGATCTTGCTTCTGCACTTAAACTCTCATCTTTAACAAGTTGAACTGCTTGAGCTTTCACAATCAGATCAGTGCCTATCAGATACTGTAATTGTTCTTCAAATTGTTCTTGATCCATTTGAGCATCTGAAAACATCTTGACTTTTTCTGGTCTCTTTGCTTCCATAAAATCAATCACATCATCTTCAGACATTTTCTTTGATATTTCTGCATCATGATCTACTTGAGCTTGTTCATTTGCTTGTTCATCTTCTTGAAGTTTCTTTGCCACTTCTGCATCATAATCTATCTGAGCTTGAGTTCTAGGCTTCATAATCTTCTGTGGCTCATCTTCTTCAACTAAAATTCCTTTCCCTTTGTCCTTAGCAGTTTGTACTGCTTCCTTTGGCACTTCAGCAGTTTGTACTTCTTCAGCAGTTTGTACTGCTTCATCAACTATCTCAGCAGTACCTTGTTCTTGCTCTTGCTCACCCATATTAGTTTCATCACCATCAGTACCTTTTCCACTAGTACCTTCTTCATTCTTCCCCTGAGTTCTTGATCTCTTTTCCTTTTCTTTCCCAGATTTCCCTGTTATCCTCCCCTGTTTGGGAGAATCTCCATCATCATCTGAGCTATCATCTGAAGAACTAGCAGATATCACCATTTTAGACCTTTTCCTCTTAAGCTGAGCTTCCAATCTTTTCACCCTGAGTGTCAACTTAGTGTAAACCTTGGCAAAGTTGTCCTTGTGGCTTTTGAGATCCTCCTCCAGAGATTCTACCTTTTCAGATAACTTGGTACAAAGAACCGTCAATTCATTAAGTTTAGAACTGCCCTCATCACTTCTAGTTGTGTCATCTGCTAGGAGAGGTGAATCAAGGGTCATAGTATCATGAAAGATAGGCTCATCTGCTTCATGGGTGTGAGTAGGAGGACTAGACTGAGATATCATAGTCTCCTGTCTGGTCTTCTTTTATATGTTGTGGTGACTGGGGGTTTATGAGTTACTTGTGGAATTTCAATGGATGTGTGTTGGGGCTCAGTTGGGTTTACTGACCCTTCATCCTGAACAACTTGAATCATCTCAGGAAATAGAGGTATTTCTACCCCATTAAAAAGTCTACTAGCCATAGCCATATTTTGAAAAACTTTTGGTTGCAGGCTAGGAGTAGAAAAAAATTTCTTTTTGTTGCTTAAGCAGATTCTTTTTCTTATTCAGAAAGCTTTGAACAAATCTTGGATACATAAGAAATTTTGTTTTACTTCTTACATTAGCAACCATACTCTCAAATATGAATTTTGAAAAATTAAAAACCCTGTTTTTATTGACAAATATATGAGAGCAATAGCAATATTGCTACTGAATTGCTCCCATGATGTTCTTTTAGGACTTAAAGAATGTAAGAGAGTATGTATCAAAAATCTTCATTGTGGGGAGAAACATCCCTTTTAAAAAGTATGTTTTTGATTGGATGTATCATACCTCATTCTAGCAATTTCTTGCCAAATTTCAGTGTTTAGCATGTTGTTGATACCATCTGAATCTTGTAACTTAAGATGTCTCCTAAGTGTAGATTCGGTAACAACAAAAGATATGCCATCCACTTTAGAGTGAATTTCTATGTCTCCTTCGTCACTAATTTTGACAATGGCAGTTTGCCAAAACTGTGTGATGTGAGAGACAATAAGAGTAGGGGAAACAGTTAAAGCATACCTTATATGAGACGCGTTCAAGAATTCCACAATCTCATAAAATTTTGGTCCATCCCCTTCCTCTGTTTTCTCAAGAAAAGCAACCTGGTTATGTATTTTAACCAATGTTGCAAAAATCGTGAATCGGTAGCGTGGCGGTCGACCACCCTGCAGCGATTAATCGGCCAAGGTGGGATTAATCGGTGATTAATCGGATTGGCATTTTTTGCATGTTTTGGGTATTTCTGGAGACCAAACTAAAGATCGTAACTGATTCCAAGCCTACTATGTTTTCAAACCTCAATAAAAGGCTCCAATTTTGATTATGAGGCTCATTGTGTGTTATAAGTGAAATAAACGATCCCCAAATTAAGTAGAATGCCTAAATTTTTAATTTTTTTAAACCTGGCCGATACGGCCGATTTTTGGCCCTTTTTTTCCCCAAACCGATTTTTTGTCCGATTTTCATAATTCGACAAGGTCGGCGGCCGATTACCGATATATCGGCCGCCACGGCCGATTTTTGCAACATTGGTTTTAACAAATTCCAACACAGCCATGAATAATGAATGAATGTTATATCAGAAAGATGATCGTTTAAGGTTCAATTGATGATATGTAAAGCCAATTGGGTTTTTATTTAGGTTTGGTTAGGGTTTGATTTTTTAGCGCAAAGGGATAATTTATTATCTTTAGAAAGTGAATAAGTTAATATTTAGTAAGAAGATAATTACCCTTGAGAAAAACCCTTTTATATGGTATGAAACTGAATTTACCCAACGGCTAGTAAAAAAAATCTCTTACTGACACAACAGTTCTAATGGCTAGTTCAGCAGTACAAAGTTTACACTAGCAGTACAAACTTTGCACTAGCAGTACTAATTTTGAGAAAAATTTTAATGAACAGTATAAACTTATTAATGATTTAAAACAAGACTGCTCTTATATAGTTTTAAGCAAACTATCAGCTATCAACGGATTTGATGTGTCTTTACCAATAGCCATTTGCTTTGGACTAGCCAACTCTTCACTATTAGATATGGTGAGTTGATAACCATACATTTTTTGGTAAACTGTCAACCATGAACGGATTTGATTAGTCTTTACCAGAAACCGTTTGCTCTGGACTAGTTGGTTCTTATGTGGGTTAGACATGGTGAACCAATAGCCATTTGTTGTGTGCTCAGAACATCACACACTTTGAGCTCCAAAGCATCTCACCATCCAAAGCATCAAATACTTAATTCCCAAATTCCAATCAACCTGCAATTGTTAGTCCAACAATAGAAAACAAAGTGCAAAGCACTTGTCTCATAACAAAATAAGCATATGACTAGGATTGCACACAAACAAGGAATCAATTTCCTTGGGGAACCCAAGCCATCACTGACTTTGGTTTTCCTCTTGCATCAATATAATTAAACTTTTTTAGAACAGTTTGAGCACCATTGGATTTGATTGGTCTCCAAATCCAACATGCTGATGCATTAACATTACTACCCATATTTGCCCTGGCAGTGTGATTGATGTTACCAGTACTAACTACTCTGCTAGTAGTATGAACTGCTGGCTTTGCAGTTGTAGCTTTGGGTTTCCAAAACTTGTTTAGTTTCCACTACTTTGTTATCAAAGGGTCTCTTAACAGTTGTTGGTGCTGATTTGAAAAGAGTTTTTGCACCTTGAACTGCTTGTCTTGGGTAAACAGGTCTAATTGGTCTGACAGTATGAACTGCTGGTCTAGCAGTATGAACTGGTCTTTGGCCAGAATTTAAAATAACTGATCTAGGTATCATTCTAGCAATTGTAGGGTGAGTGGGAGGTCTTACTGAGTTCACCCTAGGACTTGAATACCTAGTTACCAATTTGTTGCAATAAGCTGTAAGATGGTCAAAGCTACCACATGTAAAACAAGCTTTCCTATAACAGACAAATTCATCACCTAGTTGGTGAGACTTGAGGTTGTTCCAATTCCTTTGGTTACCTCTGGGCTTGTTAGTGGTTCTATACATTTCAACATACCTAACTATTTTCCTAGCAGTATTAACCTTTGACTTAGGCCTAACAGTTGTATTCTTGACCACCTTTGGAACTTTTGGTTCCTCTACCTTAACACTATCAGGTTTAATCATATCCTGATCACTCTCATCATCATCAGAAGTCCAATCTTCAATGGTTGGAGCATCTGATTCCCTACCTGAGGACCTATCAGAGGACACCTTGTCCTCAGAGAGTGATTTATCACTTGCACTCTCAAATCTTACTTCTACAGGTTGTTCAACTACTTCTTTCTATTTTGTTTTTGGTCCATATTCCATATTAGGTAGTTGAAATTCTTCCAAACATGTATGTTCAAGGTCAATACCTAGAGGAACAGGTATTCCTCTGTGAGGAGGTGGAATAGATCTATAACGTAGAACTGATTTAGCCTTGTTGAGAATTTGACATTCAATTATCTTTTGAACACCTTTTGATTTATATTCTAAAGTGTCAACACGTAACTGAATGTTCTCTTTAGCTTTCTTAACCTTATCCAATTCATCTTTCAACACACTAATTTCAGCATCTCTAAAAAATATGTCCCTTTTAAGTACATCTACAGTTTCAGAAAAGGTAGACTCATTACCTTTATAATGAACAATTTTTTCTTTTAAAACAGCTAAACCCCTTTTATGATTTGCCAAATTAAAATGGGTCTTCTTTAGCTCTATTATCTGTTCATCATAATGTTTCCTAAGTGTTTCTAATTCTTTTAAAGCATCACATGATTTAGAACATTTAGAAACTTGTACCTCAGAATCTGAGAAAGCCATGAGAACCATCTCTATAGGTGCTTCTGCTTCCTCCTCTGCAATGTAGCTCAAGTCAAACCCTAAGCCATCAATGGCAACCATAGCCTTTGAGCTTGAGTCATTAATCTCAACAACTCTTGATCCTATTGACTTGCCTTCATAGCCCTTATTCCTTGAGTCCTGCTGCCTAGGCTTCTTGCACTCCCTAGAAAAGTGACCCATTTTGTTGCAATTGTAGCACTCAATCTTTGACTTGTCATACCCAGCAACATCATTGCTGTTTATGATTATCTTCTTGCCTGTTCTCTTCAAAAATCTCTTAGCCCTCATCCTAAGAAGAGAGAGTTGCCACTTGATGTCCATCTCTTCAATGTCATCATCATTGATCTCTTGAAGGTCTTCATGAGTCAACATACTTCCATTATGCTGAGTAGTCAGGAAAGCACAATAGGTATTCTCATCCAAAAGTCCATTAGTACTGCTTGAGGTAATAGCAGTACCAACATTTGAACTAGCAGTACCAACTGCTCCAGCAACTTGAACTTCTTCTACTGAACTTGAGGTACTGGGAGTTGACACAAAGGCCAAATTCCCTGAGTTTGAACTTGTTCCAGCATTCTTCTTTATATCATGCTCTACTATTTTGAAGTTGCTATAAAGATCCATTAAGCTCATGGAATCAATATCAAGCTTGTTCTTCCACACAACAACATGCATACCCTATTCAGCTGGCAGACTTCTTAAGAATTTTGAGTTTAAGTCCTCCTGAGGTATCTCTATTCCAAGAATAGCAAGCTGACTCACTAGCTTCTGAAGTCTGTTGAGCATATGATCTAGTGACTCATTGCTTGTTGCTGAGAAGTTCTCAAATTGTTGCTTGAGAAGAGTTTTCTAAGTCTTTTTGGTGGCATCATTCCCACCAAATCTTGCAACAATCGCCTCAAATAATGATTTGGCATCCTTGATAAAGTTCAGGAGTTGATCATTGGGTATTGTCATCAAGAGCATACTCCTTGCCTTGATGTCATTCTTGTACTGGGCCTTCTCTTCTGCAGTAATAGGCTTTGTCTGCACTGTAGTTATAGATTTACCATCTTCAGTTGTTGTTGTGGTAGGAGGCTTGAATGAATTCCCTTCTTCTATGATCTCCCAGAGTGCATAGTCCTGCACTTGGAAAAATTGTTCAATTCTCAATCTCCACATATCGAATTCATTAGGCTTAAGCATAGGTAACTTTGCAGCAACATTGGTTGTGGTAGTCTCCATGTCCATCTTCTTCTTAATCAAATTCGTCTGGATCTTTTAATTCAAAGTATCAGAACCTGTCTCTGATACCACTTGACCGGATCTAAACAACTCCTTTTGTTAGATAGATACTTTGAGTAATATTAACTAGCACGCGGAATTTACTAGTTAACACTTAGAAGATTATTTGTATTTGTATGTATGAATGAATGAAACAGTGTATGAACAAGAGACAATGTTTTTCTTTCAAAACAATTCAATATTATATTAATAATACGAGTGATCTCCTATCACTAGGGTTTACAACCTTGAATCTCTATCAATAATCTTGTTTCACTAATCGTACATAAACTTTAAACTAGGATATCCTTTTATAGACCAAGGATTCCTGTACAAGTAAACTAATATTCGTATAACTCTAATACTATAAGATATACACAATATCTTTTCCATACTTATCCTTTTACACGTTTACAAAATCATAAGCAGTACTAACTATATATACTAGCAGTACTAACTGACTTAGTACTGTTAGTGTATTCTTCATCAGTTGTAACTTTTCCACTGGCAGTACTAACTGTTTATGTTTAATTCCCAACAGATAATCTGAGAAAAGAAAATGAGAGACTTAGATAAATTAATAATGATGTGAAACAAAACCTTTCAAAAGAAATTTTTTATCTAAACCAAAAGTTGCAATGGTGTCAAGCTCAAAGTCTTAACTTTAGGTTTAAATTTCAAAAACAAAAAGAGTCATTGTCCTTTCAAAACAGTCATGAGTCTAAAATTCAAACTCTTGAAAAAGAAAATGCTGTTTTAAAAAGTCTAATTGTTGAACAAGAAAAGGACATTGATGAAATTTGCAAAAACAGAAATGACACTATTTAACTAAACCGGGAATTGGATTGTAAAATTTAAGAAAAGAATCACATCATTATTGAGTTGAAAGAGAAACTCAGAATACTTTACAAAGGGAAAGCTGTACAAAATAATGTGATTGCACCAGGAATGTACAGAGTAGACGAGACTCGTAAGACAACATCTTCAATAACCACTAATGTGCAAGCTTCAACTTCCACAGGATTAGGCAGCCCTCCTAAGGTTAGCAGATCGAAGACAACCAAAAAGACCAACAAGAAGCTTAGGGTCTAGAAACCTAAGAGTGGATCACCTAAAGATGCTGAAGTAGAAGTTCACAATAGGAAGTCGAATAAAATGCATGTTATGTCTAGATTAGAATCCAACTTGTCAAAGTGTAATTCTGAATATGATGTAACGAATGCTGCATCTTTGAATGTTTGTAATGATGTTATGGTTGGGGCTTATTGTGTGTTCTGTCATACTAGTGTGTTGTCTGGTAATCATCAGAAATGTATTGCTAAAACCCTTTTGTCACGTAAACAGAAACGTAATATTGGCATTTCCTATAGGCCCATAACCGCTGCTAAGTCCATTTTAGGAAAACCGCCGAAAGTAGTTTCTGAGAACACCGTTGACCAGACCATAGTTGCACCTAAGACAATCCATTCACCAAGCGCATTCCCTAGGAAGAAAGCACAATCTAGTCGGACGTGGCAGCGTTGGTTACAGCATAAACCTAGTTTTACTTGGGTACCAAAGATGCTTAAATCATGTATTACTAACCAAACGGGATCCACCGTTTCCAACTCTCCATCTGTGTCCTCTTCTTGTGATGCATGTGATTCAAATTGTGCTATGGATTGTTGATAGCGGGTGTTCCCGACACATGACAGGAAACTTAAAGCTTCTAGTAAACTTCGTTGCGAAGTTCATAGGCACTGTCAGGTTCGGGAATGATCATTTCGCGGCTATCAAGGGATATGGTGATTATGTCAACGGGAACATCGAAATCAGCCGTGTCTACTATGTTGAGGGCCTTGGTCATAATCTGTTCTCCGTCGGGCAGTTCTGCGATGGTGACTTAAAAGTAGCTTTTTGAGAAAAAACATGTCTTGTTAGAGACCTACAAAACGACTTTATGAAAGGCAAACGTGGCACCAGTCTTTATACTATTTCCTTCTCTGACATAACTGCTTCGTCTCCGATCTGCTTACTATCCAAGGCACATTCCACCAAAGCATAGCTATGGCACAAACGCATGTCTCACCTGAATTTCAAAACCATGACCGAGCTCGCTCGTAAAAAGTTGGTCGATGGTCTTCCAAGATTCAGATACGCCAAAGATCATTTGTGTCCCGCTTGTGAACAAGGGAAGTGTACTCGTGCTCACTTTCCTCCAAAAGCTGAGCACAGTACGGATCATGTACTTCAACTTCTGCATATGGATCTTTGTGGCCCGATGCGTGTTCAGACTATAAATGGGAAGCGGTATATTTTGGTAATCGTAGATGACTTCTCGAGATGGACTTGGGTATATTTTCTTCGTAGCAAAGATCAAGCTCCTCCGATGATCATCACCTTTCTCACAAAGATTCAAGTTCAGCTCCGCAACACCGTCCAAAAAATTCGAACAGATAATGGAACAGAATTTAAGAATCAGACTCTTCGGGAGTATTACGAGAAAGTGGGTATTGAACATCAAACATCAATTGCACGCAGCCCAGAATAGAACGGAGTGGTCGAAAGATGTAACTGAACGTTAGTAGAAGCCGCAAGAACGATGTTTATCAATGCTCAACTACCGGATTATCTCTGGGCTGAAGCCGTTTCAACCGCCTGCTACACCCAAAATAGATGTATGATCACCAAAAGGCATACCAAAACACCATATGAGATTGTTCAACGCAGAAAACCAAATATCAATTAATTTCATGTCTTTGGAGCTCTCTGCTATCCAATGAATGATCGTGATGACCTTGGAAAATTAAAAGCCAAAGCGGATATAGAAGATTTGTTTGCTCCGCTATTTGATGATACTATTGTTAGTCGTGCTTTTGATGTATCCACAAGCTCCGCTGCACAACCACTCATCGAAAATCAAGCACCTGATACACCATTAACTACCACAACTGCAGTTGCTGAAGATGCACCTCAACCAGAAACATCATCATCAGTAGATCAAACGGCTTCTACTTCTGCGTCTGCAGCTGAAGGTCCCCCTCTACTTTCTTTTGAAGTACCCACACCTGCAGATTATGACGGCAACGCGTTCTTCAATCCATTTGCTCCAGCTCCTATCATTCCAGACATCGAAGAATCATCCACGAGCAATTTGGAACCGTCAAATCTGCACCATACTTATCAACACTACCTTCCACTCACAAATGGACTAAGGATCACCCCCTTGTGAATGTAATTGGCAACCCAGAAAACCTAGTCATGACACGACAACGACTCCATACAGACGGTGAAACTTGCATTTATGCACTCACTGTTTGTTAGTCCGAACCCAAAAACATTAGAGAAGCCCTTACCTACAACAATTGGATTGAGTCTATGCAAGAGGAATTGGATCAATTCAAGAGGTTGAAAGTTTGGGAATTGGTAGAAAGACCAGATGGGGTTTACGTCATCGGGCTGAAGTGGATCTAGAAAAATAAGTTGGATACGGATGGTACGGTTATTCGTAACAAGTCCCGGTTGGTGGCTAAAGGATTCAGTCAAGAGGAAGGAATCGACTTCGAGGAATCTTTTGCACCAGTGGCGCGTCTTGAGGCTGTTCGAATGTTCTTGGCATACGCTGCTCACAAGAATATCACGGTATATCAAATGGATGTGAAGATAGCATTTCTCAATGGACAACTCCGGGAAGAGGTGTACGTTACACAACCAGAGGGCTTCGTCGATCCAGAGCATCCGATCCACGTCTACAGGCTCAAGAAAGCCCTCTATGGCCTTAAGCAAGCCCCGAGGGCATGGTACGACAAACTATCTGCATTCTTACTAGCCAATCATTTCACTAAAGGATCAGTTGACCCAACTTTGTTTATACAAAAACACGGGGAGGATATTCTCATTGTTCAAATTTATGTAGATGACATCATTTTTGGTTCAACTCATAAAAAATATTCAAACGCTTTTGCAAAATTAATGAAACAAAACTTTGAGATGTCCATGATGGGTGAACTCAAGTTCTTCTTAGGACTGCAAGTTCATCAATCACCCCGTGGTATTTTCTTAAGTCAGTCTAAATATGCTCAAGAGATTTTGAAAAAACATGGCATGACCAGCTTTGACACCTATAATACCCCTATGTTGTCATCATCCCCAAAGCTATATGCTGATCTACATGGGACACCCATTGATCCTACCTGTAAAACCCTAAAATTCTAAAATGTGTTAAAAGACCAAAATGCCCCTGCAAGTTTAAAAATTAATTAAAAGCGTATAAAGTATCGAATCGATCCCAAACTTCTGGCAATGCACAAGATAAGATCCAAATAATTTTGAGAACTTCATTTAACATTTGTACAAATGGTAAAATTACTAAAATACCCCTACATATGCCGAATATATTTAAAATGTATTATTATGTTATTTAAACTTATAATTATAGAAAGAATTAAGGATATTAATCATTCAAATCAATCACCACTTGATTTCCAGCTTTTATGGCCGAAATTATGGCCCATCCCTCCCCATTTGACCAGCCTTTCCTTGTTTTAAATCAATCACATTATTTTCTCTTGAAACCCTAATTGAGCGATAAACACACACACACAAACAACTCTCTATAGCTTCAATTCGACATCAAACAATTCCAAACACAATTTTCTGTGATCAAGCAACATCTAAAGAGTCCTAGAAAAATTATTGTGGAGGTGTTCGTTGTTTGGTTCGTCCGTGGTGATTTTCGCATATCGCGACTAGGAGAAATAAGGTATGGATCGAATTAATTCTTGCGACCTCCTAAAAATTCGTTTCTTATTTTTCTTGTGTTCCTCACATCATATGTGACCTGTGAAAATTGGTTTCATGATTTTTAGATCGTTTTTGAAGTCGTGGTGATTTTTGACCCGTTTTGGCTAATCGCGTACAAAAGAATTCGTACACCTCATTCCACACGTTCAAATCTTGATTTGGTATTTTTCTCAGACCCTATATATGTTATGAACACCAAATAAAATGTAAAAGTCGATCCATGCATGATCTAACAATTATTTGTGAATTAAATCTTAAAAACGTGTATAAACCCTAAATAATTCAATTCGAATTTTTGAGGCTTCATATTTATTTTATTTGGACTCCATATGATCATACTAATCTGGGAAAAATTATATTTCGAATTGTTAAGGCCTAAAATAATTATTCTTGATTTATTTAGTTTTACCGATTTAAAGAAAATAAAGAAGAAAAAGAAATAAAGTGTAATTCGATTTAGGGTTTGGATTGAGGGCTTGTTCTTGGTCATTTAATGAGGATTTAATGATGGTATAATTATTGGATAATGATTTGTATTTTTAGGGTTAGAGTTTTGATTAAATAAAGTGTTATACGATTTGCTAAAAATGTTTTGGGTGAGTTTTGTAACTTTTAAAACTCAAGGGTTATTTTTAGAACTTATTTTGGAACATGTACCTACTGTATAAAATATAAAAAGAGGGGGTCTAGTGTCATTTTTGTATTTTAAAGGATTAAAATGTTTCTAGGGTTTAATTAAGGTACGAATTATAAAATAATTAAATGGAGGGACTAAACTTGTAATTTCTGGAAACTTGGGGCTGTTTTGAGTAATATAATCTATTCAGGGGGTTATGTGTAAAATTGGTAATTTAATGAGTTAATATGTAATTATTAATAATATAAAGTTGAAATTGTAAAATAAGGGACTAAATATGTAACTTTGAAAACTAGAGGGGCCTATTGTGTAAATTATGTAAAATTGAGGATACATTCTTATAATATGATAAAATGAGTGACCATTGTGAAACTTTGATAAATTAAGGGTCTAAAGGGTAACTACGAACAATTGAAGGGTTAAAGTGTAACTTTTGAAACTAAAGGGGTATAAAGTGTAGATTATGAAACCTAAAGGACTAAAAGAGTAACTTGATGAATCTAAAAGCTAAAATGGAAAGTTACTTAAAAAGGAAGGGTTTGTAATTCTTGTCTACCCCTCTAGGTGTGAAGAAAGAGAGGTCCTGATCCACTCTGTGTCATCCATTCCTGATTTGTGGTGGCTTCTAGAATAAGGTACAGATATTCTGACCTTCTCTGTAAGGTTTCCTATGATTCTTTTCTGATTCGTTAAATCTTTGATTTGATACTCTGTTACGATCCTTTGCTATGACACCTTTGCTTTGACCTTTGATCTCGGATTTTGGACCTATGATATGAAGACCTTTTTGATAAGAGATGGAAACGTTTCAAGTAAAGTATTTTGAAAGGATTTTTCAAGCATGATATATTGACTTTAAGAAAACTATTTTGAAGTTCGTTTTATGAAAACTATTTGAAAGACCATTTATGAAAACTATTTTGAAGGGTTGTTTTAAATAAACCTTAAGAGAAAACCTTTTGAAAAGTACTTTTGATATTGAACCTTTTGAAGATTTGACCATCTGCTACTTTGACCCTTTTGTATATTGACCTGGGACATTGATCTTCTGATATGAATCTTCTGATATGAATCTTCTGATATGAACCTTCTGATATGACCTTTCTGATGTGACACTCTGATTATGATATGAACCTATGACCTGGACCTTTGACTCCCAGTTTGATACCCGAGCAAAATTTGTGACCCTAGCCATGAAGGTAACATGGCCGTGTCTGTGATGCACCACTGGCATGACTAGTGTGTAGCCCTAGTGATTTGGTTACACCGTCCCTTTGATTTGGTCTGCATGTGATTGGGTAGGGGCGTATGGATGCATCCTAGATCTGTTCTGTTTCTGATATATCTGGTATGTCTGGTGACTGGTACTGTGTGCAATACATGCCTTTCACAACCCTGGGAGCTTGCAACTCCAACCCTGGAGGTATCCCCTCAACCCTGACTTGGTATGCTGAGGTCACCCCTCCATACACCCTGGTATGTGGTTTGATATGATATGTTTCTGGGCTCGTGGTGGATTACTGTCCTAAACCCTTATTCTCTCTCTGTACCTTGACTTATATATTTCGTTATACTGTATCTGTTCTTTTCCTTTTACTTTCATATCTGTTGCTTTCGTTTCCGTTTATTATATATCTGTTCACTGGGCTTTGTAAGCTCAGCCGCACGTTTTCTTTTCGTGTGCGGCAGGTTTTTAGTTGGAAGCTGGGTTATTATTAGAGAGAGCCCTTGACTTAGAAGACTTTGCTAGTTAAATTGGATTGGAGATGGTTAGAAGAGTTATATTCAGACTTAGTGATTTTGTTTATCTCATTTGTAACCTTGTAATATCAGATTTTCAGTTGTAACCCTTGGAATCCTTTTGTATTATGTATGTCATATGCTTGTGTTTGTTCTGATAAGAATCCGTATTTGTGACACTTTTGCCCTTGTCGGGTTGGGGTGTTACAATTATGGTATCAGAGAACAGGCTGCGACTTGTAATACATTTACCCTTGACCTGTGAAGTTTGGACCACTAAGTTTCCACTGTAGGCGCTCATAAGATAACCTGTAAGAATTTGCCTTAGGACTTCCCTATAGGAACTTAAGTTCTGACCAGTGAGGAATGGGTAGATTATAAGCCTTTTGTTTAGGTATCATTGCTTCCGCATCACTCTGACTCATGCCTCGATTTTGGTTAAAGCCTCTTGAGATCCCTTTTAGAGATTGAAAGTTTATGCCTTGCACCACTTAAGTTTTGAAAACTAAATGAATCTTGAAAGCATTAAAAATTGCATAGTAATTTCCTGGCCCTATTTGATCCTTACCTTCAGATTCCGACTCTGACCTCTGATCTTTGTTAATCATTTCGATGCCTCTTGGGCATTTTGAGAATCTCCATGGCGAGTAGTTTGGCTTTCCCTCTTGATCATGACATCGATTTTGTTGATCTCTGAGACTATAGAAGTACTAGGTAGATTAAGATAAGTTGTGTTGCTTACGACTCGAGATAAAGTATGATCATCATGAAGGCATATTTATGTGGTGCTGGTATTATTAACGTGATAATACTTACACCATATAACGTGCCCTCATTGTGGCCATAGGATATCTTGGGAAGTACCTAAGAAGTTTAGAGCTTGACTCCCGATGGATTATCCGTGATTAGTGAGACCTTAGGTTCATTCTACCTATGCGTATACTCTACTTTCGTTCGTTAAATATCTGGGTGAATTTGGACTCTCGTGCTGCATTCTGTTGACCTCAGTTATGAATCTTAAACTCCTTGAAGAGCTCTCTGCTGTAGATACAATTATTCGATTTGAAATCTTGTTCGCATCCCATATGAGCTATTCTTTTTGGAAGAACCTCTTCAAGCGTGAGAATGTTAGAGACGATCTTTTGCGACTCGCTGCGACTTCGTCTAACCTAGCGACTTCAATTTTCGAGGACGAAAATTTTTTTTTTAGGGGGGAAGAGTTGTAAAACCCTAAAATTCTAAAATGTGTTAAAAGACCAAAATGCCCCTGCAAGTTTAAAAATTAATTAAAAGCGTATAAAGTATCGAATCGATCCCAAACTTCTGGCAATGCACAAGATAAGATCCAAATAATTTTGAGAACTTCATTTAACATTTGTACAAATGGTAAAATTACTAAAATACCCCTACATATGCCGAATATATTTAAAATGTATTATTATGTTATTTAAACTTATAATTATAGAAAGAATTAAGGATATTAATCATTCAAATCAATCACCACTTGATTTCCAGCTTTTATGGCCGAAATTATGGCCCATCCCTCCCCATTTGACCAGCCTTTCCTTGTTTTAAATCAATCACATTATTTTCTCTTGAAACCCTAATTGAGCGATAAACACACACACACAAACAACTCTCTATAGCTTCAATTCGACATCAAACAATTCCAAACACAATTTTCTGTGATCAAGCAACATCTAAAGAGTCCTAGAAAAATTATTGTGGAGGTGTTCGTTGTTTGGTTCGTCCGTGGTGATTTTCGCATATCGCGACTAGGAGAAATAAGGTATGGATCGAATTAATTCTTGCGACCTCCTAAAAATTCGTTTCTTATTTTTCTTGTGTTCCTCACATCATATGTGACCTGTGAAAATTGGTTTCATGATTTTTAGATCGTTTTTGAAGTCGTGGTGATTTTTGACCCGTTTTGGCTAATCGCGTACAAAAGAATTCGTACACCTCATTCCACACGTTCAAATCTTGATTTGGTATTTTTCTCAGACCCTATATATGTTATGAACACCAAATAAAATGTAAAAGTCGATCCATGCATGATCTAACAATTATTTGTGAATTAAATCTTAAAAACGTGTATAAACCCTAAATAATTCAATTCGAATTTTTGAGGCTTCATATTTATTTTATTTGGACTCCATATGATCATACTAATCTGGGAAAAATTATATTTCGAATTGTTAAGGCCTAAAATAATTATTCTTGATTTATTTAGTTTTACCGATTTAAAGAAAATAAAGAAGAAAAAGAAATAAAGTGTAATTCGATTTAGGGTTTGGATTGAGGGCTTGTTCTTGGTCATTTAATGAGGATTTAATGATGGTATAATTATTGGATAATGATTTGTATTTTTAGGGTTAGAGTTTTGATTAAATAAAGTGTTATACGATTTGCTAAAAATGTTTTGGGTGAGTTTTGTAACTTTTAAAACTCAAGGGTTATTTTTAGAACTTATTTTGGAACATGTACCTACTGTATAAAATATAAAAAGAGGGGGTCTAGTGTCATTTTTGTATTTTAAAGGATTAAAATGTTTCTAGGGTTTAATTAAGGTACGAATTATAAAATAATTAAATGGAGGGACTAAACTTGTAATTTCTGGAAACTTGGGGCTGTTTTGAGTAATATAATCTATTCAGGGGGTTATGTGTAAAATTGGTAATTTAATGAGTTAATATGTAATTATTAATAATATAAAGTTGAAATTGTAAAATAAGGGACTAAATATGTAACTTTGAAAACTAGAGGGGCCTATTGTGTAAATTATGTAAAATTGAGGATACATTCTTATAATATGATAAAATGAGTGACCATTGTGAAACTTTGATAAATTAAGGGTCTAAAGGGTAACTACGAACAATTGAAGGGTTAAAGTGTAACTTTTGAAACTAAAGGGGTATAAAGTGTAGATTATGAAACCTAAAGGACTAAAAGAGTAACTTGATGAATCTAAAAGCTAAAATGGAAAGTTACTTAAAAAGGAAGGGTTTGTAATTCCTGTCTACCCCTCTAGGTGTGAAGAAAGAGAGGTCCTGATCCACTCTGTGTCATCCATTCCTGATTTGTGGTGGCTTCTAGAATAAGGTACAGATATTCTGACCTTCTCTGTAAGGTTTCCTATGATTCTTTTCTGATTCGTTAAATCTTTGATTTGATACTCTGTTACGATCCTTTGCTATGACACCTTTGCTTTGACCTTTGATCTCGGATTTTGGACCTATGATATGAAGACCTTTTTGATAAGAGATGGAAACGTTTCAAGTAAAGTATTTTGAAAGGATTTTTCAAGCATGATATATTGACTTTAAGAAAACTATTTTGAAGTTCGTTTTATGAAAACTATTTGAAAGACCATTTATGAAAACTATTTTGAAGGGTTGTTTTAAATAAACCTTAAGAGAAAACCTTTTGAAAAGTACTTTTGATATTGAACCTTTTGAAGATTTGACCATCTGCTACTTTGACCCTTTTGTATATTGACCTGGGACATTGATCTTCTGATATGAATCTTCTGATATGAATCTTCTGATATGAACCTTCTGATATGACCTTTCTGATGTGACACTCTGATTATGATATGAACCTATGACCTGGACCTTTGACTCCCAGTTTGATACCCGAGCAAAATTTGTGACCCTAGCCATGAAGGTAACATGGCCGTGTCTGTGATGCACCACTGGCATGACTAGTGTGTAGCCCTAGTGATTTGGTTACACCGTCCCTTTGATTTGGTCTGCATGTGATTGGGTAGGGGCGTATGGATGCATCCTAGATCTGTTCTGTTTCTGATATATCTGGTATGTCTGGTGACTGGTACTGTGTGCAATACATGCCTTTCACAACCCTGGGAGCTTGCAACTCCAACCCTGGAGGTATCCCCTCAACCCTGACTTGGTATGCTGAGGTCACCCCTCCATACACCCTGGTATGTGGTTTGATATGATATGTTTCTGGGCTCGTGGTGGATTACTGTCCTAAACCCTTATTCTCTCTCTGTACCTTGACTTATATATTTCGTTATACTGTATCTGTTCTTTTCCTTTTACTTTCATAGCTGTTGCTTTCGTTTCCGTTTATTATATATCTGTTCACTGGGCTTTGTAAGCTCAGCCGCACGTTTTCTTTTCGTGTGCGGCAGGTTTTTAGTTGGAAGCTGGGTTATTATTAGAGAGAGCCCTTGACTTAGAAGACTTTGCTAGTTAAATTGGATTGGAGATGGTTAGAAGAGTTATATTCAGACTTAGTGATTTTGTTTATCTCATTTGTAACCTTGTAATATCAGATTTTCAGTTGTAACCCTTGGAATCCTTTTGTATTATGTATGTCATATGCTTGTGTTTGTTCTGATAAGAATCCGTATTTGTGACACTTTTGCCCTTGTCGGGTTGGGGTGTTACATGGGACACCCATTGATCCTACCAAATACCGTAGTATGATTGGGTCTCTCATGTATCTCACAGCTAGCCGACCGGATGTTGTATTTGCCACGTATCTATGCTCCCATTATCAGTCAAGACCAACTGAACGTCATCTGTCTGCTGTTAAGAGAATCTTTCGATACATAAAGGGAACCATTCATTTGGGGATCTGGTATCCGAAGGATTTTGGTCTTGAACTTGTTGCTTTTTCAGACGCTGACCATGCAGGATGCTTAGATACACGCAAAAGTACGTCTAGGGGAGTACAATTTTTGGGTGACAAGCTTGTCTCTTGGCAGTCAAAGAAGCAAGACTGTACATCACTATCCTAAACCGAATCAGAATACGTCGCTATGTCAGCATGCTGCGCTCAAGTCATATGGATGAGATCACAGTTGATGGACTACGGATACGTGTTTAACAAGATTCCGATGTACTGCGACTCCAAGAGCGCCATTGCTATCTCGTGCAACACCGTCCAGCACTCAAAATCCAAGCATATTGCTCTACGCTATCACTTCATCAAAGAGCACGTGGAAATGGGTACAATTGAATTATATTTCGTGGGTACAGAATACCAATTGGCGGATTTATTCACCAAAGCCTTGCCTCATGCAAGATTTGTGGAATTGGTTCATCAGATTGGTATGCGATGTTTGACTCCAGATGACATGGAAAATTTTCTTAAAAATAGTTAACAGAGTCAAACATCAAAACTATCTTTGTAAATAATTTTATGAAAAACATAAAAAAAGATTTTCATTTTTTTTCTCTTCCAAAAAAAAAGCAAGTACAAAACCTTCTTCAACAAATTCATTTCAAAACGTCAACAATTATTTCTAAACAAGTGTTGAAGGGGAGAAAGTAATTAAAATTTTAAAATTTTTTAAATTTTGTACTTGCATAGTTTCTTCAAAATTGTTGCTTCAAAAAAGAAAGGTGGTAAAATCATCTGAACATCAAAGTTGTTATTGCCAAAAATGCTAAGTATAGAACTTAGAGTTTGTGAGTTAGGATCTAAAATAAAAACATACAACGTTTAGGGACTAAAAGTGAAAAGTGGAGAAAAGTCGAAATAGTTTAAACAAAAAGGGACAAGTCAGTAAATGCACCATTTACTTCTCACTGACAATATTCACCAACCGTATTTAATTTTTTCACTCACCAAGATCCACGGCCGTAATCCGACCTGCAAACCCGTTCAAGATTTTTCTATTTTGTGAGTGAATATATCTTGTTTACATGATTTTAAGAAATAGTTTCGAAGGATTTCTTGATCCAACGGTCCAATTTTGCAAAATTGAACTTTTTGATTCTAGGGTTTATGCGTAATCGGGTTTCTTGATTTTAAGTGTTTAAGATGTAATTCTTTGGTGGGTTATTGTTAGAATAAGTTCCTAAACATGTTGCATATGCTTAAGTGAACCCAGAAACAAGATTATTGCATGTTCTAATTTAGGGTTTAAGCATAGAAATTGGGGAATAATGTTTGATTGTGTTGTAGTGTAATTAAACCATTGGAATGTTGTTCTTATGTGTTAAATTGATTGTCTATGCCATTGAATTAAACCCAGAAACATCAATGGTGTGATTTAGATTGCTAGGGTTTAAGAAGAACACGTTCAGGTTGAATCTTATGATTCTGTGGTTAAAAGATGTTATAATTTGAACACAAGACTCAGAAACAACTTAGGATGATATTGGAATAGACCAGACAAACATTTAACAAGGTTTTGATAAAACACGATAAATCTGATGAACAGGACGACTTCATTAGTTATCGAAAACTCTTGTATAAGAGATTATCGAAATTGCCACTAGTATCGCAAAGGTGATTCTATCGCAAATGTGATTCTATCGCAAATGTGATTCTTTTCGCAAATGTGATCTTATCGCAAAATGTGGTTCTATCACAAATGCGATCTTATCGCAAATGTGGTTTTATCGCAATTGTGATTTCTATAGAAATTGAACAAATTCCTTAGAAATTTCCAAGTCTATCGAAATTGGACAAATTCTATAGAAATTGGTAAAATTGATATTCTTAGATAACTGCTATGGTTAAACATGTAAAATCAATCTAAGAAACAAAAGGATCACTTGTGTAACATCAAGTTTAAATATTTGCTGACTATCATGTATCCTGCATATTTGTGCTTGATTGATGTTTCAGAAATCTCCAATGTCTGCACCTCAACAACAACCACTCCCAATGCTCACAAGAGCTGATGTTCTCCCACGAGGGTACAAGGCAGAATTTGGAAAGAACAACGTGACGGTAGATTTTCAAAAGATAAAATGTCCTGAACCAAGCTGTCAGATTACTGTAGAAGTACTCAAAAAACACAAGTGCAGGAGCTTACTGGACAGATCTGATAGCATTACTGAATTGTACATACATCAATTGTGGAATACTATAGAGCTGGACACAGATGAGAGGTACTTCACATGCACGCTGGATCGCAAAAAGGTTAAAGTCACTCCAAATCACCTTCGCAGAGCATTGGATCTACCTGAAGCACCAGAACCTGCAAACAGATTATATCCTACCCCAACTGAAGCAGAAGTTCTCAAATTCCTTATAGAAATTGGCTATGATGTACAACCGGAAATACCAATGATGAAAATTTCAAAAGTTAACGCCAAGTACATCCCACAACCCTGGAGAACCATCTATTACATCATGATCCGCTTAGTATCAGGAAGGGATAATGGTCATGAGCACCTATGTTTGTCGCATCTTCAAATCTTCCGGGGTTTAGTCTATCAGGAAAAGATTGACTATGCCAAACTTATCTGGGAAGACATGATTTTTCAGATGCAAAAACCATTCAACAAAATTTTATTTGTTCGATACACCAAACTGCTCATCAGTCTTTTACTTGACGAGAACCAAGACATTTCTCCTCGTCCTGGAGATCGAGAGATGCATCTGTACAAGTTGGACAAGACTATCAGCTTAATCTACTTTCCCAAAGAAAGCACACATAAGCAAGGGATTAGACTACCAGATTCTCTGCTAATGGAAAAAGTAAAGAAAACTCAAGCTTACGAAGATTATGATAGAGCATTCAGTCAAGGTCGTGTGGGGTTTTCCAAGCATGAAGAAGGGTCTGAATCAACTAAGACTCATACAAAAGGAAGTAGCAAAACTGGTAGTGCTTCCAGTGCGTCTAAGCAAATCAAACCTTCTGCACCTAATATCATCAAAAGAAGAATTCTAATGACGATTCCTAAACCAGAACCTGTAGAAGGTAGGATTGTTGAAGAAGAGGAATCCGATTCTGAGACTGAATCCGATGAGGAAATTATCATATTTCAAGAACAACTGGATACTGATGCAGCATTAAAAGAAAGCAGAAAGTCAATCAAGGAGGATGAGGCAAGAAGAGCTAAGTTAAGGTATGAAGAACAACTGAGAATGGAACAAAAGAACAAAGGAGCTGGAGGATCTGGAACAGTTAAAGAAGTGACTCCAACCCATCCTGATCCGGTTAATCAACCCGGAGGGTCTAAAGTTGCTAAAGACACTACATCTTAGCCCGACTCGGTTAATCAACCCGATAGGCCTGAGTCTCACACTGAAGACATTCCACCTCCACTCAGTCCGGTTAATCAACCCGGCAAGGGCAAGGAAAAGATAGCTGATGAAGAAATGAAGGATGACAAGATGAATGAAGAGGATGAAGGTCATATGGAACAATATGAAGATGAGAACTTAAATAATTTTTGGACAGAAACTGATGATGAAAAGTCATTGACTAATGAGGAGGAAACTACAAAAGCTGCAAATAAACTTGAAGCTGAATATAAGGCGGAAGAAGAAAGGAGGAAGGAAGAAGAACAAAAGAAGAGGGAGGAAGAGTAGAAGATGGCCGAACGTGAAGCAGACGAATATATTCGAACACCACCCATCACTCCACCACATTTAACACTCACTTATCAAGAGCCTCAGCATGCTTCACCACCAAAGGCTCCAACACCTCCTGTATCATCATCACATCCTCAATCACCACCACAACCATCACCAGTCAAAGAAGCAACAATAACTGAAGAGAAACTGAAAACAATCATCAAAGGCAAGAAAACTAAGAAGATCGTTAGGCTGACACGGGTTGAAGTCGTCTCTCCTACAGCTAAAAAGTTGAAAAAGGCAGCAAAGCTGGCAAGAGAAAAGAAAGACAACCAGCTGAGTGACCAAGTAAATGAGTTAACGAATATGGTCAAAGGTCTTACCGCTCAAGTAAAAGAGTTGCAGGAAACAAAGAATCGCATGGACGAATTCCTTGAAGATGACGTTAAAGCACAATTGCTCAAAGAAGCTAAGGGTAATACCAAGGGGTATGTCAAGAAGTATTTACCCAAGGCTGTATCATAGCAAATTGAAGAGCATTTCGATTCAAGTCTTGAGGACAAAGTCAGGAATATTGTAGCTTCAGTACCTCTTGTTTTCTCAACCCAACTGATAACGCTCAAATCTAACATGTTTTTAGGAGCGTTATTGTGGATTTTATGCATATATATTGGTCACTTTTATGAACTTATGGTACTTAATTGAGTATAATTTATGTTTTAGGTTCATGGAAGCTCAAGTACAAGAAAACGGAGAAAAAGACGAAGAAATGATCAATAAACGAAGATTTATGCATGTACGAAAAATTCCCGACAAATGCGAGTCTCTTGGAGTTTATTCGAGAAGATAAAGTCATGAAGTTTGTCACTCCAAAGACTCAAGAATAAAGCTCAAGAGGGAAAACGAGAAAAGAAATGAAGAAAAGAAGCTCAAACGATGAATTATTGGAAGACTCGTTGTTCCCGACACACCTCCACCATTTTGGCCATAACTTGAGCATACAAACTCAGATTTAGTTGATTCAAGCGCCCACGGAAAGCTAAGAGAAAGATCTACAACTTTGGTTTTTATCACTTCTGGCCAGGAGGCTCCATCCGATCGGTAGGAGCCCGCATCCGATTTGGATGGAGCAAACTTGACTTTTACGAGAGCTCCAACCGATCGGTATTTCCCCGCATCCGATCGGTTGGCTGAAACTGCCTTCTCCAAGTTATTTTTAATGCTTCTTTAAGTGCCATTAAGTCCCAAGTCCGATCATGTGCCTCTATTAACTCCTAAACCTGCTACTTTATGACACTTTGTGCCCAAGTTACTTACTTGTTGGCTAAGGGTGGCTTCTACCTATAATTAAGACTACTTTGGCATGGTTTCAAGTGTGATATTCTAGCCTCCAACCTTAAGGACGAATTTCCACAAACTATTATCAACCCCAAAAGGCCACAAACCTCTGCCATTTCCAGAAGTAGTGCTCAAGTGCTTGACGAAGTGTTCGGGTGTGATTTTCCGGCTTGGTTAGAAGTTGTAGTTGATTGGAGGCTTGAAGGTTGCTATAATCCTTCACCTTTGCCTATTGTAATGCATACTTTGGGTAAACTTTGTTACTTTTATATTTCAAGATGTTTGTTATTGATATGATTTATGAGTTTATGTCTTTGGTTGACATGAGTGGTTAGTTTTATTTATACTTGTTTGGAATCATGTGAATATTGATATGGAGTGTTTGGTATTTTGCAATATAGAATTATGGTTTTGCTTATAAGTTTGTTTGAATATTAACATGTCTAAATAACTTGTTGATGAATCATAACCGGGTTTATAAGGTCGAAAGAACTTCTTGTTATGATTTATTCCAAATGTTAATGCGCATATATGTTTGGTATTTCATAATTGACAACTATGAATAAACATGTTAAATGGATTTGTTTATGTCGAAAGGGTTCTTATGAACAAATTGGTAAAACTAATATTTCTAACAAATGGTTTATAATGAATTGGTTTATAATAACAGGCCGAAAGGGTTAGACTAAACCATGATGTATGCAATTTCATGATATCACCCATTGAATTGGAATTGTATGAACTTTGATTTTGTTTGCTATTGCTTAAATATCTACCCGATACTCCATTCACTCCATTGAAATAGACACTAGTTCCAAACAAGTATTGTTTTTAATCTTATTGAATTCACATAATCATCATTCTTAGTGTTACTTGTTGCTTATATGGTATTTTTGGTCGTGACAACCAATTACCACCTTTTAATTGCTTATTGTTACATAGATTCTTCACAACTGAAAACACCCAAATCCCAGTGAACGACCTCGGCTTACCAAACAAAACTAGCTACATACGAAAGGGTCATACTTGCCCGTGTGTTCTTAGCTTTATTCGGTAATTCGTGTTATAAATTTAAAACTAGTAGTCGCGAGACACATCACCAACCAGCAAAGCCAAAGGAACTTACAACCGAACAACTCCAACTAGAACTCCTCACCAGACTCACAGCAATCACCTCACCTACAAAAGAAGAAATAGCTCTCTATGAGGCTATTAATGCTAATCTGGAGTCTTGCAAAGTTGCGGCCGATAAGGGAAAACGTCCACGAGGGTAACAGCGGATCTGGTCCACAGCTAAAAGAACCCATCTGACCGTCAACCACAATAGCTTCTCAACCACCGAAGACTTTGGGTTCAGGTCCAAAAGAGATGGAGCATCAGTTTGATCACATTGCCATAGAAGAAATGAACTTTCAGCAAGAATTTGATCAACCTCATTCACCGCCAAAGACCAAGGCTACATCAAGCAGGAAATCTTCTAAAAGACCAAACGTAGTCTCATGGTTAGATGAAGATGACACACAAGGAAATGAATGGTTTGACCAATTGGCAAGTGCTCAAGTACAAACAGACGATGACTCAAAGATAGAAGACATCACATTTGAGTTTACTCAACAACTCAAACGTACTCAAAAAGTAAAAAAGATGACCAAGAGGGAACTACGTCAAATCAAAAATGATTCCATCAATCTTTACAAGGACAACTCCTCAAGTGCAGCTGAGCTCGAGTATCACCTCAAAAATATTGCCCGTGCAATGTCGAGCAAGTTCAGTTGGACGAATCCAGATGTGATATTGGCTGGAAGCACCTCCAGAACCAACCAACCATATATCACAGACTGGACGAAACCACTGCTGGTAATTCGAGTCGCAGATCAACCATCCATCCCATACCAATTCTTCTACAACAATGACCTTGAATTACTCATGCATGGAGCAAAAGGTAAACCAAAGTGTGCAACCTCGATAACTTTGATACCAGCAGCAAATTATCCGAACCCTGCCATCGAGGAAACTGCAACTCATCTCTTCACTTCTCAAAAAGTGGAATATGACCAAGATGCGCAGCTGGGAATTTATCACTGGTTCGAGAAAAGGAAGATATGGTACAAAAGCAAACTTACCAAGAAGTCGTCTTCCTCAGTGAAAAGTGACCTAAGAATTGTTGCTGTGGTAAGTCTAACGGGGGAGAAGAAGTATGATTACACCTTCTTGTTCGAGATCAAGGTTAGAAGGCACGACCAACAGCTCTACTCGTTCTCTGAAGCGGATTTCCCAGACTTAAGTCTTAATGATCTTGAAGACATGTACCTGATCAAAGTTCAAGGGAGACTGCAACATATTACACCAGATCTTCAATCTGCTTTCAGTACTTCTATTCTCCATTTTATCAGAAGGAAGATCATAAAAGAATGGGTAGAAGATCTTCTGCTAGGGGTCGAGAGCTATCAGAAGAAGTTGAACATAACTGCACCACTGCTAAAACTTCCTAAGATCAACAATGAAGCTCAATACACCTTCAAGAAGGAGGCAACCTTTGGATTCATTTACAAGAGTGATCTGACGATTTACTGCTTCATGGCGTATAAGGAGATTCATAAGTTCTGCGACCACACATTGAAGAAGGTTCGTGATGGGCTAGTAATTCGGGTTCGAGATCAACAGTTGCAGAAATCTAAAAGATGGACGAATGATCAACTGAGACAGATTTATCAGTTAGTGATCAAGGTTGAGAGAACGATGTTCCAAAGAGACCAAATGAGGAGGCTCGAAAGCTATGTTGGAGGACGTCCATCCTTCCCGATCAGAACTTTCCAAAGACCTGATCCAGTCTACACCTCATTCAGAAGGGGAGGATGATGTAAGAGTTTGGCTTATTCTTATAATTCATTTTTCTGGCATATATGATTGTTAAAAATAGCTTGTGCACACATCACAGTGCACAACCCGTTCCTGTAAAGAAAGGACCCTGAGGTACGCTTCAGTGCCTCAATCCTGATCAAATGAGCGAAAGCTTCTTACTTATGAGTAGAATTAGGCCAGAATTTTTCTAAGTTTTTTTTCAAAATTCTGCTCATAAAGACAAGTATTCCCTTGTCAAAGGGGAGTATTTGAAAAATAATCTTTTTTCTGATAACAACAGTTCTTGAAATTCTTCCCGTAAACCTCAAAAAGAGCATATTTTAATCAAAAGTTTACCAAAAACAACATGAGTTTGCTATTTTTGAGGGGGAGAATTAAAATGTGATTAAAATATGGTACTAAAAAGCTGAAATCTCATGTGAGCAAGACTCAGAATTGAACCCTCGAATTGATGACATCAAAAGTCAGTAATCGAAAAGACATGTCCTGGATGGGTAATAATTTCAAGCCAGTTTATCTAGTGATGTAAACGTGTCTCGCAAAGGATATATCTGAGTAGAATGTACCAATTTCGAGAGTTTTTCATTGAATGTGATCTGGACGGGTAATAATTTCAAGCTATTTCTACTAGTTATGTAAACGTGTCTCGCGACGATCATGTTCATTGAAAATCAATCAATTCAAAAATGCTAACTCTACCCGACATGTGTAAATTTAAATTATATACTTATGAGCACATGTTAAAGGGGAGTATTTCTGAAAAGCACAAAACTCTCAAAGTGTTAACAAAATATGTTTTTCATAATCATAAACACTTTGAGAAATTTTCAAAAGTTTGGTTTATGGCAACAATAGGATAGTCATGGTGTTATAAGGTGACTAAGGTTAGGAAAAACTGTCCTATGATCCGCCAGAGCAGGAGGGATTTACCCAAGGACAATTCCAATAGTTTAGTACTAGAAAAGTCCTAGGTATGATTGAAAAAGGAGAAATGAAAAGAAAGGAGAAAGAAGGGTTTGAAGAATGAAAAAGAAAAGTAAAGAAAAGGGTGAAAAGAAATAGCCCTCCATTTGTTCAACCTTAGGGCAGACACCGGGTTCAATACATATGCTACTGGTTGTTACTACGGTAACACTGGTATTGAATAATAAAGTCGTCATGGACCCAGTGACGCAATGCACTAAACTTTCTAGCCACTCAGGTGTTTCTCAAAAGACACTTGTTTCATTTTACACGGAGAACCCTTCATCATCTATCGACCTCTCACTCCGAGATGTGTTGATATTGAAAAGGTGGCACTCTGCTCCATGCTTTCAAAGACCAAATAAGAGCACTTAATTGAGTCTAGAGCCATTAGGTACATCAAAGATCTCTTAGGTACACTTAGCATACACTGGCTATTCAACAAAAAGAACAACAGTTGTAAATTATAAGAGTGTCCTTCGCAGATCTTAGCAATCTGCCGAGAACGTTCATGAGAGAATTCATAAATTATGATTCTCAGTGATTGAATGAAAATCCCGCCAGGGTCAACATCAAACAGCCCTGACAACAGGTCACTTCGGTAATCCCTTGTGGATTACGCTTAGTGTTAGCTCCAAAACGGTCTACAGTCGTAGGGTGATCTCCAGCGATTCACTGAATCGTGGGTGTACTTTGGTGTGTCTGTGTAAGGCCTTTCGGGGGTATCCGATTCAGAACGGCCTGGGTGAGGATTAAAGAAAGTCTTCACATAATGCTGTTGACAATCTCGAAGTCCGAACCTGTAAGTACCGGATGATTTATTACTAACTGTTTACCTGCAGCGAATCATGGAGACCTGAAGTTCCACCATCTTTTCATCATGCTCATATTCTGAAGCAAAGTTCTCACAAAGACTAAGGAAGAACAAAAGTTCAAAGAAATTCAAGAAAAGTCTAAGATCAAGTACGTTAAATTTTCACAAGTTAAAGATCAAGCTTATGAAGAGAGAACTACATGATATATGAAGAACGAAAGTCAAAGAACATATGAGCATGGTGGAAAAGACGTAAAGACACTATTGGAGAGAGGCAGATCAAGAAGTTATCATATCATGTCACAACAAGAATGAAGAACAAAGATTATAAAGACGTCAAAAGCCGAAGAAGCAAAGATGACGTCGAGCAACCAAGATGACCAAGCCTTAGGGGGAGATTGTTAGGAACATGTTTCATATATTTACAATTCTTGGTCATAGCGTTTATTAAGTTGCTCTAATTGGGCTCTAAGTATTTTGTAAAGCCCACGGCTGATTAGGAGCTCATGGGCCATGTGGCCATGTTAATTCCTTCTAGAAACTATTATGCATGTGACACTCTAATTCTGTGCCTATAAATAGAAGGCTTGGGTGGTCATATTAGTTGTTGGTTTTATTCACTTTGTAGTCGAAGTTCTGCTAGTATTTCGTGTGAATGAATCATCCACTTCTTATTCTCTTCATCTTATTCTAATCTCTCATTATTACTTTATACGTTTCAAAGTTATTGTTTAAGTATTTGTATACGTGGTTAGTAGCTTGTGTTACCCTAATATTAGGACCTATCACAATTCAATCTAAATTATGAATAGATAAATTAAAGAAAAATTAAAATCTTGAAATATCCAATTTCCTAGAAATATGTACAAAATCAATTCTATAATTATGTTCAAAAGATATATTTAATCTAAAATATATATGTAATCTATATCTATATTAAAAATTTAATGTATAAGAAATCGAATCCTAAAATATATCCACCTTTATGTTCTATAAACAACGGCATTTGATATATATTGTTCAATCCTAAAATACAATTACTGTTATAAAAAAACAATAACAATGGTGAAAGCAAAGGCATCGAAGGTATTCATGTTTTAATCAAAATTAGTACATTAATTATGTGTTAAATTAAACTAACTGTATAAAATATCAAATACTAACACTTTTGTATGTTAATTATATGTAGGAAAATAAAAAAGCAGCAGCTAAAACCCACTCTAACCACTCAAACCATAAGGATAGGTTCAAAAAAGATAAACCATCCATTGTTATATCTGACGATGACGAGGTATCACTAATAGGGTAAATTCGTATTATGTCAAACTCATCAATCAGAAAATCTAAATATCTTTGTAATAGTTGCAGACTGTTCCAGTTACACGTAAACGGTGTAGACTGACTAAAGACAACAAGTTAGTCCGCAACAAAAAAATTTATGTTAGTTCATCAGATGATGAAAAGGCACAAAACATAGTTGACAATGAAGAGGTATCACAAATAATTTTAATTCATATTATGTAATACTTATCAATCAGAAAAATTAACTACCTTTGTAATAATTGCAACCTCTCCCAGTTATACGTAAACGCCGTAGACTGACTAAAGACGACAAGTTAGTCAACAACATAGTTATTGATCTGATTTCATCAGACGATGAAAAGACACAAGCAAAAAAAGTTGTAAATTTAACTTCATCTGATGATGAAAAGGCACAATCAACAGTTGTGAAAACTCCGACTGCTATAATTTACAATTGCTCATTATATTTTTATAAAACATATATATTGTACGAAAATCAATGTTCATAAGTATTGTAAATGTTAGATTTAACCTCTTCCAAACAACCCCTATAGTCCAAATAATAGGATAAACCAAACAGCTCCGCTAAGCCCAGATTATTAAGCTAGCCTAGATAATAGGATAAATCAAATAGTCCCCATAACAGATAATATGTTAGTAACTACTAACTATGATTTGGTGTGTAGAACCCCGTTTTCCCATGGATTCTTGCAGATTACACGTCACAACAATTGGATCTTACAAGTCCATTGTCTTACCGAGATCTATCAAAGATATCTGATGATGAAGAACCAAATACGTTTACTTGTTCAAAAATAACACAAGACTCTATAGCATCGAACCGACAAAAGTATACGCACTATGATGAAGATACGGATGACGAACATGAGAAGAACAATAGCGTATCTGAAGAAGGTGTGTGGGTTAATATCAATGATCCGGATGAACCTTTTTATGATTTAGTTGACTATAAACCCAAGTATACTATTCTTGATGAAAATATCAATGAAGAATCTTCAACAGGTTATTTGTTAAAAATTAATTCCATATACAATTTTGTTTGTGAGTGGTGTTTAGAAAATTTAAATTTGAACTTATATATTTTGTTTTTTTTTTTAATTTTTTTTAATTTTAATTTTTTTTATTTTTTTTACATCCATAGATGAGGAATATCATGATGATGATGATGGTCAAGACAAATATACAGCCATGGATGAGGAATATGATAGAGAGCTTTTACGCAAACATAACATGAGTGACAATGAGATGTGGGATGATATGGTTGATATTGATCAAAAAGTGCGGGGAACACATGTTTCTAATAGCTACATTGATGACGAAGTACAGGAAGTCGATTCAGACGCATATAGTGTTAGATCTGTATCTTCTGATGATGATATAGCAAGTTTTATTAATGACGGCTCTACTGATTATGAAACGACAGAGGATGAGAATAGTGATGATGATATTTGATCAAGCATACAAAGAATCTCAAAAAATTATGTTTCTTGAATATTTTTATTTTAAAGAGTTGTGACTGTTACTATTTTATTTCTAAGATGTTCATAGGATTTATGTTTTATTAATAATGAAATTTACATATTTAATTAGTATAAAAAACATGTAGTATTTCACACAAACATACCATGCACACCATCCTTTATCAAGTATAATCAATTTAACTGTTTCTCCTATATGAGACATTATGTGTAGATTTACATCTAGATATAAAAAAACTCCATATGCAACCTTTAACTTAAGAAAATATATACTACTATATGTAAACAAATTATACTATTCTTAACAAACAATATATCTTAAAAAGTAAAAAAAAATAATGTTAAATATAAAATATAATCCATCCTTGAAATATAACAAACGTTGTAACAACCCTTATCAATTTAGTGTAAAATTCATATTTAATAAAAAAAAGAACACACTAAAAAAAATGTATCGGTTTTTAAATTAAAATTTCGACCAAAAGCTTTATTTATTATTAGATAATTACAAATGGAAAATATCGAATAGATATTTACAAAAAAAAAATATACAGATATTTTAAGAAATTATACATTCCTATAAAATAGTGTTTATAAGTGTAAATTATTTAGATATGATTTTGTATAGATATTTACCAAACATATACATATATATAAAGAAATTATACAATGCGTAAAATTTTGCCAAACATTATATGTACCAAACTTTGACAACTGCTTTTTAAAGTTCATCTTTTTCCAGGTGACATCACAAAGCAGATCGTTTATTCAACAATGGAAAACAATGCGAACGACTTACTTATCCGGCGTAGGGGCAGACCTAAAAAAACAAATACAACAAGGTTAGACAAATATCCCATTTTGTTTCCTAACAATACTTATTAAACAAAAAATTGTTTATACATTATGTTTTGTTTTGAAGATCAAATAACATCAGAAGATAACACATTCAACGCTCAGTTCAAAAATATACTTAACACCAGCAACCACGTACCTTCACAACCAATTTATCATGCAATACCTGAAGAAGAACCTGCTCCGCGCAGAGGAATACCTGTTAACAAACATATAATACTTGCGATAGATCCAGAAAGGGGAAGTCCTAGCGTACAACAAAACGAAGCACGTAAGGCATTTGAATTAATCTACATATCTTTATTTCACTCTTACTGGGATTGACACAATTATGTGATAATAGTTTAGCTGTTTAAAATCATATCAGTTACTAACAATGAATTAGTAGTCCTAAATAGCATATCTGAATTTACAATATTAGGGCATCAGTACGATTATAATCTTAACAGTTTAGTTGTTTATATTTTACACAGAATTAAACGACTTTCACCTCCGCCAAAAAGGGGGGCCTCCAACAACAATACTTCTACAATGGATGAATGTGGAAACAAACAATGAATGCGTGAATAAAGTACCTAGGCCAAGGGGACGTCCTTTTAAGAATGCAACCCAACCACGTAAGAAATTTAATGCAGCATAAACACGCATAAGTTAATTTGTCTTTATAATATTTTCCATATTGAGTTTTATACCATCAATAACAGAAGCAACTACGAATATTGATCACAACCAATCTGGTGCACATTCTTGTAAATGCAAATCTGAAAGGCTTAAGCAAAAAACAAAAATTGTTAGACAAAAGACATTATAAGGATTACAATTTAGTGCTACACGCTTGGCAGACGAGCATGTTACAGAAAAAGATACCTTCGTTGGAATATCTAACGGTACACAAACTATATCCTTCATTAAAACAATTGTTCAGCACCATTTATTGTCATGTATTTATAAATTCTGTATACTTTAATACTATATCGCTGTACAGATTACAATGACCATGGAGATCCAATTTACAAATGCGATGGAACTTACCAGTGGAAACCCAAAGACGTTGATGGAACTTATCAGTGGAAACCATCCAAAAAGCAATACATTCATTGAAAATATCAGACGCTACAATTCAATGTTTGCATTCACATCCATGGGTGCTAGACAAGACATGTCAGTTAATCAAGGATATGGTGCATATTGTTACAGAATACAGGGTGAAAATTACCACTTAATGGGTTCGTTATTGCCAAACGAAGGTGAACCTCCAATGTTTGCACAACTATATATTTACGATGCTGAAAATGAAATCCAAAATAGGATGAATTGTTTCAGGTATGTTGTCAAATCTTATAATGTAATGTTAAGAATCTTTGGTTTTTGATTATATTTTAAAAAATATTAAATTTTTTATTAAATAAATTAAGTTACAAATTCGTATTTAACTTACTACATTTGTAACTATATCAGTCGACACATTTTGCAGAGAATCACGCAACAGACCACAACTAACAGTTGATTACCGACATGATTGATTCCATAAATTAGATTGCTAATTCGAAGGCGGGTAAATGGTTTGTATCTGAAAGGGACATAAATAAATTAAAAATACGTCTTATTGGTACAAGAGAACGAGATGGAAGGAATTATAACCTACCCACGGCTTCTGAAGTTGCAGCACTGATTGTGCGAGATTTTGACAGCACAACAAATAAAAGGGACATTATTCTGCACATGCAGGAGGGAGGTAAAAGAAGGATCAACAAATTACATCCTTCATATCCGCACTACAGTATCCTCTGTTGTTCCCGTATGCGAAGATGGTTATCGACAGACATATACCATTTTGGTATTACTGATCACACACCAACAAAAAAAAAACGAGGGTAACAATGAAAGTGTATTTTTCATACCGATTGCAAGAAAGGCCAAGTGTTTTTTCTATGTGTTTAAATGCAAGGAGGCTTACTCAGCAATTCATTGTGGACGCATACACTATGGTCGAATCTGAAAGGATGTCATACATACGAAAGCAACAAAAAGATTTGAGAAATGAAACATACACTAAATTAGTAAATTGGCTGAGACGAAATTCTGGTGTGAAACTACGAGGGAAAAAAGTAATCTTGCCTTCATCATTTACTGGAGCCCAAGGTATATGATGCAAAACTATCTGGATGCCATGACAATTTGCAAGGTGTATGGATTTCCAGACCTTTTATTACCTACGTGCAACCCGAATGGCCAAAGATTTCACGCTTTGTGGCTGAGAAGGGCTTGAAATAGAAGATAGACCAGATGCAATTGCTCGAGTTTAAAAAAAAAGTTGACACCTTATGCGAGACTTTAAAGATCGACAATATTTGGAAAGCTCAAAGTGGGTATCTACTTGAACTCTATTTCCTAACATGATTATTTCCTAACAAGTATTTGCATATATATATATCTAATTTATGTTATTAACGCAGCTGTTTACACAATCAAATTCCAAAAAGAGGACTTCCACATGCTTACATATTACTTTTTTTGGATAAGAACATAAAATAACCACCCATCACAAATTGACTGCTTCATTTCCGCTGAAATACCGACAAGAATGAGGATCCGGAACTCTATAAAATTGTAACTGACCCAATGATGCATGGTCCGTGGCCTCAATGACCGAGCTGTCCTTGCACCATAAAGAACAAATGCACGAAGAAGTTCCCAAAAGTTTAATGAAAAACATTCATTGATAAAGTGGTTATGCCATTTATAAAGAAGGAATGACGGTCTAACTATAACAAAAAGTAAACGGAATTGAACAATGGTTCGTGGTTCCATACAACCCCGGACTGCTACGTCGATACCAATACATATTAATGTTGAATGGTGCAACCAAATTGGGTCTATAAAATATCTTTTCAATATATAAATAGGACCAGACGAGTTACTGCAGCTCTAGAAGACGAAGATGTGATGAAGTCAAGGATTTTACGATGTAGATATCTTCTGCATATGAGTAGCTTAGAGAATAACGGGTTCGATATACATTACAGGTTTCCGCCTGTTGAGAGATTACCATTTCACTTAGAAGGAGAACAGTCAGTTATATTTGATGCAATTGAATCTATTGATTTCACATTGGACAAGGCATCGGTCAATGAAACAAATTTTGTTGCATGGATGGAAACAAACAAGACAAACGAAGATGCTAAAAAGTTACTCTACCACGAGTTTCGGAACACTATGTATGGAGACAAGAAGAAAGGAAATTGTTAAAAACGCCAAAAGGGACGTGTATTGGACGTGTGCAACATTTCCCTCCATCTATGGACGAATTGTTCTATTTGCGAGTATTACTCAACAAAGTTAGAGGTGCCACAGACTGGATTGACTTCAAAAAGTTTGAGGTGTCACGTATCCTACATATAAAGATGCTTGCCAAGCAAGAGGGCTGTTGATGGACGACAAGGAATACATCGATGGATTGTTGGAAGCCAGCCATTGGGGATCAGGAACATATTTGCGCACATTTTATGTCATGCTAATTATGACAGACAGCATGTCTCGACCAGAGGTTGTTTACGAAAAAACTTTGAAAGTAATGGCAACTGATGTCACGCATATCGAGCGAGTTAGGAGGAATGACCCAGTTGAGAAATGTTTTCAATCATAACCATATATTCATTACAGCCTATCTACATAATTTAAAACATCAGATATATTAAATACAAAGTTTATTAAAAATTTAAAACAACAAAAAAACAATCCAAAATAACAAATGCACATTATAAGTATTCAAAGCAAATAAACAACACCACAGAAACTAACGGTGATTTTTCATTTACAGATTTGGAACTATTAGACATTGAAAGGAAAAACATATTCCTGACATATATAGAACACATGCTTCTTTGTAACAACAAAAGTTTAAGAAATATACCAAACATGACATTGCGAAATGAAATGTTCACGATGGCAAATTAAAACAGGCTGGTGTCGACCGAGTTGGCATAAAATAAATATGAATTACGCCAGCAACACAAAAGAATGTATCGTTCATTGACTTATGAACAAAAAGGTATATACGAAACAATAATGGACGTTGTTCATTCTAAAAATGGAGGTATGTTCTTCGTGTACGGGTATTGAGGGACTGGAAAGACATATCTTTACAAGACATTGTCTGCTACAATAAGATCAAAAGGAGAGATAGTGTTAAATGTCGCATCAAGTTGGATTGCAACACTTTTGTTGGAGGGTGGTAGGACTGCTCATTATCGGTTTGCTATCCCAATCAATATAGTAGAGGATTCTGTGTGCCATATTTCAGCTGACAGTGAACTGGCAGACTTGATAAGGATATTGTTGATGCAAATAATGTTCTAAAAACGTTATTTATATCTTTCGATTACTTCACATTTTGAGGATGACAAAATGTGAAATCACGTTACGTTAAAATTAACGTAAACAAGTTTTTAATCGGAAGATCCCGTTTCTACGCAAATCACTCTAGAACAAATTTACAACTTGACAAATGATCAAAGAAGTGAATTTGTGTTTTGAGACTTCACATTTTAATGGGACAAAACATTTTTTCAAAAATAACACATGAAAAATTATTTTTGAAATATTAAGAAATGTTTTAATGGAAAAATATGTTTGAAAATCACCACAGCTATTTTTCCCCCCAAAATCAGCTCCAACCTTCCCCAAATAAGTTTTCACCAGAAAAGACAAAATTTGGAGCGTCCTAGTCTAGGACGGCTCCACGGTTCCACTAAATTTAGTGGAGCCGTCCGTACTATTTTTTCTGTAACGTTCAGATTTTCTTTGCCTATAAATACCAACCCCTTTCACAGATTTTAGGCATCCTTACACACACAAAACTTTCTGAGTTGAATACTCTCTTCACACTTTCTTTCTTAGATCATTTAGGTTAGTTTTTCTTTTGTTCAAGAGTGATCCAATCATCCTCCAAGTGATCCTCTTCATTCCTCTTCATTAGCAAGAGAAGAACACAAGTATCCAAGTTGATACAAGGTGTTATCATCCCTCTTCATTAACAAGAGAAGAACACAAGTATCCAAGTTGATACAAGGTGTTATCATTCCTCTTCATTAGCAAGAGAAGAACTCAAGGTATTCAAGAAGATACAAGAGTTGTAGTTGTTAGGTTTTGTAACACTTGTTACATCCTTTTTGTATCTTAGCATACAACAAGATTATCCTTCTTTTGTGAGAGTGTAAGTGAAGATCATTGTGATCTTAAGAGATAGTGAAGATCTCTTAAAGCCATTGGGCTTGTGTGTGAGTGATCAAAGGATCTAGAGCAGTTAGATTATGTAGAGTGAAGTGAGAGTTGATCTTTGTGATCGTGTTGGATCGTGGTGATCTCTTGTAGCCATTAGGGCTTGTGTGATTGGTCACGTGGACCTTGGTAGATTGGTGCTAGCTAAGATTAGCACTCGACATTTAGCTTAGTGTCGGTAATAGGATAAGCGACGTGTACGGTTTTCTCCACCTGAAGGGAGGTTGTTGACATAGTGCTTGAAACTCTCGAGTGTGGTACTCGAGGAGTGGAGTAGGGCAAAGAAGAGCTTCGTAGCCGAACCACTATAAATCCTCTGTCTCGGTTTGATCTTTCCAACTCTACTTTTTACTTTCATTATTTTGTATTAGTTAGTTTAGTGTGTAGTTCAGATTGGTGTTGATTGATTACACATAGAGTTCTAATCAAAGTTTCCAATAGCCAACTTTTAAAACAAGATTTTTAAAAGAACTTTAAACAGGTAAACTATTCAACCCCCCTTCTAGTTTCCCACAATTGGTATCAGGAGCCACGTTAGTCAAGATTTTAAAGGATATTGTATTTTAAAACTTGAATCGATCAATGGATTCCGACAAATATCTAGAAGGGCAATCTATGAAAAGACCACCACTTTTCGAAACCGATTGTTTTATTTATTGGAAAACAAGATTCGAAACGTATGTGAAATCAAAAGACATTGATCTTTGGCATGTTATTACCGAGGGTGACTTTCAACCTATTCAAATAAATCCGAAAACTAAAAATGATGAAATACTTTCTTATGATAAACAAAGTGATGAACTTAAAAGGAAATTAGCCAAAAATAATGAGGCTAAAATGATGATTTATAATGCTTTGCCTAAAAAGGAATTTGAAAGAATTTTCATGTGTAATACGGCAAAAGATATTTGCAAAACTTTGTTAGTCACTCACCAAGGTAATAACCAAGTCAAAGAGAATAAGATAGATCTTCTTGTTCAACAATATGAACAATTTTCCATTACGGAAGATGAGTCAATAGATAATGCTTTTGCTAGATTCAATACTATTATTACTAGTCTTAAAGCTCTTGATGAAGGTTACTCTAGCAAGAATTATGTTAGGAAGTTTCTTAGGGCTCTACATCCTAAATGGAGAGCAAAGGTTACCGCCATAGAAGAGTCAAAGGACTTGGCGATGTTGTCACTCGATGAACTTATAGGAAACTTGAAAGTTCACGAGATGATAATCAAGAAGGACTCCGACATAGTCAAAGGCAAAAGCGAGAGAGTTAGATCTCTAGCTTTGAAAGCCAAGAAGGAGTCTAGTGATGAGGAATGCTCAAGTTCCGATAGTGAAGATGAGGAATATGCATTAGCGGTTAGGGACTTTAAAAAGTTCTTTAGGAGAAGAGGTAGGTTCGTTAGGCAACCTCGTGATGAGAAGAAGACATCACAAAAGAACCATGTTGAAAAGAAAGGAGAAGTGATAGGAAATGCTTTAGGTGCGGAGATCCTAATCACCTCATAGGAGAGTGTCCCAAACCACCGAAATTCAACAACCAACGAGCTCTCATAGGAGGCTCCTGGAGTGATAGCGGTGACGATGAAGAAAAGAAGCCCAAGGACGAAACATGTCTAATGGCTCATACTTCAAATGAGGTACGTTACGACTACCCTGATTTTATAGATGACAACTCGTCAATAGATGATAACATACTAAATGACGAACATAATAATCTATGCAAAATTGTTTCAAAAATGCTAAGTAGAAACAAATCACTAAAATCAAAATTGCATGAACTTGAAGTAGAAATTTTTGGACTAAAGGAACAAGTCAAAGGACTTGAAACAAATAAAGAATTAGACATAGATTGTGAGTCATGCATAAATCTTCAAGCAGAAAATGAGAAACTCAAGGAAAAATCAATTAGAATCACTAGGTTCAAAAAGGAAACAGAAAATGCTTCGACAGATAAAACAAATCAAGTAAAATCTGTCAAACCCACGAATTCTGTCAAATCCCCAGACGGCACCACTAAAGGTACCAACGGTACCATTAAAACTAACGGAACCGTGGTACCGTCTAACACTGGAGACAGAACTGAGTCTAATTTCAAAAACAAATCAGGTCCTAAACCAACTCACATAATTGTAAATGGTACAAAGGTCTCTATTGCTAGTATAGAGGAAGTCAAAAAATTTTACAAACCTATGTCAAACCCCAGACCTGGATTTGTAAAACCCAATAGGTCTAAGACTCCTCCACCTAGAAAAACAAGCACTCCCAAACCTCGGTCAAGAACTCCTCTACTGAGACGTAACTCTAGAAGACAAAGTTTTCCAAGTAACTATCCCGTAACTTGGAATGACTGTCAACTACAAAGTTACTTGCCATGGGAAATTTGCCCTCCGTTCCAACATCTAACCACATGCAAGTAATGCATGGGATGTTTAATGCTAACCACTTTGGACCCATGAGATATTGGGGACCAAATGTTTGAATGTTTTTCTTTTGCAATAGATATGCTTGGGAATTGACTTGGAGCCTGACGAATGGGTCAAGGATAGTGGATGCACTAAACATATGACAGGTAACCGAAGTTTATTCTCATCATACAAGGCATACAACAGAGGTAATGTCACTTTCGGTAGCAAACTTAAGGGCAACATTATAGGCAAAGGTACGATCACTCAAAACTCCTTCACTATTAGAAATGTTGAGCATGTAGATAACTTAGGATTTAATTTGCTTAGCTTTAGTCAAATGGTGGATAATAAGTGTAGAGTTATATTCCCTGAAGAGGGTAGTGAGATAATTAAGGATGGTAAAACCATAGGCAAAGGAGTTAGGAGAAATGGCTTATTTGTTATGAAAATAGGAAATAAGCCTCAGGATAGGATATGCTTAGCAACCATAGATGATAATTCAACACTATGGCATAGGAGGTTAGGTCACGCCAATATGCGTTTGATACAATCATTGGCATCTAAGGAATTAGTTAGAAACCTACCTAAGATTAAGTTCGACAAACACTTTTGTGACGCTTGTAAAGTTGGAAAACAAGCTCATTCAAGTCACAAAGCTAAGAATATGGTCTCGACCTCTAGATGCCTAGACCTCCTTCACATGGACTTATTCGGTCCATCCGCCGTACGGAGTTACGGAGGAAATTACTACACCTTAGTAATAGTTGATGACTATTCTCGGTATACTTGGACTAGATTTCTTAAGAATAAGACTCAAGCTTTTGAGGAATTTGAAATCTTTAGTAGGAAAGTCCAAAACCAACTAGGATGTACAATAGTCGCTATTAGGACGGATCATGGTCGGGAATTTGATAATGAAGTGCAATTTGGAGTATATTGTGATGCTAATGGTATTACTCACAATTTCTCGGCTCCACGCACTCCACAATCAAATGGGGTAGTAGAGCGGAAAAATCGTACTCTACAAGAGATGAGTAGAACGATGTTGAATGAACAATCAATTCCGCAAAAGTTTTGGTGTAATGCGGTGGACACCTCAACTTATATTCTTAATAGGATTCTAATTAGATCTATCCTAGAAAAAACCCCATATGAAATCATGAAAGGTAGAAAACCTACTCTTGATTACTTTAGAGTGTTTGGAAGCAAGTGCTTCATACTAAACACTAAAGATTACCTCACCAAGTTTGACCCAAAGTCTTACGAAGGTATCTTTCTAGGTTACTCCCAAAATAGTAAAGCCTATGTTGTCCTAAATAGAGAAACCATGAAAGTCGAAGAATCACTCAACGTGACATTCGATGAAAGTCCTCCACAAACTATGACATCACCCTTGGTGGATGATGACTTAGATGAGGATGAAGCCATTAGGGTCAATGGCAAGAAAACCTTAGAAGATGACATTGAGGATGAAATAGTTGAAGTTGACGAAATTGTCAACATTAAAGAATCCAAAAACCATCCGATTGAAAATATCATAGGTAATTTAAACCAAAGAACCCTTAGGTCACAAACACAAAACAAAAGGAATTTCTTTTGTTTCATATCAACCGTAGAACCTAAGAATGTAGGTGAAGCGATTAAGGATGAAAGTTGGATACTTGCCATGCCAGAAGAACTTAATCAATTCACCGCAAACCATGTTTGGGATTGATAACGCTTAAATCTAACATGTTTTTAATAACGTTATTTGTGTTTTTATATGTGTTTTGTGGTTATATTTATATGCTTTTCTTACTTAATCGTACCGAAGTATGTTTGCAAAGTATATGTAGCCAAAAACCGGAAAAAGGATGAAAATGATGCATAAACGAGGAAGAAGGAAATAATTATGATTTCATGAAGATTCTTGTGGCAAGTCCCGCACCAAAAGGTACTTAGAAGAGTAAAAGTCCATGAAGTCAAGTTAATGGGTTTAAAGATGAAGGGAAAGATCAAAGAACCAAGAGCTACGGACAAGAAACAAGTCAAACGGCAAAAGTCCAAAAAGAGTAAATCAACAAGCTCCATCCAATCTGATGCAACCCGCATCCGATTCGGATGGAGGTCAGCTTTGAAGACCAACCGATCGGTTGGACGAAATACCGATCAGTTGGATGTCGTCTGATTTCTAAATCTTTATCATTAAGTCTTGTGCTTGCTACACATCCGGTTCTAGGACCTTCCAATCATAATTATTGACTATTTAATACTACTTGGAGGACAAGAGAAGAATTAATGAACCAATACCTTTGGTTGGAGTTTTATAAGAACCATTTGATGAGTATTGAAAAAAAAGAGATACGAGACTATCAATAAACAAGTAGAATCCATCAACCACTCATCACATACTCTTAATTTTTGTCCAAAATGTCCAGGAGAAGAGGAGAGTCGAAGTCCATTTCGTTTCTTGTGAGAATCATTGCCTTTTCACTTGTAATCTTATTTTTAATCATTGTAAGACTCTCAATCATTGCTTTTAATGTTCAAGGTTTTAAGATTATATTTATGTTTGTTATGAGTGGCTAGTGCCTTTGTGCACTTGCTTAGATGATGTGTATTACCTATTGATTGGCATATGGTTGTGATAACATGTTTTAATTCAATTTCAAGTCGATTCTAAGAACCAATTGTGATCAAGTTTCATAGTGACATTTGTTGGTCTAGTTTAACTAGTTGCTAGTAATTTTAAGGGTCGAGAGAACTATTGTTATTCAACTAGTTATAATCATTTGTCTATGAATGATTGTTGTCATCCACTATTCTTGATTAAACAAAGAAACTTAATCATGATTGTAATGAAAATGATTTTGTCTATCAAAACGGATTGATTGTAAACCATTTCAAGGGTCGAAAGATTAATAGTTTACCATCAATTGTGACCTTTTGTCTATAATCGGTTACCTTTCGTATTGACCATTTCTTAAGCTTGTTTGATAAAACAAAAGATTGTTTTTGTGTTTAAGGTACACCAACTTATGAACCTTGAATTGATCTTGAATTGATTGGTTAAACGTAATGCTTGTTTTTATAAACTAAGATCTTGACGAAGGTTTAATTTGTAAAAACAATAGATTAGTCACCAAACTAATTATCATAACCAACATGTTATCCTAAGTTATCACAATCATATTAGTCAATTGTAGTACACTAGTCTAAGCAAGTGTAGTTTTTAATCATTTGAATTTTCATATTATCACTATTGCTTGTTTGAGAAATTTGCTTTTAACTTACAATTCGATTCACTACACAAATCCCTGCGAACGATCCCAACTTACCATAAAAATCTTGCTACAACGGACGAGTATACTTGCTCGTATGTGTTGTTCTTAGATTCGGTAATTCACCCTTATAAATTTAAAACTTGCACGAACCGGACACATCAAGTTTTTGGCGCCGCTGCCGGGGATTTTGATTTTGTTTCTGTATGTTTTAGTCCATTTCTCACCTAGTTAGTTTTCGTAAAAAAAAAAGTTTTACCGAGCTGAGAAACCGATTGGTTTCACATCCATCCGATTGTTTGCCCAGTTTTTCAATTTTACCGAGAGCATCATCCGATCGGTAGACACTTCTATCCGATCGGTTGGTCAGTTTTGATCTTTTTAAATTGTTTGCATTCTTTGCTCGTTTGTTTAGACATTGCCTCGATTCTCTGGGGAATTGTATGAACACTCGATCAACTGGAATAGAACCAATTTCACCTTTTTCAGATCCCGAACGTTTAGTCCGAAGACAAAGAAAGAAAAGAAAACCCTTTGTTCCATTAGCCAATTGTGTGCCGAAAGTACCAAACCCCATTTTTGATAACCTTTTTGAATCCAAAGTCGTTTATAATCCGTTCACTGATCAGCCTTTTCCCATGGCTGATGATAGACCCATTTGGGAAGTCAACCGAGCCGTAGCACCCACTCCTGGAGCTGCTATTGTTGCTGTCAACCTAGGTGACAATTTCACCGTGAAAGGTCATCATCTTTCTATGATCAAAGAAAGTCAATTAGATGGCCGTTCGAGGGCCGATCCTCACAAACACATTGCCGAATTCATTGAAATCTGTGGCATGTTCCGATATGGTGATACCAATGTGGATGCCATTAAACTCAAACTTTTCCCGTCATCACTTGCTGGAGATGCAAAAGTGTGGTATAACGAATTAACACCCGGAATCATCAATACTTGGGAGGAGATGAGGCAAGCTTTTGTAAGCCGATTCTTTCCACCTGCCATGTTTGATCGACTCATGGGAGAAATCCGTGCTTTCACACAAAACCCTAACGAATCGCTCGTCGAAGCCTGGCTTCGTATGAAAGATCTACTTCGAAGTTGTCATGGACATGGTTTAGGACGAGGAACCATTATCCAAATCTTCTACCATGGACTTGATGAAGCATCTCAAGGAATTCTTGATGCTGGAGGAATTTTTCTTTATAAGACCCCTAACCAGGCATACCAATTGCTTGAAGACCGAGTTCTTCTCAAACTAGACTGGTCGAAAGATGCCAAAACCAAACCCTTACGAAAAACCGTTGCTTTTACTGAAAGTTCTGATACATCTAAACTCATGGAGAAAATGGAAACCTTGGTTTCCAGAATCGATTCGCAATACTAAGATCTTAAAGGAGAGATGAAAGAAATGCGAGATGGTTGTAACAACTGTGGAGGTAATCACCCGTCTTCAGAATGTGACGATCAACCAATGGATCAACCCAAAGAAGGAGAAGCTAATTATGTCCAAGGAGGATACCGTGGAGGCGGATATCGTGGAAATTATTACGGACAAAATTCTGTAAATTGGCAAGATCGTCAACAACGGGATAACAATCGTGATTCTCAACCACGAGTAGACAACCAAACTCCACAAAATTCTGATAAAAAAACAGAAGAATCCGATTTTGAAAAAATGATGAGAGAATTCGTCACAGCTCAAAAATCAACCAACGAGTTTGTCAAGAATCAATTTTTCAATCTCAAAACCAAAGTGGAGCAAGGTCAGAAAAATCATCAAGCATCTATTCAAGATCTTGAAATCAAATTTGGTAGACTCTCTGATCAAATTTCTTCCTGACCATCAGGTTCGTTGCCAAGTAATACCCAAACAAACGCTAAGCCGACATCATCTGGATCGAACGATAAAACTTATCGTCCACCACAGACTCGAAATGAGCATATCAATGCTGTATTCACAAGAAGTGGTCTTTCTTATGATCCACCACCCAACCCAAACAATACCACGATCATCGATGATGACAGTGAGGATGAAGATGAAGAATCCAAGAAGGAAAATACCCCAAAAATGCCACCCAAACCCAAACCACCAGTTAAGGCTTACACTCCAAAAATTCCATATCCTCAGAGCCTTAAGAAAGAAAGAATGGAGGAGCGTTATAAGAAGTTTGTTGAAATAATCAAAGAAGTTAGACTTAATGTACCCCTCATTGATGTTCTATCCGGGATGCCCAATTATGGGAAATTTTTGAAGGAACTTCTTAATAACAAGAACAAGTTGGAGAAAATATCTTCTACCTTTCTGAATGAAGAATGTTCAGCCATTGTTCAAAACAAAATTCCACCGAAACTCGGAGATCCCGAAAGTTTTCTGATTCAATGCATATTAGGAAACAACATCACATGCGATGCTTTAGCCGATTTAGGTGCAAGTATCAATTTGATGCCCTATCTCTGTATTTGAAACTTTCCATCAATACCTTGAAACCCACAAGGATGAGTATTCGATTAGCAAATCATACTTATCAATATCCTGTTGGTATTGCTGAGAATATGCTTGTCCAAGTAGGTAAATTCATTTTTCCCGTGGATTTTGTGATCTTAGAAATGGAGGAAGATAGTAGAGTACCCCTTATTTTAGGAAGACCTTTCCTAAACACCGCTGACGCGATCATCAAAGTAAAAGGAAAAGAACTCAATCTTGGAGTTGGAGATGCTAGAATCACCTTTTTAATCGATAAAGCAATGCAATATCCACATTCCAGTGATGACACTTGTTTTAACATTGATATAATCGATGAAGTCACTGAGGAGGAATTGGATGCATTACTTGACGATTCAGATCCATTCATGACTACTTCATAGAAAATTAGTGAAAAAAACTTTGATAAAGAGTTCGCTGATTTTATGGAAGTAAAGTTTGAAGAAGAAGAAGAAGAAACAGAAGTTGAAGAAGGAGAAATAGAAGAAGATTTTGAGGAAATCGATTTTAATGATCAATTGAGAATCAAAACATCACTTCAAGAACCACCAACTGATCTTGAGCTGAAACCACTTCCCGAAAATCTTGAGTATGCTTACTTGGAAGATAATTCACTACTTCCAGTAGTCATATCTTCATTGCTCAATGATTATGAGAAAGAATGTCTCATTTCCATTCTCAAGAAGCATAAAAGAGCTTTTGTGTGGAAAACTTCTGATATCCCAGGAATCAGTCCTAATTTTTGCAAGCACAAAATCAATTTCGAAGAAGAGGCCAAACCAGTTGTAGAAAGACAACGTCGACTCAATCCCAACATGAAAGAAGTTGTTAAAAAAGAAATCATCAAACTTCTTGATGCTGGTATTATTTACCCCATCGAGGATAGTCCTTGGGTAAGTCCTGTTCACTGTGTGCCGAAAAAAGGAGGATGACTGTTGTGACCAACGAACATAATGAATTAGTTCCTACTAGAACTGTCATAGGATGGCGAGTATGTATTGATTACAGGAAATTGAACAAAGCCACCAGAAAAGATCATTTTCCTTTTCCTTTCATGGATCAAATGCTTGAGAGATTAGCAGGGAACAAATACTTTTGCTTCCTTGATGGTTTTTTAGGATATTTCCAAATTCCTATTGATCCAGCTGATCAAGAAAAGACTACATTCACATGTCCCTTTGGAACTTACGCTTACCGGCGTATGGCTTTTGGATTATGTAATGCACCCGCGACTTTTCAAAGATGTATGATTTATATATTCCAAGACATGCTTGAAACGTCTATGGAAGTTTTCATGGATGACTTTTCAATTTTTGGAAGCTCATTTGAAGCTTGTCTTTCTAATCTTGATAAAATGCTTGAAAGATGCGAAGCTGCACATCTTGTTCTCAACTGGGAGAAATGTCATTTCATGGTGACTGAAGGAATTGTGCTAGGACACAAGATTTCCAACGCAGGAATGGAAGTTGACAAAGCAAAGATCGATGTCATAACCAAATTACCACCCCCAACCAACGTTAAAGCCGTTAGAAGTTTTTTAGGACATGCCAGTTTTTACCGTCGTTTCATTAAGGATTTTTCCAAAATATCTCGTCCAATGACGAAACTTCTTGAAAAAGATGCTGTTTTCGAATTTAATGCAGATTGCATGATGGCATTCGAAACGTTGAAAACCCAACTGACTAGTGCACCCATTATGGTTTCACCTAATTGGTCACTACCATTCGAGCTCATGTGCGACGCAAACGATTTTGCTGTTGGAGCTGTATTAGGACAACGTGAAGAGTAACATTTTCATCCTATATATTTCGCCAGCAAAACACTCAACAACACTCAACAAAATTATACGGTTACGGAGAAAGAATTGTTCGCCGTTGTTTTTGCTTTCGATAAATTTAGATCTTATCTTGTGCTTTCGAAAACAATCGTGTTCACTGATCATTCAGTGTTAAAATATCTGTTTGCCAAACAAGATGCCAAACCGCGTCTCATTCGATGGATTTTGCTATTCCAAGAATTCGATATCGAAATCAAAGATAAGAAAGGAGTAGAAAATCTAGCTGCTGATCATCTGTCTCGTTTAGAAAATCCAAATTTGGAAGAGTTAAAAGAAGATGAGATTGATGATTATTTTCCGGATGAAACCCTCATGACTGTTGATACAGTTGATGAAAACGAAATTCCATGGTTTGCAGATTATGCAAATTATCTCGTTGGAGGAATTCTAAAGAAAGGATTAACTCATGCCCAACGAAGTAAATTCTTTTCAGAACTTAAACACTACTATTGGGAAGAACCCTATCTTTTCAAAATGTGTCCCGACGGGATGATTAGAAGATGTGTTTATGGTTCCTAAACGAGAAGAATTCTTGATGAATTTCATCATGGCCCGACTGGGGGACAATATGGTCCTTCCACCACCGCTAAAAAAGTCTTTGATGCTGGATTCTATTGGCCAGGTATTTTTAAAGAAGCCCATACTCTTGATCAGAACTGTGATGCGTGCCAAAAATCCGGTAGTCTTTCTTGAAGAGATGAAATGCCACAAAAGAGCATTCAAGTCTGTGAATTATTCGATATTTGGGGAATCGATTTTATGGGACCATTTCCTGAATCGCACAAATACGAATATATTCTCGTTGCTATTGATTACGTTTCCAAATGGGCTGAAGCTGAAGCTCTACCCACAAATGATGCACGAGTAGTTGTTAATTTTCTCAAAAAGCTTTTCGCTCGTTATGGAATTCCTAAAGCTTTAATAAGTGATCGAGGAACCCATTTTTGTAACAAACAAATGGAGAAAATTATGAAGCGATACGGAGTTCATCATCGTTTCGCTACAGCTTATCACCCACAGACCAGTGATCAAGTCGAAAATACCAACAGAGCCTTAAAAAGGATACTCGAAAAAACGGTTAAAGACAATCCCGCCGTTTGGTCGAGGAAACTAGATGATGCTCTGTGGGCATTTCGCACGGCTTACAAAACACCAATTGGTACAACACCATACAGACTTTTGTATGGAAAAACCTGTCATTTGCCGTTCGAAATCGAACATCGCGCTTACTGGGCACTGAGAAGCTGTAACCCAGATCTCAAAATAGCTGGAGAAAAGTGATTTTTGCAATTGCATGAACTCGATGAACTAAGACTCCAAGCTTTACAAAGCTAGAACCAAAGCCTATCATAACAGAAAGCTAAGAATCCGAAAAGAATTCAAAGCTGGAGACAAAGTTCTGCTTTTTAATATGAAATATAAGTTCAAAGCTCCCAAGCTGAAACCGAAATGGTTCGGACCGTATATAGTGAAACATGGATTTCCATCTGGATATGTTGAATTGCATGACAAACATGGTGGAAGTTTCATTGTTAATGGGCACCGAATTAAATTATACTATGACAAGGAGCAAATGAATGAAGTTTCTATAAAAGAGATTCCGCCTGAATCGGAATATGAAGCTATAACATTTATGTCACCTTTCCCGGCCGATTTCAAGAAAAACACTCCGTGGGCCGAGGATTCTGGTTATATCTATGACGTTCTTCCTAGACCATGGGAGAAAATTAAATTGGAAGACATAGACGAAACTGGAGAAGGAATAGTGATAGGAAATGTGGTGTATGTTCCAAAATTCTCAAAGAAGAAATCAGAAATTGCACCAACGTAAAAAGGAAGTTCGAGTCCGGCTGATGAATCGTTAATAAAACAAGCGCTTCTCGGGAGGCAACCCGTGTGTTTTCTATTTTCAATTTTATTTCTTAGTTTATTTTCAAGTGATTTAAACCCAAAGTTTTTCTAAATTGCTTAGTTGAACTTAAGTGTGGGGGTGTATCACTGACTCTTGAATAAAACGTAGAAATATTTCGTGTGTGTCTTTTGTTTTTAAGATTACTGCAGGTAAGGATTGCGAAACTGGGATGCTAGGATCAAGAATCACTCTGAGCAGAAAATACGGTTTATTCTCTTATTTCCCTATTTCATTCTTTGAAATCGTTTATCACATTGAGGACAATGCTTAACTTAAGTGTGGGGGGGGTGAATAGGAAAATAAGAATAGATTGTATGTTGCGAGCTGAATTTTAAATTTTGTTTACCCTTGTAATCTAGTTGTTTGTCATTTTAAAGATCATATATTAGAATAAACTGGATTTATCCACTAGAAAAACCCGAAATTTTTGAAAATTTGAGATGTGTCCCGATTAATATTGCAATCTATTCTGGGATCGATAACATTAGCTAGCACATATTATAGCCCTTTTCACAAAACTGTGAGGATTTGAACCTATTCCGTATATAACATACATCTTTTTTGCTTAGATCTTTTGCTATGAGTGTGCCGGTGATTTTATTTATTCTAGAACTTGTACTTGTAAATCATTACGAGACCGTTGTGAGATCATTTTCTTAGTGATATAAGTATATATGCGTGATAAGAGGCAACCTTAGGATTTAACCCTAATAAGCCTTCCAAATTGATATTTAGCTAGTTGCATTGGCTAGTTCACCACCAGTATAAACCCTTTTGTTAGCGTTTATCTTTAACGCTAGATACCCCTAGTTACACCCTCCGAGCCTATTTTTTTCTTTTGATTAAACCCAGAAAAATACAAAAAGATTTTACACCTTTTAGCCTAGCCTTACCCCTAGTCAAGTCTTGGTTGGTTGCTAGCTATTTGGCAAGATGGATGTTATGTGGGAAATCATGAAAGTTCGAAGAAAGTTGTGAACTCCAAAAGTAGTTATCCAAGTGATGTCATCACAACTATAAGATGACAAATATGTTTAAAAAAAAAAAAAGAAAAAAAAAAAGAAAAAAAGGGTCATCGCAACTATAAGGTGACAAGAATGAGCCAATGGGCTAGTGAATAAAGTATGAATCAAGGAAGTATGGAGTTTCTCGCAAAATGGCATGATAGTGGTTTGTAATAGCTAGTAACATTCGGTTAATAGACTTTGACTAGTTTTTGTTTTTATCATCAAACCTCTCTCAAATATATCCCATGCCTTATCCTACCCTTTTTGACTTTGTGAAATTATTAAATGTATGGACATGTAGTGACCATCCGATTTCTTGAGGAATTGACTAACGTTGTTAGCGATCTGGGGCGTATTTTGGCGACCATCCGTTATGCAAGTAACGTTGTTAGCGAACCAAGGTACAATCTAGTGACCATCCGTTATTTGGTAATGCAAGAATTCGTTGTTAGCGAGCTATTATGTTTTGCATGAGATAGTGGCACATAAGTCTGATATTGCCCCTAAGCCTTAAACCTGAATAAAAGTCCTCTTTGACATGTATACTTGGCACTCACACCATTTCGGTGTAGTTTTGTTTCTTGTACAAGCTTATGGTAATATTTAGATCATGACTGAGCAAATGAGTGTCATTCCTCTTATATACTCCACCAATCATACAAATGAGTGTTTTGAGTGAATTATAGTTCATTTCCCTTTCGTGAGGTGTTTAGTAATGTGTATCATGCAAGAAAATCATTTGGGTATTGTCAAACATCTCGATGCTTCAACCATAAAAGCTTAAAATGATGGATCTAACATGTACTCGTGCTTGATAGATTTGCATCACATTTTTCTAATCATACTTGTATGCCATGTGGATAATTTTTTTTATTTCTAGATTTGCTTGAGGGCCAGCAAAGTTCAAGTGTGGGGGATTTGATAACGCTTAAATCTAACATGTTTTTAGTAGCGTTATTTGTGTTTTTATATGTGTTTTGTGGTTATATTTATATGGTTTTGTTACTTAATCGTACCGAAGTATGTTTGCAAAGTATATGTAGCCAAAAACAGGAAAAAGGATGAAAATGATGCAAATACGAGGAAGAAGGAAATAATTATGATTTCATGAAGATTCTTGTGGCAAGTCCCGCACCAAAAGGTACTTAGAAGAGTAAAAGTCCATGTAGTCAAGTTATTGAGTTTAAAGATGAAGGGAAAGATCAAAGAACCAAGAGCTACGGAAAAGAAACAAGTCAAACGGCAAAAGTCCAAAAAGAGTAAATCAGCAAGCTCCATCCGATCAGATGCAGCCCGCATCTGATTCGGATGGAGGTCAACTTTGAAGACCAACCGATCGGTTGGATGAAATACCGATCGGTTGGATGTCGTCTGATTTCTAAATCTTTATCATTAAGTCTTGTGCTTGCTACACATCCGGTTCAAGGACCTTCCAATCATAATTATTGACTATTTAATACTACTTGGAGGACAAGAGAAGAATTAATGAACCAAGACCTTTGGTTGGAGTATTATAAGAATCATTTGATGAGTATTGAAAAAAGAGAGACACGAGACTATCAATAAACAAGTAGAATCCATCAACCACTCATCACATACTATTAATTTTCGTCCAAAAAGTCCAGGAGAAGAGGAGAGTCGAAGTCCATTTCGTTTCTTGTGAGAATCATTGCCTTTTCACTTGTAATCTTATTTTCAATCATTGTAAGACTCTCAATCATGGTTTTTATTGTTCAAGGTTTTAAGATTATGTTTATGTTTGCTATGAGTGGCTAGTGCCTTTGTGCACTTGCTTAGATGATGTGTATTACCTATTGATTGGCATATGGTTGTGATAACATGTTTTAATTCAATTTTAAGTCGATTCTAAGAACCAATTGTGATCAAGTTACATAATGACATTTGTTGGTCAAGTTTAACTAGTTGCTAGTAATTTTAAGGGTCGAGAGAACTATTGTTATTCAACTAGTTATAATCATTTGTCCATGAATGATTGTTGTCATCCACTATTCTTGATTAAACAAAGAAACTTAATCATGATTGTAATGAAAATGCTTTTGTCTATCAAAACGGATTGATTGTAAACCATTTCAAGGGTCGAAAGATTAATAGTTTACCATCAATTGTGACCTTTTGTCTATAATCGGTTACCTTTCGTATTGACCATTTCTTAAGCTTGTTTGATAAAACAAAAGATTATTTTTGTGTTTAAGGTACACCAACTTATGAACATTGAATTGATCTTGAATTGATTGGTTAAACGTAATGTTTGTTTTTATAAACTAAGATTTTGACGAAGGTTTAATTTGTAGAAACAATAGATTAGTCAACAAACTAATTATCATAACCAACATGTTATCCAAAGTTATCACAATCATATTAGTCAATTGTAGTACACTAGTCTAAGCAAGTGTAGTTTTTAATCATTTGAATTTTCATATTATCACTATTGCTTGTTTGAGAAATTTTCTTTTAACTTACAATTCGATTCACTACACAAATCCCTGCGAACGATCCCGACTTACCATAAAAATATTGCTACAACGGACGAGTATACTTGCTCGTATGTGTTGTTCTTAGATTCGGTAATCCACCCTTATAAATTTAAAACTTGCACGAACCGGACACATCAGGGATTTAGTACCTCTTCCTAAGAATCAAACAATCATAGGAACTAAGTGGGTGTTTAGGAATAAACTCGACGAAAATGGCATCGTAAGTTAGGAATAAGGCAAGGTTGGTAGCACAAGGCTATAACCAACAAGAGGGAATAGATTATGATGGAACCTATGCACCCGTAGCTAGATTAGAATCAATTAGAATACTCCTTGCCTATGCTTGTGCCTTAGACTTTAAACTATACCAAATGGACATGAAGAGTGCGTTCCTTAATGATTATATCAACGAGGAGGTGTATGTTGCACAACCTCCGGGATTCGTTGATTTCAAATATCCGAATCATGTTTACAAGCTCAAGAAAGCACTCTATGGTCTTAAACAAGCTCCTAAAGCTTGGTATGATAGACTGAAAGCTTTCTTGATTGAACATGAATATACCATGGGAAAGGTTGATAACACACTCTTCACAAAGAAAAGAGATTCACATATCATCATTGTTCAAATATATGTCAACGACATTATATTCGGATCAACTTGTTCAGAGATGTGCGATGATTTCTCTAAGATCATGCATGACGAGTTTGAGATGAGCATGATGGGTGAATTGAACTTCTTCCTTGGTTTACAAATTAAACAAATGGAAGATGGTATCTTCTTTAATCAAGCTAAGTATAGTAAAGAAATGCTTAAGAAGTTTAGTTCAGAAGAGTCTAATCCCATGAAAACCCCCATGTCCACGAAAATAAAACTCACGAAAGATGAAGAAGGTGAGTCCGTGGATAGCACTAAGTATAGAGGTATGATAGGAAGTTTACTATACCTCACGGCAAGTAGGCCCGACATCATGTTTAGTGTCTGCCTTTGTGGTCGCTTCCAAGAGGATCCCAAAACCTCTCACCTTGAAGCGGTTAAGCGTATCTTCCGATACATTAAAGGCACTATACACTTGGGATTATTCTATCCCAAGGGGACAGGTGTAGAAACTGTTGTCTATGCCGACTCTGATCATGCGGGAGATTATGTGGATCGAAAGAGTACGAGTGGCGTTTGTACCTTCATGGGTTGTTGCTTAACTTCTTGGTTCTCCAAGAAACAAACGGCTCTTGCTATCTCCACAACCGAAGCCGAGTACGTAAGCGCCGGAAAGGCATGTCAACAAGCACTATGGATGAAACAAGCCCTTATAGACTATGACATCCATTTAGATGACGTCCCCATTATGTGTGATAATAAAGGTGCTATTGAATTGAGCAAGAACCGCGTTCAACACTCTCGTACTAAACATATCAAAATTCGCCACCACTTCCTTCGTGATAATGTTCAGAAAGGAAATATTTCTATTGAGAAAGTTCCTCCTCAGGACAATATCGCAGACATCCTTACCAAACCTCTCAAACGAGAATCCTTCAACTACCTTCGTCTATGTCAAGGAATGATGGAACATGTTCCATAAACCTCATGACTCTTGAAGTCATCTCGTGTGTCTCGTTAAGTCTAGTTTAGGTTCCCTAGTCAAAGGAATTTATTAGGTATAAATTCTTTCCTCGTGTCAAAGAGTCTCACTAAAACAGCGAGACTTATTCGTCAAACATCAAAATGGGACAGAAAACCATCCCTGCAGATACACGGCTCCACTAAATGTGGCACGGCACCGTGCATCTGGAACATTCCGTATTTCAGTTCCCTTTTTCCACACCACTCATTCCAAACCCTCATAACCTCAGCAACTGCTGTCATAACTTAACCTCACACCCAACACTTAATCACACCCCTTCAAGATCATATTCAAGACATTGAGTTTCAAGATCCTCAATCATTCTCACCCTTTTCAACAAAAATTGTAAGTCATCTTATTCCAATTTTTTATTTTATTTTGGGTCTAGGGTTTATGCATTGATAAAAATTGAATTGGGGGTTTTCAATTTTTTTTAGGAAATTTTCAATTAGAAGTCATCAACACCAAAACATTTCAAAATCTTTGGTACCAAAACATTGAGGTTACCAAAACACCCCAATTCCATCATTTTCAAAATCTCACGAAACTAGGACCATGAAATTGTTCTTTTCATGCATTGTTGATGCAAACTAAAAACAATTTCTCATGCATACAAGATCTCACAAATCATGATCGAACTACATAATTAATATGTATTCTTCGACTTATTTGCTTGAGCAAAAGTAAAATTAGGAGTGTTTTGGTAATCTCATTATTTTCTTTTGAGTCGAGATTGCCGCACCTCTACATAGTTTGCATATAGGCACACACTAGGCATGTGCATATAATGCAACTATTCTTAATACTAATTTTTCCTAAAAACACTTTTATAGGAAACAAAAATGTCTCATGAATATGATTTTGATCATCTCCTAACCGACACCTACACACCCCAAATATCACAAGAACCCACAACTCCCGGTAACCACATTCGTGCCTATGTCAATCTTGAAACCCGTCGGTTTCATGAAGGTCGTGTCGGTGATCCATCCCTTATTTACCATCGGGACATCAACACTTCTTTTAGAGCTATAGGATTCGATTGCTTACTCCACATAAACGAGCACATTTTTCCTCGCTTTATGTTGGAATTCTTCCGACAAGTTGAATTCGTACGTAATGAGGATCAATCCTTGTCTCTTTTGTTTTGGGTCAGATATTTCAAATTTGTCCTAACCCTTGAGCAATCTGCTCAAATCCTTCAAATCCCCAATCATGGGCAATGTGCCTATACTGAGGATTGGTGTCTTGAGTCCCTCTTCAACTATCGTGAAGAGGATAGTCCATATTGTTCCTACATACCCTCTCCCTACGAACTAACCAAAATCATCGGTACCCATAAGTACTCCTCTTTTCCTAATCCAACAAAAATTCGTTTGGAAGAGGTGCGTCATGAACTACTTTCTTGGGCAGTCATCCTGCGAGAAAATGTTCTAAGTCTAACAGGAAATCGTGAGCAACTCCCGGCGTGTTGTGCTCATATGATCTACTGTCTCCTTACCCAACAACTATACAACCTCGCTTACTTCTTCCCTAAGCGAATTGTACATCTCAAGGGTAACAAGAATAAATTGATACCCTATGGGATGTTCCTAACCCGCCTCTATCACCACTTCATGAACCTACACCCTTACCTTCATGGTCCTCAATACTCACTTTTCACACCAGTCATGAAACCCATAACCGAGTCATACGTATCAACCATTCTCATTTCCGAATCCTCCACCCACTATGCACCCTTTGATGATCCAAATCATGAGAATGAGATAAATTTTCAAGACGGGAGTATAACAAGAATGGGAGAAGGCTCAAGTCATAAGTAGTTATGAAGAGATTTATATCTCCTACTAGGGATTATTCTTAATAGACTATATTAGGAATTAATACTCTAATTATCTTGCATGCTTAGTACTAAATCTATCACCATGCATGAATGATCTATGTGATATTTGGATGTTAGTTTATCTTGTCCTTTATGCTTGCATGCTTATGATTATCTTGGAAAATTGCTTGATAATCTTTATGTGCTAGATGTAGCATTGTAGGGGACATATTAGGAAAACAAATACTTAGTGAGTTGAGGCATTATCATTTCCAGGAACTAGTTCCCCTAGAAAACATCCCCCTAACTGCCCAGAACTAGCCTCAACAGAAATTTTCGTGGCAATAGTGTCACGGTACCACTAAATAGGGACGGTACCGTTAAATTTAACGGTACCGTGGGTCATTTAGAGGAACCGTGTCCCTGTTTGACGGATTTTTACTGTTCCTCCTAGAATCCCTGCAATCCTAACCTCAAACCTGCAAATTTTGCAACCTCACACACACCCTAAGATTCCCTTACTACACCATAGGACACTCCCATCACCTTTAATTCAAATTTCACCCAACTTGCCTATTTAAGGCCTCACCCTTGCAAGCTTATCTTGCACTTCACCTTCAACCTCCCATCACACAAACACCATGTCTTCCACACAAGGATCCACCTCTCACATCTCCAAGAAACCTAGGATAACCGTGAAACCACCCTCAAAACCACTCTTTGTGGATCTCACAAAAGATGATGAAGCTATGACACCACCTTCCCAAGCCACTCCTTACTCACCATCACCACCTAATGCACCCTCTAAAACATCCTCTTCCTACACAACATCTTCATCATCCTTTAACACAACATCATCCATGGAGTACACACTATCACCCATAACTCCATTGGACTATGCCATGCCAACTCCTTCCCCAACAAACTCACCACCACCACCTTCTCCTATCATGGCACAACCCATCCAACCCCATCCCTTTGATCTACATAGTGCTAATTGCCTATGTTGCCTCCACAACCGTAATCTTATCTTTTGCTTAAGAGATGAGATTCACTTCATGTTCTCCTTTGTGGAGCACCTCTTGACACAATCACCACCACCCCAAATGATGTCACCATCTCCACCACCTCCTAACTTCTCACCAATAAACCTTTAGGACCCTTCTTGGAAATGAACCTTGCCTGTAGTCATTAGGGATTTAGGTTTCCTATTGTCTCTTTTATGCTTCTTATGTAGTCATACCTATGTATGACATTTGCTTTTATGAATGAATGCTTTCATTTTATGTGGATGCTTAGCTACTTAGTCATTCATTTTGTGGTTGGATATTTGTCCTAGGTGCTACATGTTAGATATCGTATATATGTCATCTAACCTGGTTTTGTAGCACGAATCCTTGCTCGATTCCTTGGTATTCTCCAAATGAGGGGGAGTATACGTCAAGGGGGAGCTTTAGTCACCTTTTTGATTTGACAAAAAGGGGTAGAAATGGGAGTAAACTCATTAAAAACTTGTTAAAACTAATTTTAACTTAAAACGAGTTTATATTTTGTCATCATCAAAAAGGGGGAGATTGTTGATGCAAATAATGTTCTAAAAACATTATTTATATCTTTCGATTACTTCACATTTTGAGGATGACAAAATGTGAAATCACGTTACGTTAAAATTAACGTAAACAAGTTTTTAATCGGAAGATCCCGTTTCTACGCAAATCACTCTAGAACAAATTTACAACTTGACAAATGATCAAAGAAGTGAATTTGTGTTTTGAGACTTCTCATTTTAATGGGACAAAACATTTTTTCAAAAATAACACATGACAAATTATTTTTGAAATATTAAGAAATGTTTTAATGGAAAAATAAGTTTGAAAATCACAACAGCTATTTTTCCCCCCAAAATCAGCTCCAACCTTCCCCAAATAAGTTTTCACTAGAAAAGACAAAATTTGGAGCGTCCTAGTCTAGGACGGCTCCACGGTTCCACTAAATTTAGTGGAGCCGTGGCATGTTTAGTGGAGCCGTCCGTACTATTTTTTCTGTAACGTTCAGATTTTCTTTGCCTATAAATACCAACCCCTTTCACAGATTTTAGGCATCCTTACACACACAAAACTTTCTGAATTGAATAATCTCTTCACACTTTCTTTCTTAGATCATTTAGGTTAGTTTTTCTTTTGTTCAAGAGTGATCCAATCATCCTCCAAGTGATCCTCTTCATTAGCAAGATAAGAACACAAGTATCCAAGTTGATACAAGGTGTTATCATCCCTCTTCATTAGCAAGAGAAGAACACAAGTATCCAAGTTGATACAAGGTGTTATCATTCCTCTTCATTAGCAAGAGAAGAACTCAAGGTATTCAAAAAGATACAAGAGTTGTAGTTGTTAGGTTTTGTAACAATTGTTACATCCTTGTTGTATCTTAGCATACATCAAGATTATCCTTCTTTTGTGAGAGTGTGAGTGAAGATCATTGTGATCTTAAGAGACAGTGAAGATCTCTTAAAGCCATTGGGCTTGTGTGTGAGTGATCAAAGGATCTAGAGTAGTTAGATTAAGTAGACTGAAGTGAGAGTTAATCTTTGTGATCGTGTTGAGATCGTGGTGATCTCTTGTAGCCATTAGGGCTTGTGTGATTGGTCACGTGGACCTTGCTAGATTGGTGCTAGCTAATATTAGTACTCGACATTTAGCTTAGTGTCGGTAATAGGATAAGCGACGTGTACGGTTTTCTCCACCTGAAGGGAGGTTGTTGACATAGTGCTTGAAACTCTCGAGTGTGGTACTTGGGGAGTGGAGTAGGGCAAAGAAGAGCTTCGTAGCCGAACCAGTATAAATCCTCTGTCTCGGTTTGATCTTTCCAACTCTACTTTTTACTTTCATTATTTTGTATTAGTTAGTTTAGTGTGTAGTTCATATTGGTGTTGATTGATTACACATAGAGTTCGAATCAAAGTTTCCAATAGCCAACTTTTAAAACAAGATTTTTAAAAGAACTCTAAACCGGTAAACTATTCAACCCCCCTTCTAGTTTCCCACAGATATGTAAACTAATAATATGGGATGAAGCTCCAATGACTCAAAGCCATTGTAACACCCCCATATTTCAGTGAAATAGAGTTGGGGTGTTACTTCAGGTATCACAGTCATAATAATAGAAAACGACCCAAAAAGGGACATTTTAGATAAAATCGTTATCATTCATTTATTTAATCAGAGTTTTACATAGAGAGGTCCCAGCGGGAGTTATTGAAATACATAAATATATATATATATATATATAGTCTGTATAATATATATATATATATATATATATATATATACATATATATATATATATATATATATAGTCTGAATGATAACAAAACGGACACCCTTTTTATAAGAATGTCCATAGCCACTCCGTGCCCGGTTGTACTTTAGTTACCTGACATAAAACATGCTAAAAAGTCAACACAAAGGTTGAGTGAATCCATAGTGTTTGCATAATAATCAGTTGGTTGAACACAAGTTAATTAGTAATAATATTGCTGTACAGTATATTGCCCTAAGCCTCATGACACACAAACCTTAACAGTGGGACATCATAATAATGATGTTAATTACAGACATCATAAAGATGATGTAAGTAACAATGCCCTCGGGCAGGAGCTATTCACGATATTCGCGTTTACTCGCAAGTGATTAATGACTCATGATGTGAGGGTCTTTTTAGTGGCAACAGTGTAAACTTAGGCAATATCAATCAGGATATCATACAGATAAATACTTGTGTTCGGGTTTGTAGCATGTATCTCCCTACGAGTTTGGAAAACGTATAAAAGTGGGACTATGAACTCACCTTGGTTTTACAGTAGTCTGATTTGAAAGTAAATCAAGTACGATGAATAAACTGCTCCGACACGCAACCTAGGTGAATATGTCAAGTTTTAGCATTCGAATAACAAATGTCGTGTTGATAGTTAACCCTTGAATGAGACAACATGAAGTCTCTTCAAAAGTTTAATATTTATTGTATTTTATTACTAGGGTTTGTTTGATCGTTAGAAGTATCTCGTCTATTAGTTTTTATAAAAAACGAGCGAAAAGTATATTTCCCAAAAATAATATGAAATGTTACATTTTATACCCTTATAGTTTCAAGTATTGACAGTTTATACCCATGAACTTTCATATGATGACAACTTATACCTTTCATCTTTTATAAAATGACAACTTATATTCTTCATTTATAAATTAACAACTTATACCCTTCATCTTTTATGAAATAACAAGTTATACCTCTAAAATTTCATAAAATGACAACTTTTACCCCTGTAGTTTCAATAATGACACTTTATACCCTTAACTATTAGTCTTTACGTGTACGGTCCTTAATTTATTTTAACTACGTTTTAAGTTTAAGAAAAGGTGTGATCTGTTATGGCTTGCTAATTAAGTTGTGGTTAGTTTATAAATAACCTGTGAACAACTAATTAGCTTATATTTTACCTTATAGGTTCAAAATAATTAAAAAGGTTGTGTTAGTTTATATGTCGAGACACCAAAAGTAAGCAAGAATATTCATGAGGCCTTTCAATCTTTTTACGACATTCTTGTTGTTTTATAATCTTTGCTGGAAGCTTATTAAGTTGGCAAAATCTCACAGCTTGAAGCTTTTAGCTTATGGTCTAAACAATTCACCAAAGTTGGGTACTTGGGACTATTTCTTGATAAAAAGAAAACAATAAATCTGATTTCGAGGTTTTGAGCGACATGTAAAGATCATAAAATTTGAGTGTGGCTTATGGTGTTCGTCCAGGGTCTTGGGGGCTTTTAGTAGAATCTTGGGTGCTTATTAAAAGTGCTTAATGGCTGGGCTTATAAGCCTTGGCTTATAGTAGAAAAGAGGGCTTAAAATGGGTGTTTTAGGGTTTTCTCAAGGTGCGACTAGCCCAAAAGAGACACAGAAAACAAGCAGGATTTGAACAGATTTAGTCCAAGTTTTTGGGGCTTTTTAAAGCTTATTAGGAGCTTATTAAATGTGCTTAATATCTCAACTTATGGTTGTTAGCTTGTAGGTTAAAATTGGACACCAAAAGGGGTGTTTGGGATGCGACTAGGAACAAAAAGGGAAAAAAATGCATTTTTGATCTCGAATTTTATGAGCTTATTTTTGTAGCTTTTCAACATGAAATATAGCTTATCTATATGGCTTATTTGTATTTATCAAAGCCTTAAAACCCTGAATAACCCTATAGCTTAATATGGGTGTTTACTTAGTTGCTTGTTAACAGAAGATATAGAAACTATAAATTTTTCTCTTGGCATTTCATTCTAACTTACGTAACATCATTCTTAGGTGAATCTAAGACCTATGAAAAGGATTAAAAGGGTTAGAAAGGCTTACTCTTGTTGAACTTGACTATAACCAAAATGTGACCAAATGACTCCAAAGTAAAGCAAGGCTTCTTTCCACTCTCCTAGCTCCATTGTTATGCTTCTCCTAATTCTATTGGATGATTGTGATTCAGAATGTGGTGGTAAAATCAATGTGTTGTGGTTAGAATAGGGAATGAGAAAAATAACAGGTTTGTGGGTTAATTTTATAGAAAGAAAAATCAAAGTTTTTCTTGATGATTCTAGGTCTTGGGAAGGTGTGTTATGGGAGGAGGGACAAGGTAAGGTGTCTCATAGGGTTGGTAAGTCTTCATGTGATGTGTAAGAGATCATTAAATGTGGCACCATTAAAACATTAATTAGGGATGCATAAGACCTAGAGGACATAAAGATGTGGCCTAATTATCCCCTCATTAGGGTTTAGTTAGGGTATATTTAAAATCTAGTTTAATTAGGATGTAATTTGGTTAAAGTTTGGTTTAATTTAAACTAAAATTACAAAGGGGCGTTTCATGCTATAACTACTTGTACACTGGCTTTAAGGTGTTATACATATTGTTCTAGGAATGTAGGAATCTTAGTTAGGGTCCTTGGTTTTAGGACTTGTACCCGTGAGAACTTTGATATATATGTTTAATGTAGTATAAATGTACTTTTTATTTCCTATGCATTAAATACTTGTACCATGGGTTTTAGGACTTGTACCCTAAGTTTTAATATTATAAGAAAACTAGGTTTAGGGTTAGTGCATTAGGGTTTTGTATTATGTGCTTTAGAGTGTGTACACTAAGGTTTATAATGTGATTTTTATAAATATTGTTTTTTATGCATTAAGAACTTGCACATGTGCTTGAGAGACTTGTACATTTATATTTTATAGAAATCATGTACACATTAATTAGGGTTTGTTATTTTATCACATAAAATCATAGTTTTGTGAAATTAGGGCTTGTAACGGGAAAATAGGGTAAATATTTGGTTTTCCTGCTTTAAGGGCTTGTACATAAGTTTTAGGGTTTTTTACTTTAGGGTATGCACTTTCGGGGTCCTCAGTGCACTTTAGGGGTCTTCAGTGCACTTTAAAGGTCATTAGTGCACTTTAGAGGTCATTAGTGCACATTAGGGTTTTATAGTGCATTTTAGGGTTTCCGTGAGAACTTTGATAGGTAGTAAACGTTTAGTTTGAGCGTTTAGTGATCGTACATTAATGAATTAACATAAAGTGGCAAATAGAAGTTGAAAACTTTGGTACTTAACATATAAAGATGTTTATGTGAAATAAACATGAAGCATGTTGGTGTCGATCTACGTGGGAGCACGTTTATTGAGGATGTGAGTTACGTCACATTAGTTAGTTGTGGTGACCAGTTAAACTGATTACGTTTAATTCTTTAAAAAAATATACGTAGAAAATGGATAAGTATTCTTTATTTAGAATATTATATTAGGTTAGTACAAGGCGAAATCTATCAGTGGTTACAGTTTCCCCCCGTTGAATGAAATCTCGTCCTGAGATTCAGTCTGTGTGGGTTGAGGTGTTACGGAAAATGTGTGGATATTTTTCCCGAATTTGATCTTCTCATTCCCAGGTGAATTTTGGTCCTCTCTTAGAGTTCCATCTCACCTTAACGATGGGGATACGGCTTTGTTTTAATTGTTTGACATTTCTTTCCATGATCTCCACGGGTTCTTCCACAAAACTGAGTTTATCATTGAGTTGGAGTTCTTTCATCGGAATGACAAGTGTTTCATCTGACAAACACTTCTTTTGGTTGGAAACGTGAAAGGTAGGGTGTATATTACTGAGCTCTACAGGAAGCTCAAGTCTGTAGGCTATTGGGCCGATTCTCTCAAGAATCTTGAATGGCCCGATGTATCTGGGATTTAAATTTCCTCGTTTTCTGAATCTAACCATACCTTTCCGTGGTGATACTTTTAACATGACTCTGTCCCCTACTTCAAATTCCTTAGGTTTCTGCCTTACATATGCGTAGCTCTTTTGCCTATCTCATGCGGCTTGTAAACGTTGCCGAATTTGCACTATTTTATCAGTGGTTTCCTGAATGATCTCAGGTCCGGTAAGTTGGACTTCTCCGACTTTAGCCCAGCAAACGGGTGATCGGCACTTTCGTCCATAAAGTGCTTCAAATGGTGCTGCTTTGATACTAGCATGGTAACTATTGTTGTATGAGAATTCTGCCAAAGGCAAATGTCTACCCCATCCTTTACCAAAATCTATTACACATGCCCAGAGCATATCTTCCAATGTTTGAATAGTTCTTTCGCTTTATCCGTTAGTCTGTGGATGATAAACAGTGCTCATATCTAACTGAGTGCCCAAGGCTTTATGAAGCGTTTCCCAAAATCGGGATGTGAAACGAGAGTCACAATCTGAGATAATGGAAATTGGTACTCCATGTCAGGAGACTACTTCTTTCAGATATAGTTGTACGAGACTTTCTATCTCATCTATCTCCTTGATTTGCAAAAAGTGCGCTGATTTCGTAAGACGATCAACGATGACCCATATACTGTCATACCCGCTTGATGTCCTAGGTAACTTGGTGATGAAATCCATAGTTATCCTTTCCCACTTCCATTCAGGAATATCTGGTTGTGTCAACAAGCCAGACGGCATTTGATGTTCATCCTTAACTCGTGCACATGTCAAACATTTACTGACAAACTCAGCGATGTCAGCTTTCATGTTTGGCCACCAGTAAAGCTTCTTGAAATCCTGATACATCTTTTTAGAACCTGGGTGGATAGAATACTTTAACTTATATGATTCATGCATAATCACATTTCTTAAGTCAGTAAACAGTGGTAACCAACTTCTGTTCTTTATACAACGAGTTCCATCAGGACGAAGTTCAAACGCCTTATCCATACCCCTTAAATTCTTAGCCTGAATATTTTCTTCTTTCACTGCTTCAATCTGTGCATTGAGAATTTGAGATGGCAGGTCCAAGTTAATGGTCATGACTAAAGCTTTGACTCGAAGAGGCTTAATCCGTTCTTTCCTGGTTAAAGCATCTGCTACAACATTTGCTTTTCCAGGATGATAACGAATTTCACAATCGTAGTCACTTAACAATTTTAACCATCAGCGTTGCCTCATGTTCAATTCTTTCTGATCAAGAATATGTTGGAGGCTTTTATGATCAGTGAACACGATGCATTTCGTTCTGTACAAATAATGTCTCCAAATCTTAAGAGCAAACACCACTGCTCCTAGCTCGAGATCATGAGTTGTCGTGAGGTGTAAGCAATAACCTTTTTCCTTTGCATTAATACCGCACCTAGCCCTTGGTGTGATGCATCTTAATAAAAGACAAAATCGTCATTTCCTTCGGGTAACGCCAGAATTGGAGCTTCGCAAACTTTTGCTTTAACAGCTGGAATGCTTTTTCTTGATCTTCTCCCCAAACGTGTTTCTTGTTATTTTGATTCAAATCCGTTAGAGGCTTGGAAATCTTCGAAAATCCCTCGATGAATCTCCGATAATAGCCAGCAAGTCCTAAAAATTGACGCACCTCAGTGGGTGTTGTAGGTGTTGCCCAATTTTTTACTACTTCTATTTTGGAAGGATCCACGTAAATGTCGTGGTGATCAATCACGTGCCCAAGAAACTGTACAGTGTGAATCCAAAAATCGCACTTTGAAAATTTAGCATACAATTGCTCTTTCTTGGGTAATTCCAAAATAGTCCTTAAATGCTCCGCATGTTCTTCTTCGCTTCGAGAGTAAATGAGAATATCATCAATGAACACAATCACGAATTTGTCCATATAGGGTTTGCACACAGGGTTCATGAGATCCATAAACACGCCTGGTGTATTAGTTAACCCAAATGGCATCACTTGAAATTCATAGTGACCGTATCTCGTCTTGAAATATGTCTTAGGAATATCTTCTCCCCTGACACGCAGCTGATGATAACCTGATCTTAAATCAATCTTTGAGTAAACACTCGATCCTTGTAGTTGATCAAACAGATCATCGATCCTTGGCAATTGATATCGATTCTTCACCTCAAGTTTATTCAACTCCCGATAATCAATACACATCCTAAAAGATCCGTCCTTCTTCTTGACGAATAGGACAGCAGCACCCCAAGGCGAAGAGCTTGGTCGAATGAAACCTCTATCCAATAAAACTTGCAATTGGTCGGATAGTTCTTGCATCTCATATGGTGCTAAACGGTAAGGTGCTCGTGCTACAGGTGCTGCTCCCAGCGCCAATTCAATCTAAAACTCTACCTGACGAACAGGTGGTAGTCTAGCTAATTCCTCAGGAAAGACTTCCGGAAAGTCTCTTACTACAGGCACATCTTCTAGTCGTTTCTCATCCGTCTTCTTCTCAGTCACATGAGCTAAGATAGCGTGACGTCCTGTGTCGATATACTTCATGGTTTTGAGACAAGATATAATACTTAATCTAGTCTTACTATGATTACCCCGGATAATCAAAGTTTCACCCTCAGGGGATGTGAACCACTTTCTCGTCGCATATGATCCTTGTATGGTATTTGGATAGCCAATCCATACCAATGATTATGTCGAAGCTACCGAGTTCAATAGGCATGAGGTCAATGTCGAAAATTTGGTTTAGTAAAGTTAAGGTGCAACCTCGGATTATAGAGTTAGTGCCTACTAATTTCCCATTAGTTAATTCAATTTCGTATGTGTTGTCTAAGGTAGTGGGGGCGAGTTTAAAGTAATGAAGCAAAAGTAAGAGGTATAAAGCTTTTATCGGCTCCTGTGTCAAATAATAGTTTAGCTAGATGTTGGTTGAGAGGAAACGTACCCGTGACCACATCCGGGTTTTGTTGTGAGTTTCCATCTCTTAGCACATACACTCTTCCCCTAGTACCGTTGTTTTGGTTGGCATTCTGGTTTGGACACCGGCTCTTGTAGTTTCCTTTTTCACCACATCCGTGACATATCACGGCTACTGGCTGTAAGTTTGCACCTGTGACTCGATAGTCTTTGGTCTGATGTCCTACTCTTTGACAGTTTATGCACTTAATAGTGCAAAGCCCATGGTGGTGCAACTTGCATCGGTTGCACAACGGTTTCTTTCCGACATAACCACTTCCTTCAGCAGGTGTGGCAGCATAGGCTCTGGCAGTTTCCTGCCTGCAATTTTGTTGGTGGTGTTGCTTGTTGTGGTGTTGCTGATAGTGATGATGATTGTTGTGGTTGTTGTTGTTGTTGGGATGGATGTTGTTATGATAGGTGGTTCTCTTGTCATCAAGCTTCCGCTTGTGATCACTGCTTCCTTGGGTGGAACCAAGCATAATTTCCCTGTCCATTAGCCTTTGAGCAAGAGTGATTGCTTCTTCCAACGTTTGCGGTTTGGAGGAGGTGACATTCCCCTCAATACTTCGAGGCAGTCCCTCGATGTACTTTTCCAATGTTTTCTCAAGATCTGGTACAACTGTTGGGCATAGTATAGCCAGTTCTTGAAACTTCCTGTTGTAGGTCTTGAGATCAGTTCCTTTCACAGCGAATTGGTGAAATTCATCCTCCTGCTTCTTGACCATGGTACGGGGGCAGTACTTCTTCAGCATTTTCTTTTTGAAGTCAGCCCAAGTGAGTTGGTATGCTGCTTCAACACCCATAGTTTGGGCCGAAGAGTACCACAAAGACAGGGCATCATCAAAAAGAGTCCTTGTAGCAAAGGTAACCTTACAGTCATCGGTACACCCATTTCTCATTAAAACTATTTTCGTACTCTCAAACCAACAAGCCAACTCAGTCACTCCTTCTGTTCCTTTGAAGAAGGTTGGTTTACAGTTCATGAAGTCCTTATAGGTGCACTTGCGAGCTGTAGCTATCTCGCTTTCTCCAGTAGGTCTGCTAGTGCTTCTAGAACGGGCCATTGCTGCTGCTTGTGTCTCGAGTGCTGCAGCAACACTGTCTGCAACTAGTTTTCGGATAGCAGCTTGAGACATGCCTTGTTCGGGAGTTGCAGTCGATTTTCTTTGAGGCATATGTCTATTAATACCACAAGAAAACATATGTTTAGAATTCGCATAATGACCATGTTATGTTAGAACAATACAAATAACAAGGTAAAATCATAACAACACTGCCACAGTATAAGATCACAACAATTCAAGTCCAGGATAATCGTAAGATCACAACATGTCTAAATACTATCATACATGTATGTAAAATGCTCAACACTGGCCCACATAAATCAATATCATAACACAGCAAAATATAACAAAATCGCAACCACATATAGCCATAAATAACTTGTTAGTTTGTTACATAACAAAACAGATAAAAGTATCATATTTATGCCACACACCCCGTGGCTGGGATATAGTACAAAAGCTGATAGATAAAGACCTAATCTAGTGGCTTCCAGGTGCTCCTCCGGTACGACTATAAAGATCTGCAATCATGTTTAGGAGGATCTGTGTATCCTCCTGATACTGGGCCTGAATGTCCATCACTACCGCCTCTAGTGTGGCAATCCTAGAGTAAGCCACTACTAGCTCATCACCCTGCAGCATCATAGCCTGTGATATCAACTCATCATTGTCGTATAGTAGTGGTATCTCATGACACAGCTGTCCATGTTGTTCCTCCAGTTCATGTACCTGCTTACGAGTTTCCTGTAACTCGGTGTTCAAGGCACCTAATTCTTGCTGCATGGTCGTTTGGCTATTTATTAAGTTCTCAGTTGTATACTTCATCGTCTCTATATGCTCGAGAGGTAGCACATCGAGATAACCCAATGCAGTCTCGATCTGTTCCTCATGGTGATCCATAGGTGCCATAAGGGTAAGGATGGTAGGCGGTCGGTCTGCTGCTGCCTGGGAACTCTCACCTGTCTCGAACACCCGTGGTGGTGGAGTGATATCTAGAGAGGGTGATCAAGGTAATGAGTGGTATCAGGCAATAGCGGCCCTAGCCTCCTCACTGAGCTCAAATAGCTGAGACGGGGGAGTGAAATCTGTAGATGATAGTGGTGTAGAGTAGCGGGTCCTCTTTCAAGGTGGCATCGCCTCCTCAGGGATAGCATCTCGGGGAGGAAGTGATGGTGTAGGTGGTGGCGAAGATGCCGGAACTGTGGGTGGTACATACGTAGGTAGCATGTACGGATGTGGAGGTGATGATGGTGATACTGGTGGTAAGGGCACGGGAAGTGTCCTTTTCTGTGCGGACTCATGAGTTCTCCTGGGGCGAACTGGTGGTGTATCCGGTGAGGATGATGATGGTGGTGCTAATGGTGCGGGTGGTGGTGTGTCGGAAATACATGGTTGGATACGAAGTACCCGTTTCCGTGGTGTATTCTTCCTGACTGGACCGTTAGGATGACGACGGAATGCTTTCATAAACGGCTCCGGTTCGTAAGGCTGTAAGACTCGAACTCTCCTATGTCTAACCGGAGAAGGTGGTGTTGGCAGTGACTCAGAAAATGAAGAAGAATCTGACTCGGATGGCTCTGCCTCTACAAAAATATGATATCCTCTCCTAGTAAGCATATACGGATCGTCGGGAAATGGAGCGATATCAGGTATCGTCGTAACATCCTCTGACTCCATAGCATGCCTCGGTGCTAGACCGATGTCAGGTACCACTGCGAACTCCTCAGATGACTCCTCTGAAGGATCGGACTCCGTATCTGATGTAGCATGGTTGGGTGCTGGGGAATGAACTGGTGTGGAGGGAATAGTCTCCTCGGGCTCAGAATCTGAATCTGATAAGATAATAATAAGGGGGTAGAGGAAGACATAGCTCTGTAACAACCCGGTAATTATAAATATTTCACCATGTAACTAAGTAATCAACATAAACATTCATAAGTAGTATTTTAGTGGCATTGTGGCACGGAGGACTTTAGTTAAGTTGTGAAAAGTGATTATAGTTTAGGTTTGAACCTTGTTCTCTATAACCAAGGCTCTGGTACCAATCTGTAACACCCCTAAATTTAAGTATACGCAGCGGAAATAGAGTTGGGGTGTTACTTCTGGTATCACAGTCATAATAATAGAAAACGACCCAAAAATAAACGTTTTAGATAAAACAGTTATCATTTATTTATTTAATCAGAGTTTTACATAGAGAGGTCCCAGCGGGAGTTATTGAAATACATATATATATATATATATATAGTCTGAATGATATAAAAACGGACACCCTTTTTATAAGAAAGTCCATATCCACTCCATGCCCGGTTGTGCTTTAGTTACCTTAGATAAAACATTCTAAAAAGTCAACACAAAAGTTGAGTGAATCCATAGTGTTTGCATAATAATCTGTTGGTTGAACACAAGTTAAGTAGTAATAATATTGCAGTACAGTATATTGCCCAAAGCCTCATGAAACGCAAAACTTAACAGTAGGGCATCATAATAATGATGTTAACTACAGACATCATAAAGATAATGTAAGTAACAATGCCCTCGGGCAGGAGCTTGCCATTCTCCTATTTATTCTCAAATAAAGTGCATTTGACTACTTATCCAGCAACACAAATGGGGCGTCATCTGCCAATAGATCTATTCACTATATTCGCGTTTACTAGCAAGTGATTAATGGCTCATGATGTGAGGGTCTTTTTAGTGGCAACAGTGTAAACTTAGGCAATATCAATCAGGATAGCATACAGAAAAATACTTGTGTTCGGGTTTGTAGCATGTATCGCCCCACGAGTTTGGAAAACGTATAAAAGTGGGACTATGAAATAACCTTTGTGTTACAGTAGTCTGACTTGAAAGTGAATCAAGTACGATGAATAAACTGCTCCGACACGCAACCTAGATGAATAAACTGCTCCGACAACTTATTAGCTTATATTTTAGCTTATAGGTTCAAAATAATTAAAAAGGTTGTGTTATTTTATGTGTAGAGACACCAAAAGTAAGCAAGAATATTCATGAGGCCTTTCAATCTTTTTACGACATTCTTGTTGTTTTTAAATCTTTGTTGGGAGCTTATTAAGTTGGCAAAATCACACAGCTTAAAGCTTTTATCTTATGGTCTAAACAATTCACCAAAGTTGGGTACTTGGGACTATTTCTTGATAAAAAGAAAACAAAAAATCTGATTTCCTGGTTTTGAGCGACATGTAAAGATCACAAAATTTGAGCGTGGCTTATGGTGTTTGTCCAGGGTCTTGGGGGCTTTTAGTAGTATCTTGGGTGCTTATTAAAAGTGCTTAATGGCTGGGCTTTTAAGCCTTGGCTTATAGTAGAAAATAGGGCTTATAAGCCTTGGGGCTTTTTAAAGCTTATTAGGAGCTTATTAAATGTGCTTAATATCTCAACTTATGGTTGTCAGCTTGTAGGTTAAAATTGGACTCCAAAAGGGGTGTTTGGGCTGTCGACTAGGAACAAAAAGGGAAAAAAAAATGCATTTTTGATCTCGAATTTTATGAGCTTATTTTTGTAGCTTATCAACATGAAATATAACTTATCTATATGGCTTATTTGTATTTATCAAAGCCTTAAAACCCTGAATAACCCTATAGCTTAATATGGGTGTTTACTTAGTTACTGGTTAACAGAAGATATAGAAACTATAAATTTTGCTCTTGGAGTTTCATTCTAACTTACGTAACATCATTTTTAGGTGAATCTAAGACCTATGAAAAGGATTAAAAGGGTTATAAAGACTTACTCTTGTTGAACTTGACTATAACCAAAATGTGACCAATTGACTCCAAAGTGAAGCAAGGCTTCTTTCCACTCTCCTAGCTCATTTGGAATACTTCTCTTAATTTTATTGGATGCTTGTGATTCAGAATTTAGGGGTAAAATCAATGTGTTGTGGTTAGAATAGGGAATGAGAAAAATAGCAGGTTTATGGGTTGATTTTATAAAAAGAAAAATCCATGTTTTTTTAGATGACTCTAGGTCTTGGGAAGGTGTGTTATGGGAGGAGGGACAAGGTGAGGTGTCTCACGGGGTTGGTAAGTCTTCATGTGATGTGTAAGACATCATGAAATGTGGAACCATTAAAACCTTAATTAGGGCGTGACATATTCGACCCATGCATAAGACATAGGGGATATGAAGATGTGGCCTAATTATCCCCTCATTAGGGTTTAGTTAGGGTATAGTTAAGATCTAGTTTAATTAGGATGTAATTTGGTTAAAGTTTGGTTTAATTTGAACTAAAATTACAAAGGGGTATTTCATGCTATAGCTTCTTGTACCATGGCTTTAAGGTGTTGTACATATAGTTCTAGGAATGTAGGAATCTTAGTTAGGGTCCTTGGTTAGTGTCTTGCTAAGTATAATTAAGTTTAGATATGTTTAATGTAGCATAAATGTAGTTTTTAGTTCCTATGCATTAAGTACTTGTACCATGGGTTTTAGGACTTGTACCCTAAGTTTGAATATTATAAGAAACCTAGGTTTAGGGTTAGTGCATTAGGGTTTTGTATTATGTGCTTTAGAGTGTGTACACTAAGGTTTATAATGTGATTTTTATAAATATTGTGTTTTATGCATTAAGGACTTGTACATGTGCTTGAGAGACTTGTACATTTATATTTTATAGAAATCATGTATACATTAATTAGGGTTTGTTATTTTATCACATAAAATCATAGTTTTGTGAAATTAGGGCTTGTAACGAGAAAATAGGATAAATCTTAGGTTTTCATGCTTTAAGGGCTTGTACATAAGTTTTAGGGTTTTGTACTTTAGGGTTTGCACTTTCGGGGTCCTCGGTGCACTTTAGGGGTCATTAGTGCACTTTAGAGGTCATTAGTGGACATTAGGGTTTTATAGTGCATTTTAGGGTTTTCGTGAGAACTTTGATAGGTAGTAAACGTTTAGTTTGAGCGTTTAATGATCGTACGTTAATGAATTAACGTAAAGTGGCAAATAGAAGTTGAAAACTTTGGTACTTGACATGTAAAGATGTTTATGTGAAATAAACATGAAGCATGTTGGTGTCGGTCTGCGTGGGAGCACGTTTATTGAGGATGTCAGTTACGTCACATTAGTTAGTTGTGGTGATCAGATAAACTGATTATGTTTAATTCTTTAAAAAAAATATATACGTAGAAAATGGATAAGTATTATTTATTTAAAATAATTATATTAGCTTAGTACAAGGCGAAATTTACCAGTGGTTATAGACATTGCTATGAGACATTGGATAGAACGCCTAGGGATATATGTAGAACAGATCCATCCGAACCTTATTCATATGTTTTTGGAGGGAAAGTAGTTTTGTTTGGCGGAGACTTTCGACAAATCATACCAATTATCACAAACGGTACCAGGCACAATGTTGTACACGCAGCCCTAAACTCTTCATATTTTTGGCAACATAGCACTGTATTGCAGCTGACCATTAACATGAGGTTAAAAACAGGTTCAGATAGTACCGAACGAAAAGAAATACAAGATTTCGCTGATTGGATTTTATCAATTGGAAATAGAACAATTGCAGGTAAAAACGATGGGAAAGCAACTGTTGAATTCCCAGAGGATATGTTGATTCTGGACTCAGATGATCATATCGGATCAATAATAGAAGAAACATACCCAAACTTAAAAGACAACCTTTACAATCCAACATTTTTCCAAGAAAAAGAAATCCTTGCACCAACACACGAGCTTGTGGATATGATAAATGATCGAATGCTACAACTCCTTTCCGGAGAATAACATACATACCAAAGTACTGACACAGTTGGTATTGCTGATCAAGACACGAATTTCAATGAGTCAATATACACGTGCGATTTCCTTAACAACATTCAGATTGCTGGTATTCCTCATCACATATTAAAATTAAAGGTAGGCACTCCAGTTATGTGCATGAGGAACATTGACCAAACAGCTGGGTTATGCAATGGAACAAGGCTTCAGGTTCTACGGATGGGTATAAATATAATTGAAGCAAAGATTATATCCGGTGGAAGTGTTGGTACTATTTGCACTGATTCTTAGCCCATCAGATAACAAGATGCCATTTAAATTTAACCGCCGGCAATTCCCAGTTGCTTTGTCTTTCGCAATGACTATTAACAAAAGTCAGGGCCAAACATTGACACAAGTAGGGTTGTTCCTAAAGCGGCCGATTTTCTCACACGGTCAACTTTATGTGGCGGTATCTAGAGTCAAGAACCGAAAGGGATTGAAAATCATCTGTTGTGACGAAGAAGGGAAATACACCAACTCAACAACAAACGTTGTATATAAAGAAGCTTTATTTCGTATTTAATTTGAATGAACTTTGCTATATGCCAATTACATTAGCAAAATAATTATTTACCACATATACTCTGTTCTTATAAATCAAAAAAAAAAAAAAAAAAAAAAAAAAAAGGTTAAATGACAAATAATTGAAAGCCATAAAACTCATCCAGACATACCATAGAACTGTTATTCAAAATATAAAAACACTACCAACACCAGAAAAATGCTTAACATGAGTAGTCGAAATCAAAATTTGGTCGATAGACCAATCATTTAAACTACCATAATGTTTTCCATAACCTAAAGGTTTACAATACCTATTTTCAAACAAACCATAAAATAGTTACCAAATCCTACACATTCAAACACAATTATATGTCCATAATCCTAACATTGTCTAACATAAACCAGCATACATACCATCATACGACATAAACATATAAGACAGAATAACATAAAGGGTGATAAGCTTAGCAGATATAGAATATCGGGAAAATAGGATTTTCACCTTCCGGGGCATCCAAATCTTCACCATTGCCTACATACTTGAACCTTATCATTTTTGAGCATTCAAATCCACATATATCTGCTAACACCCTCCACTGCTGATGAACTTAAATAAGTACATTTTATTACCATCATTTATCCTATTAATTTGAATTGTTTTATTATATTATGTATGAGGATTGGTACTTAATCGTTTACTTTTGTAATTCTCAGGTAAAAACAAGCATTTGGTGAAACTTGGCGATTTTGGACTAATTATGGAGCAAAACAAGCAAGAAGTTAAGAGTCTACCGAAATGTACAAGATCAAAGACATTCTGCTCCAGATGCGCCGCATCTCACTTATTACATACGGCGCATCACTATCAAGATTTCACCAGATATTATCCAAGACGGAAAAGGACATGCGCCGCATCTATTTATGGAGTTACGCCGCATCTTCTGGCGGTGTAAGAATATTCCTGAATATATTAATCTTGGACCCCACGCGAAGTTAAGTCAATGCGCCGCATCTACTTACTAGATGCGCCGCATCTTACCATCAGACAGAAACTATAAATACCCCAAAGACCAGACGAATTATAGTTCCGAAGTTCAACAGTTTTAGAAGACCGAAGTACAGAAACCCTAGGACGAATTCAGTCAAGGCAGCAGCACAAGACACACCTTGAACGAAGATACAAGAGCTGTAAGAAGGTCCTGCATGTGTTTAATTCATTAAGTAGTTTTGTTTTATTGTGTTAGTAAACTTTAATTCATCAGGATTGGTGGCTTGTGTAATGTGACAACGGAAAGATTGCACTCCCTTAAAACTGCTTTCCCATTAATTAATGTTTATATGTTGATGTCTTTGGTGACTTTTATTAGTGCATTGATAAACTCTGTGTCTAGCTGAGCGTTGATCGGGTCGCCATGCCTCTGCCCTCTCCTATTTATTAGATCGCCTATGCATTCTATCGTCTGTAGAAAAGTAAGAAGAAAGATAAATAGGATAGTCATAAGTAATCATTAAGGGTTTACTCGCCGACAAGATTAGAACCAACGAGAAAGGACTTAATCTCGGTGCGTTGCATCGAACTATACACTTCATATAAAACTAGCAATAAAACAAGTGACAAACTACTTAACTATCAGGACAAGTCTTCTTATTGTCTCAAGTATTTATCTGTGTACGTGTGTGCTACTTGTTGATTCGTGCCTATTAGTTTAGTTTATTATTTAATTGAAACCAAAACGTGCCAGTCTCTCAGGCTGAACCCCCTTGCGTTAGATTAGGTTGTATAGCTAACTTAGATTATTAAAATACTGATTAGAATAACTAGATAATACGTTCCACTCTTAGTGATCGACACTCTACTTACCATTATATTCATACTGACCGGGTACACTGCTCGTTAAGTGTGTGTGTTATTGATAAGTCGGCTAAATATAAATTTAAAACTTGAGTAGGCATTAATACTGCTAAACCGCAACGACACATCGCACCGCATCAATTTTTGGCGCCGTTGTCGGGGAGTGAATTGTTATTATCTGTTAATTTGATTAGTATTTTAATTAGGTTTTTAATTTTTAATCTAACCGCTAACTATGTTATATATTAGGATAATTTGCATTCATTGTATTATTTTGCATATTTTCTTGTTTTTGTGTGTTTTTATTTTTGTTTGTTTTCGTGTGTGTTTTTATTTGTTTTTATTTTTCGTATTTTCTGTGTTCTGCTATCGTTGTACTGAGCTTAATCAAACGATACGGCGCATCTGATCTCTCAGATACGGCGTATTGCGTTTAATTTTTTATAAAATACAACGCGTTTAATTAATTCGATACGACGCATCTTTTCCCCAAGATACGGCGTATCTGTTTTTAATAAGAAATTTTTTCTAAACGATAACGCTATACGACGCATCTGCCTTAACAGATACGGCGTATCAATTATTTTAATTAAAAACAGTTTTCGAATTATTAAACAGATACGACGCATCGATCTCTGTCGATACGGCGTATCTTCTGAATCAAAAATCTTATATTTTGGAACCTAACGAAAATACGGCGCATTAACCTTTGTTAGTACGACGAATATAATTTGATAAATATAGTTTATTTTTGATATTTACTTTGATCGGTCCGCTACTCTCGTGCACAAGTTGTCTATTTTCAGGATAAATGATGACTCAAGCATCACCATGAAAGATTACATTCTGAACCAAACCGAGAGACGCTAGCTGGAGTGATCGAACATAAGACAACGAGAGTGGAGGAAAACTCAATACTGGTAACATTAAACGTCTTAAATTCTTGAAATATAATTCCAGGTAAACTCTTCGATAATTCAACCGGCCCAAAGGAAAGTTCTCTACAATATAATCTCAATTTTATTATCCATATAATACATCTGATTAAAATTGTAATCTTAATTTTGTATGCTTAAAAACGATATTTGTTCCTAACCACGGAATAAATCCTTATCCACTAAACAATAAGATTGCAATTATTAATATAACGTTTATGCCTATTGCTCTTATTTATATCATATGGTATGCCGTTTATCCCCAATTTGATGTATAAGGAATTGTGTTGCGGAGGCCAAGGAACGTTCCTTATTTAAATTTCGTTCACTAACATAGCGATACGGTGGATCTAAATATCCAAAGCGCTGTATCTCCGACCAACTAGGACTCATTGACTAGTCAACGAGATTAAATAGATACGGCGCATTCCAATTTTTCAATACGGCGCATCGTTTTGCCCTATAAATACGACGGGAATGCGCCGAATCTAAAATTTTTACCACAAAATCCTCGCACAGTTAAGAACGTACACACAGTAAAATTATACTCTAATTCCGAGCATTTTTCTAAAATCCACCCTCTAATCCAATCTATTATCCTGCACCTAATCATACAATTAAGGTAATTATTCTATTTCGATTTAATCTTTCTTAAAAATTAGGGTTTATGTGATTAATTTGATTAAGGCTTAAATGATACAGAGATATGATTAGGACTTGTATTAGATGATCTCCCCCGTATTTAACTTGCATAAATTATCGAATTTCTGGCCTAGTTTGATTTGAACGAAAATTTGGGTTTTAAATTCGATTTTGAATTTTAGTGGGAAAATGGATTAGTAGTGGTGTAATGAGGTTTTAGAACTGTTATAATGGGTAAATGATACTGTGATATTAAGTAGGAGTTTACGTCACGGATTCGGATTCTTGATAAGCATGCCTGATCCCCTTTATTTTATACTGATATACTTTTAGATGCGGCGCATCTAGGTTAATTGATGCGGCGTAACGACCTATCTCCAAATTAATAAAATTCTAGATACGCCGTATTACTTAATCTAGATACGAAGCATCTCCATACGCCGTATCTCATTTCTTGCTCCGCATCTCTTACATTTTGTGCAGATATGCCGCGCTGATTAAATCAGATGCGCCATATCTACCTGATTTGCAGACTGTTTACTAACTTTGAAAATTTATTTCAGATGGCATTACCAGAGGCTGCACAAAGACATCAGTGGCTACGTTTCGAGAATATGGGACTGACTCCTGGCACTTTGGATGATTACTTGCGGAGACTAGAGTCGATTTACTTTAAGAGAATATTTAGGGTCCAGGTTTTGGATTTTGCTGATGTGGGATTGATTGGGGGAGGACATGCTGCTGAGAGTTTACGACGTAGGATGGAGATGGTAGTTACTGGTGATGATGAGGAGGTGGTATTCCGATCTTTTGCTTGGGAGAGATTGTTCAGGATTGACGAGCCCTTGGTAAGGGAGCTCATGATGGAGTTTTTCAGTACGGTCTACTACAGAGAGACGGATACTGGGTTGGATATTGCTGACACCCTTGTGTTTAGACTGGGTGGGGTGCCGAGGCAGATGTCTATGAGACAGTTCATTTTGGCTATGGGTTTGCACACGGTTGAGGAGCTTGATTCTGATGGGTTTGCCAGATATTGGGATGATAGTTTGAGAGCGGTCCCTGACAGGGCATTATTCAGTGATTACTGGGACAGGATTTCTTCGGTGGGTGACATCGTTACTTCTACCCCCTCTTACACTTTGATCAGGGAGCCCATGAGGAGGCTGTGCCACCGTCTGATAGCACTAACCATTGCTGGGAGAGGTCAGTCACCTGAGAAGGTGACCACTCTGGACCTCTTTCTCTTGAGGAGCATGGATGAGGGGTTGTCGGTGAACATCCCCCACTTTTTGGCACATTACCTCCATCGGTCAGCTGCAGGGAGAGATAGGAGGAGTCATATGACTGGCGGGCATTTTGTTTCTAGGCTGGCCCGCCATTTTGGAGTGATTGGAGAGGAGATTCCAGCAGGGCTGGAGGTTGTGGTGACCCATCTCCCAGTTATTGACAGGGATTATTTGGTTAGACTTGGGATCTGTCAGTTGGCTATGGGAGATTACGTTTGGGTAGCATTGGGGCCCGCTAGAGCTGCAGGGCCAGAGGCGGAGCAGGGAGGTCCCCAGGGAGCTCCGGCTGCTGCTCCAGCCCATCAGGAGGAGCCACAGGCACCAGTACCCCCACCAGTACATGTACGCACAGTGAGTCAGAGAGTTGAGGTAGTCGAGGGAGAGCTGAGAGCCTTGAGAGGCGTTGTAGATGGCATGAGGAGGGACTCAGAGTGGCTGGTTACGAGTGTGAGCCGACTTTTGGAGCAGAAGGGTATTACCCACACTCGTCCAGATGGTGCTCATGTTGCAGGAATGACACTTGCATACACTCGCAGAGTTCGGGCTAGGACTGATGATGCCAGCACTTCGGGGGCCCACCCACACGACCACACTGACCCTTGATCTCTTGATTCTACGTGTTTATTGACATTATTCCATGCACATTATTATTATTCTTTTTGGATTGTATTAATCGATATTATCATTTATGCATTTGATGTTTTAGTTTATATTTCTTAATATGCTTGATGAAGACTGGCATTAAGTTCAGCATGATAGTACGAGAGGACGTGAGAGATGAACCATGGAATGAGCCATATTAAAACAGATTGTTAGCAGTCTGGCTGCTAAACACGTGCGCCGCATCTGGTAAAGAGATGCGACGCATCCTATCCTTTATTTCGTTTTATTTTATTTTTATTTCAGGCCTTAGCAGATACGGTGCATCTCAATTCTAAGATGTGACGCATCTCCTGCAATGGTCATATCTTACTTTTCCTGCATTTTTTATTTTTCGACTTTAAAAATTTTTTATCAGTTTATTTCAATGCGGCGCATCCCTGGTTAAGGATGCGGCGCATCTTCTATCCTGATTCGTATTTATTCCAGGCTCGATATGGCGTATCTTCTTCCATAAGATACGGCGTATCTTCCGCATCGACTGACCTGATGATTTTCATTTTTATTTTTATGTTTTATTTTTCCTAACTACTAATGTATTATGCAAGTTTGAACCTGTCTTAACTTAGGTGTGTTTAAAGCCTTGGTGGTATTATAGATTCCTGCATTTCCTGTGGATACATCAAATATGAAGCTTAAACGTTCTCATCCACAAGAAAGATGATTTTTGCTCTTGTACAAATAATGGAGGATCATACCGAGCAAATCTCAGGGGAGTTTTTCTGTTCTAATTCTTTTATTTTCCAGTTTTTAACCTTTTATACAAACAACGAGGACGTTGTTTAACTTAAGTGGGGGGATTGGAGAATTAGAACACTTAACACTTACTTGTCCTAAACTTTTCAAAATATGCTTAAAATGTGCTTAATATATCAAAATTTAAAATTTTTAGCATATTTTTGTTTAAGATCTAAGTTGCATAGCTGCACACATGACGTTATTTTCAAAAATTGTGATTTTTCAAAATTCACAAATCTATGAGTGTGCCGGTGACTTGTAAACTTTAGAACTTGGCTTGTATACTATTCGAGACCACCATAATAAGTATTATTTTATATAATTGGAATGACTTGTCTAAATTGGTAAATTTCTAGGATTACACCCAAATAGCCTTTATATGTTATGTGTTATTAGCTAACTACACTGGTTAGTTAACCCCCGTATAAACCCTTTTGTTACTCTCATTTTTAGAGTAAGATACCCCTAGAAAAACACTCAGAGCCATTCCTTTCGTTTCTTACACCTTTGTTAAAATGTTTCGTTACACCCTTACACCTTAGCCTACCCTGTAGATTAAAATCCGTGGTTGGTTAATCGCTTTAGGCAAAGTGTGTTTCCTTACATTACCTGTGTTCGCGTGCGTAATTCATTATCTATGGTTAGGTCGGGAAATTGCACAATGCAATTGGAGTGAAAGTAAATATTGTATATCTTTGAGTTTATTTTTCGTGTGTTTACTACTTTCACTATTACCGTTATTTCTGAAGTCATGAAAAGTATGGAAAAATTATCCAGAGTTATCGTTATAGTGATGTGGTGAAATTTTACACATCTATGTTTAAGTTTCAAGCAAAAAAAAAAAAAAAAAAAAAAAAAAAAAAATCGAAAAAATAGAAAAGAAAAAGAAAAAAAGAAAAGTTGGATGTTTGTTTTAACCAACTTATGTAAAGTTTTGTATTAAGTGGTCGATATCACCACTAGTTGTTGTATGTTATATCTATGGATTGAATGGGAGTTGGCAGTTATGGGAACACCAACTTAAGGTTATTCTTTGATTGAGATCTTGTTGAGTATAATTCGTGTCTACCTAAAGCGTGTGTTTCAAGTGTTAAAGCGTGAGTTATTCAGTGATATGAGTCTTATTCATGGGATGGTTGGGATAGTGATTAACCACACTTAGGATTTTAATTTATCTGTTTTGTTTATTTTTCATTTTACACTAATTTATATCCCAAATATTATCCATACCCTATATTATTCTTTATCCAAACCTTTGATTTATTGAGATTAGGGATTTGAGCAATCTTAAGTATCGTAGTCGTGGATTCGGCTATGTATTTATGATTTTGTCGCCCTTTTTGATATAATATTATTGGTAAAATTTGGTCCTATCTTTAGCCTATTCGAGTTAAGGATTTGAGCAATTGCAAGTATCGTGTTCGTGGATTCGATCATGTATTTGTGATTTTGTCGCCTTTTCTGGAATTTGAGATCGATAGAGATTAAGGAGAATGATTAACCCTTAAACCTCAAAACCCTTTTTACCGCTTTAGACTTGTTATTCCTTGGCTTTAGTGGGGGAGATGTGTATACTTGCCAAGCTTATGATAGAATATTCGTCACGACTGGACAGTTAAACGATTAGATTTGCTTTTATCGAAATTATTTTATTTTACTTCTAATTCGTTAAGTGTTTGGTTGTGTGATTATGACAAAAATGAATACATGCTTAAATATAAAAATAAATCCTAATATTCTTTAGGATACATTTTCATAAGATTTAATTCTATGGTTTACTTGGGGACAAGTAAAGTTCAAGTGGGGGGATATTTGATGAACTCAAATAAGTACATTTTATTACCATCATTTATCCTATTAATTTGACTTGTTTTATTATATTATGTATGAGGATTGGTACTTAATCGTTTACTTTTGTAATTCTCAGGTAAAAACAAGCATTTGGTGAAACTTGGCGATTTTGGACTAATTATGGAGCAAAACAAGCAAGAAGTTAAGAGTCTACCGAAATGTACAAGATCAAAGACATTCTGCTCCAGATGCGCCGCATCTCACTTATTACATACGGCACATCACTATCAAGATTTCACCAGATATTATCCAAGACGGCAAAGGACATGCGCCGCATCTATTTATGGAGTTACGCCGCATCTTCTGGCAGTGTACGAATATTCCTGAATATATTAATCTTGGACCCCACGCGAAGTTAAGTCAATGCGCCGCATCTACTTACTAGATGCGCCGCATCTTACCCTCAGACAGAAACTATAAATACCCCAAAGACCAGACGAATTATAGTTCCGAAGTTCCACAGTTTTAGAAGACCGAAGTACAGAAACCCTAGGACGAATTCAGTCAAGGCAGCAGCACAAGACACACCTTGAACGAAGATACAAGAGCTGTAAGAAGGTCCTGCATGTGTTTAATTCATTAAGTAGTTTTGTTTTATTATGTTAGTAAACTTTAATTCATCAGGATTGGTGGCTTGTGTAATGTGACAACGGAAAGATTGCACTCCCTTAAAACTGCTTTCCCATTAATTAAAGTTTATATGTTGATGTCTTTGGTGACTTTTATTAGTGCATTGATAACCTCTGTGTCTAGCTGAGCATTGATCGGGTCGCCATGCCTCTGCCCTCGCCTATTTATTAGATCGCCTATGCATTCTATCGTCTATAGAAAAGTAGGAAGAAAGATAAATAGGATAGTCATAAGTAATCATTAAGGGTTTACTCGCCGATAAGATTAGAACCAACGAGAAAGGACTTAATCTCGGTGCGTTGCATCGAACTATACACTTCATATAAAACTAGCAATAAAACAAGTGACAAACTACTTATCTATCAGGACAGGTCTTCTTATTGTCTCAAGTATTTATCTGTGTACGTGTGTGCTACTTTCTGATTCGTGCCTATTAGTTTAGTTTATTATTTAATTACAACCAAAACGTGCCAGTCTCTCAGGCTGAACCCCCTTGCGTTAGATTAGGTTGTATAGCTAACTTAGATTATTAAAATACTGATTAGAATAACTAGATAATATGTTTCACTCTTAGTGATCGACACTCTACTTACCATTATATTCATACTGACCGGGTACACTGCTCATTAAGTGTGTGTGTTATTGATAAGTCGGCTAAATATAAATTTAAAACTTGAGTAGGCATTAATACTGCTAAACCGCAACGACACATCGCACCGCATCAACTGCCCATGTATATTCACATGATTAGTCCTGTCAGGCTTTTCTTTGTGTGATTCCATTCTAATTATCATTTCGTCTCTATACTCTTGGTGTACAATCAGAGTCTTACTATAGGTGTGTATTGGGTGAACATCAAGGAATTTAGAAGGGATTGCATGTAATTCGATTAACCAACAATTAATAATACGACTATATCTTAAACACTCATATAAATTGTTTACAAAATATATGACACAATTACCAATCTGTTTTTGGACTGGATATGTGCGTAGCTCTTATAGAAACTACTATCCTTCTCCAAAATGATCCATGTGGAATGGCCAGTAGCATATATGCGTCATTTTATCGTCCACTACAAATCAAAAAACCATATTTTATATATTCAGACGTAGATGCAGAAGATAGTCAAACATATTTGGTTTACGATTTTTTTGTATAAAATTTATACGTACACTTTTCATGGTGGTCTAACTGTAGCTGTTGGTTGCTCAAGGTAGCTGCTCCTTTGAAAAGAACCTCCGTAATCATGCTTCCGTTATTGTTGAATGCATCAAGCCAGAGTCTGTTACCCCTGTCTTTGGTCAACACACACATTGTCCCAGCTTCGAGACCAACCCCTTCTACCATCGTATTCCATGCATCACCCAGCAACTGATACACATCACTACCGCCCTCCTCCGATCCCGTTATACGTCGCACATGAAAAGGAAAAGAAACTACGTTAACCTGGATACTTATTTCATCGAGCACATCTAATGCCGGTAGAAGCTCAGCAGGAATTGACTGCATAAGAAATAATACCAAAGCGGCAAAAATTAAATATTTTTTATACAAAACGATGGCAAACAAAATGGAAAACTTTAAGAAATTGAAAATAATTAATTTAAACGCTAAATACCTGTGGCAAACGTGGGTCTGGATAAACAACTGTCTTGAACCTTGAAAAGGAAGACTTAAAACCTTCATAACCGGCAACCTCTTTACCGTTGTTATTGTACGCAGTCACGTAGAAACAGTCATTACCTTCTTCAATGAAATGCAACACTTGCACATGATCATTCAGGTAACGGTTGCAAAATTGTCTCCATCTTTCCCCTGATAAATACCAAAGGCCGTATCTTGGTGTGTTTAATTCTACTTTGTATCGATACCCGTCTGAACTTATTATGTATATATGCTTATTACCGTTGTATGCTTCTAAATTGTAAACAACCGGTAAAACCTTCCAATAAAATATTACAATATTATTATCTTATTTAACAATAAACAATAAAGATTCATTAACATTATTGCAATCTTAACCATTATGCTACCTTTTAGAGTTTTGGCAAAAATGGTCCTTGTGTTTAAAAGCCGATCACAACCGAGGTCCTCTCTTCCCAAAAGTAATTTATTTCTCACGTTCCGTGACAAAACTTTTTATGACTCCTTAGCCAACTTATCTATCAGTGTTATAAGACTATTTTTACAAAGATCTAGACCTTGGTTCGAACGTATGACCTCAAAAATAATTTATGAAACTCGCTAACTACAGTTTCTCGACACAGAAAAATGACCAACTTGTCACGCTTCGTTCTCACTCGTTACTCAACGAAATTTGGTGATTCTTTTTCCTACGTGTAGCCCTCTGAAAGGAATTCAACCATGTCGAAAACTAGAATTTTAGGACCTCGTTTACTAGTCGAAATTAACGACACAAACACAGGGTCTGCTGCTGTTCACAGAAAGTTTGACAGTTTTATTTATAACTTAAATTTGACATAACTTTTGACTCGTTTAATCATTCTCGATGATTCCAATTGCCACGTTCTTCTAAAATTATTCTCTTTAACAATATGTATGTATCTTATATCCTAGGGTTTCCAGAAATTCGTTTCATATATGTTTGTATTAATATGTTCGGTTTGAGTTTTTATAAACAAAACTTAAGTTCTACTAATTCTGGGTTATTATGACTTTCAAGACATGTTCTAACTTTTATTTAGACATCAAATAAGTATAGAAAAGTAAATACAAAGGACTATAGATATACCTTGCTAGATTTGTTCGATTAGGGCATGATTTTGAAATTAAGGTTCGAATTGACTCTCTACAGATCCTAGCTCCTTTCTACTGCTTCTTTTAGGCTTGTTTGAACTTATTCAAGGCTAGTGGAATCAGTGGTTTAGTGGTGGGAGGCTGTTTGGTTTGGTTCGATTAGGGTGATGGGTGTTTTAGGGTTTCTAGTGGTTGCTATTTATAGAAGGGTGATTAGGGTTTTCCTGTGACTTCTAGGCTATTATGGAAGTGAGGGAGATGAGGTGGGTGGCTGTGATTGGCGCCACATGTGGAGGAGGAGGGGGGAGGTGATGTGGAGGTTTACATAACACACAAGTGTTACTTATTCTAGAAGGGAGGTGTTGTGGCTTGCTAGGGTTCTTACAAATGGATGATTAGGGTTTAGAATTTCTGAAGTTTAGTTTGTTTAGTGTTAAGATCGAACTAGGTGGATCTAACTAGGTTAGTTTAGTTCGAATTGTGCTATAGGGAGTAGTACCTAGGGCTTTATTTGCTAGTACTCTAGGGTTTGGGGTAAAACTAAGGTTTCCAGGTTTAGGGTTCACTTAAGGAAGGTTTTTGAATCTATGGGACTTAATTTTATATGTATCGAATTGTAGTTATATAGGTAGAAATGATTTTTGTGCTTTAACAAGTTGTACTCTAGGCTAGAAAGACTTGTACTAATGTAAGAAAAATAAGAAAAATATATTTTTAATTATTTCTTAATTTTCTATAATTTTTATGTAATTTTTATTAAGGTTTAAATACAAATAAATGAGTTTTTATGATCTTGTGCATTAAAGGGTTGTACATTGAGTTTATGGAGTTGTACATATGTTAAATAAATAAATAAATTATTTTTATAATTTATTGTGTAAAAATATTACATAAAATGTCATTTTAAATATTTACTATTAAGGTTTTATTTAGGATTTTATAAATATATAGTTTCATGCATAAAAGACTTGTACTTCAGCTTTAGTAAGGTTGTACTATAATTTAGAATATGAGAAAAATGTAATTTTTATAATTTATTAAGTTATGAAAATTATATGTTAAGTTTTGTTAAGTTAAAAGTAAATAAATGGAATTTTTAGTTTATATGCATTAGGTACTTGTACTTTAGGTTTAAAGACTTGTAAAAATATTTAGTGAGTTTAGAAAATATAATTTTTAAAAATTATGCATGTAGGGTTTGTAGTTTATACTTTATAATAAATATAAAGAGGATTTCTATAAAGATATTGTGAATAAATGATTTTGTGCATAAATGACTTGTACACTAGTTTAAATAACTTGTAAATATATTATCTTGTAAAAATATTGTATAAATAAATTAGGGTTTGTAAAATGTATACATAAATTCATAGTTATGTGAAATTAGGGTTTCATAAACTCTTATTAAATAGAAACGCTTTAGTTTTTAAATGTATGTTAGCGAAATAACGTAAAGTGGTAAGTGGTACCTCATAATGTTTTAGGTCAAAGATGTTTACATAGGTAAATACTAAATCAGTTAAGGTTGGGTTGCAAGCAGGGTTGTCAGGGATGTGATCTTCGTCACATAAGATAATAGTTACAATCAGATAATAATAAAAAATTCACACGTAGAAAAGGATAAGTATTCTGTAAGATGATTTATTATAATAGTGGGATTTTCACAGTGGTTACAGTCACCCCCCGTTAAGGGAATCTCGTCCCGAGATTCGACATGTGTTGGTTGGAAAGTTGAGAAAATTGATGTATAGGGATAGTTAGGTTCAGATTTCTATCTTATCCAGATAGAGAACGTGATAAAGGAAAATCGTACAATGATCTGGTTGAGTTAGGAGCTTGATATGCTTAAAATGCCTGTCCAATTAATTACATGATTCTTCCGGAATTATACATAGTTGATCAGGTTATGTATAATTGAGGACCAAATGATGTAATGCTTGGTTCAGTCACTGTGGTATTTATATTTCTCCCAAAAGTTTTAGATGGTGTTCAACGTTTTGTTTTTGTAAGATAACAACATGATTTAGTTTTAAGAGAGCAAGATAATATCTAGGTCATTTCATGGTGCTATATCGGGAATTTCTAAGGTACTAATGAGATATCCATAAAATGAATCTTAGGGTTCGAGTGGAAATCTTACGGGATGGTAAAACTAATGTTAACCAAGTTTCTAGTGAGATGACAGTGTGTGACTACGAACAGAGCAAGTGAGGTAGAAACGTAGTTTTGATTATTACGGAAATATTACAAGATAGAGCTTTCATACGGTAGAAAAGATAGTTAATACACTTAAGTTACATTCCTCGTAACTAAAGTAAAGTACAATAGGAAACAAGCTTAGGAAGTTTACAATACGATTTATTTAGCTATAACAGGAATTTCTCTTTTTGTCTAAATAGGGATGCCATTCCTTGACATGGTCGGAATCTTAACGAGTTCTCATTCTCTTGCACTAGTCTTGGTTTGGCTGTACGTTCCCATCTCCTAGCACATACGCTCTTCCACGGGCACCATTATTCTGGTCAGCTTTCGGTTTCGGGCACCGGCTCTTGTAATGCCCCTTCTCACCACATCCGTAGCAAGTTATAGCTTCTGGCTGTGGATTTGCTCCTGTTGCTTTACAGTCTTTGGTCTGATGTCCAACTTTCCGACAATTTGAGCACCTAATGGTGCATGGTCCGTAGTGGTGCAACGAGCATTGATTGCAAAATGGTTTTGCTCCGACATAACCATTTCTCTCAGCAGGTGTGGCAGTATAGGCTTTGGCTGTCTCTTGTCGACGATTCTGTTGGTGGTGGTGATTGTTACGGTCGTGCTGGTAGTTGTTGTGGTGATGGGAGATCCTTCTATCATCAAGCTTCCGCTTGTGATCATCATTTGCTTGAATGGAATTTCTCTTGATTTCACGATCCATCAGCTTCTGGGCTGTGGTCATTTCTTCCTCCAGCGATTGAGGATTTGAAACAATAACGTTCCCCTCGATGCTTCTAGGTAAACCTTCAGTGTATTTCTCCAACAACTTTTCCTGATCAGGCACAATAGTTGGACATAGGAGAGCAAGCTCCTGAAACCTTCTATTGTAAGCCTTGATATCTGTTCCTTTTACTGCTAACGGGTGGAATTCATCCTCCAATTTCTTGATTTCAGCACGAGGGCAATACTTATTTAGCATCTTCTTCTTGAGATCGTCCCACGTGAGTTGATGAGCTGCTTTTATTCCCATTGTTCGGGAAGTAGCAGAGCACCAAGACAAGGCATCATCTAACAAAAGTCCCTGTCGCGAAGGCAACTTTGCAGTCATCAGAACACCTGCTCCTTACAAAGACCACTTCCATACGTTCAAACCAACGAGCTAATTCTGTAGCTCCTTCTGTTCCTTTGAAGAAAGTTGGTTTGCAGTTCATGAAATCTTTGTAAGTACACTTGCGAACATCTGCTGGCTCGATTTCTCCATTGGGTCGGCTAGTGCTTCCAGTACGAGCAAATTCTGCTGCTTGACTCTCTAGTGCTGCAGCAACACTATCTGCAACAAGCTTTCGGATAGCAGCTTGGGACATGGGTGGTTCGGGGGAAGTGCGAGGCATATTTCTAGTAATACGATGAGAAAACACACGTTTAAAATTTGACCATGTTAAATTAACAAGGTAAAATCCATGTTAACCATAAAATCACAACATGTCCAAACACTATCATATGCGTATGTAAGATAATCATCATTGGCCCACATTAACCGATACCGTACACAGCAAAAATCAAAACCACATATAGTCATAAATAACTTGCTAACTTGTTATATATATAACAAAATTAGTACAAGCGTCATATTTATGCTATATATCTCATGGCCGAGATATTGTACAAAAGCTGGTAGATATAAATCTGATTTTAGTGGCTACCAGAAACTCTTTCGAGTCAACTTTTTAGTTTGACGATCATGCTGACGAGGATTATATTTACTCTTAATATCTATCTTGCATATCTCCCACTATTTTCTCCAAAATAGTGATCTTCATCTGAGCTGTCGTCAGTTCTTCATTTTTCTTCTTCATTTCTTCTCTTCTCTTCTAGCATCTTCAATTCGTCATAGGTATTTCTCGTCTCAGCTGCTCATAACGGTTCTTTGCCTTCTCACGATTCTCATCCATCTTCTGTTTCATGGTCTCTTGAATCTTCAACTCTATATTTTATATCCTCGATGCATTCTAGAAGTAGCTTGTCTAGATGACCTAAGCAGTCTCGATCCGTTCTTGTTGCTGTTCTAATCGCGTCAGGAGGGTGGAGATAGTCGGCTGTCGTTCTTGTGCTGATTGCGAACATTTGCTCACCTCAAAGACTTGCGGTGGAATAGGGAAGTCGGGAATAGGTAATCGGGGTAAAGTATGATATCGGGTGATAATGATCCTAATTTCTTCACTAAGTTCGAACGGGACAGATGAGGGAATAGAAATTTATAGTTGATAGTGGAGGTGGTAAAGATGTATGAACTGGCGGTATATATGTATAGGAAAGTGGATATGGTAGTGGTGACGAGAATGTAGGTATTATCATGATGTCTGGTACTATTGTGATATTTATCCAATATCCGAGTCCGACATAAGAGAAATGAAATGGGTAAGGGAAGTCAGGGTTCTGTAACCACTCGGGAATGATAAACATTTTACTATGTAACTAATAATTAGAAATAAACATATACAAGTAACGTTTCAGTGGCGTTGTGGCACGGAGGACTTTTTAGTTAAGTTTGTGAAAATCGGTTATAGTCCAATGTTTGAAAACATTTGGTTCTCTATAACCACAAGCTCTGATACCAATCTGTAACACCCCCATTTTCGAGATACGCAGCGGAATATAAGCTTTGGGTGTTACTTCATGGTTCACAGTCATGGGAATAGAAAACGACTCGAAAAGAGACGTTTTTAAATAAAATTGTTATCATTCATTTATTTAATATCAGAGTACATAAGATAGGTCCCAGAGGGATGTTCAGAAATACGTTATAAATGATACATTATTCATTTGAATGATAACAAAACGGACACTCTTTTAAAAGAAAGTCCACCGCCACTCCGTGCCAAATCGTACTTCCAGTTACCTGAGATAAACATGCTTAAAAAGTCAACACAAAGGTTGAGTGAATCCATAGCGTTTAAAGTTATAATCAGTTTGAACATAAGCTAAATAGAAAGTAATTCGGAAATAAACATATTGCCCTAAGTCTCATGAACTCAAATGATAACGGGATGCATTTGGTTACTTAACCAGCAACACAAATGGGGTGCATTTGGTTACTTAACCAGCAACACAAATGGGATGTATTTGGTTACTTAACCAGCAACACAAATGGGATGTATTTGGTTACTTAACCAGCAACACAAATGGGATGCATTTGGTTACTTAACCAGCAACACAAATGGGGTATCTTAGGCAATATTAATCATGAAATCATACAGAAAATACTTATGTCCGGTTTGTAGCATGTATCTCCCCACATATTTAGAAAACTTAATAAAAAGTGGGACTATGAACTCACCTGAGCAGTCTGGATGGAAAACAAAAGCTAAACAAAGTTGATAAACGTCTCCGGCTTGCAACCTGGGTGGTTATGTCAAGTTTTCAGTAATTGTTTCTGATTATATAGGTTTTCAATGTTCGTTTCGTTATGTTTTGGTTTGATAGTTAAATACTTAATAGAGCCAATATGTAGTTTCAAAAGTAAGATTTTATCTGATCTTCTTATCTGTAAGTTTCGGTTCCGTCCGTTCGTTAAATAGATACTTCGTTTGTTTGTTATGGTACAACACGTATATTAGGTTATTAATCCTAATAATATTATTAATAATAATAATATTACTGATAATAAGAATAATAATAATATTATATTGAAATTAGTGTTTTTAAATATTTTCATTTTTAGACCCGCAAGTATATAGGGTTTGCAACTTTTACCCTAGTACTATATGGAAACGACAAGTTTTACCTTTAGACTTTTATCAAATGACACTTTATACCCTCAGGTTTCAAAATAGACAGTTTACACCCCTAGGGTTTCCTTGACTGCAAAACTAGTCCCAAACCAGGAAACCTTTTAGAGTTTTGGCAAAAATGGTCCTTGTGTTTAAAAGCCGATCACAACCGAGGTCCTCTCTTCCCAAAAGTAATTTATTTCTCACGTTCCGTGACAAAACTTTTTATGACTCCTTAGCCAACTTATCTATCAGTGTTATAAGACTATTTTTACAAAGATCTAGACCTTGGTTCGAACGTATGACCTCAAAAATAATTTATGAAACTCGCTAACTACAGTTTCTCGACACAGAAAAATGACCAACTTGTCACGCTTCGTTCTCACTCGTTACTCAACGAAATTTGGTGATTCTTTTTCCTACGTGTAGCCCTCTGAAAGGACTTCAACCATGTCGAAAACTAGAATTTTAGGACCTCGTTTACTAGTCGAAATTAACGACACAAACACAGGGTCTGCTGCTGTTCACAGAAAGTTTGACAGTTTTATTTATAACTTAAATTTGACATAACTTTTGACTCGTTTAATCATTCTCGATGATTCCAATTGCCACGTTCTTCTAAAATTATTCTCTTTAACAATATGTATGTATCTTATATCCTAGGGTTTCCAGAAATTCGTTTCATATATGTTTGTATTAATATGTTCGGTTTGAGTTTTTATAAACAAAACTTAAGTTCTACTAATTCTGGGTTATTATGACTTTCAAGACATGTTCTAACTTTTATTTAGACATGAAATAAGTATAGAAAAGTATTTAAAAAGGACTATAGATATACCTTGCTAGATTTGTTCGATTAGGGCATGATTTTGAAATTAAGGTTCGAATTGACTCTCTACAGATCCTAGCTCCTTTCTACTGCTTCTTTTAGGCTTGTTTGAACTTATTCTCGGCTAGTGGAATCAGTGGTTTAGTGGCGGGAGGCTGTTTGGTTTGGTTCGATTAGGGTGATGGGTGTTTTAGGGTTTCTAGTGGTTGCTATTTATAGAAGGGTGATTAGGGTTTTCCTGTGACTTCTAGGCTGTTATGGAAGTGAGGGAGATGAGGTGGGTGGCTGTGATTGGCGCCACATGTGGAGGAGGAGGGGGGAGGTGATGTGGAGGTTTACATAACACACAAGTGTTACTTATTCTAGAAGGGAGGTGTTGTGGCTTGCTAGGGTTCTTACAAATGGATGATTAGGGTTTAGAATTTCTGAAGTTTAGTTTGTTTAGTGTTAAGATCGAACTAGGTGGATCTAACTAGGTTAGTTTAGTTCGAATTGTGCTATAGGGAGTAGTACCTAGGGCTTTATTTGCTAGTACTCTTGGGTTTGGGGTAAAACTAAGGTTTCCAGGTTTAGGGTTCACTTAAGGAAGGTTTTTGAATCTATGGGACTTAATTTTATATGTATCGAATTGTAGTTATATAGGTAGAAATGATTTTTGTGCTTTAACAAGTTGTACTCTAGGCTAGAAAGACTTGTACTAATGTAATAAAAATAAGAAAAATATATTTTTAATTATTTCTTAATTTTCTATAATTTTTATGTAATTTTTATTAAGGTTTAAATACAAATAAATGAGTTTTTATGATCTTGTGCATTAAAGAGTTGTACATTGAGTTTATGGAGTTGTACATATGTTAAATAAATAAATAAATTATTTTTATAATTTATTGTGTAAAAATATTACATAAAATGTCATTTTAAATATTTACTATTAAGGTTTTATTTAGGATTTTATAAATATATAGTTTCATGCATAAAAGACTTGTACTTCAGCTTTAGTAAGGTTGTACTATAATTTAGAATATGAGAAAAATGTAATTTTTATAATTTATTAAGTTATGAAAATTATATGTTAAGTTTTGTTAAGTTAAAAGTAAATAAATGGAATTTTTAGTTTATATGCATTAGGTACTTGTACTTTAGGTTTAAAGACTTGTAAAAATATTTAGTGAGTTTAAAAAATATAATTTTTAAAAATTATGCATGTAGGGTTTGTAGTTTATACTTTATAATAAATATAAAGAGGATTTCTATAAAGATATTGTGAATAAATGATTTTGTGCATAAATGACTTGTACACTAGTTTAAATAACTTGTAAATATATTATCTTGTAAAAATATTGTATAAATAAATTAGGGTTTGTAAAATGTATACATAAATTCATAGTTATGTGAAATTAAGGTTTCATAAACTCTTATTAAATAGAAACGCTTTAGTTTTTAAATGTATGTTAGCGAAATAACGTAAAGTGGTAAGTGGTACCTCATAATGTTTTAGGTCAAAGATGTTTACATAGGTAAATACTAAATCAGTTAAGGTTGGGTTGCAAGCAGGGTTGTCAGGGATGTGATCTTCGTCACATAAGATAATAGTTACAATCAGATAATAAAAAAAAATTCACACGTAGAAAAGGATAAGTATTCTGTAAGATGATTTATTATAATAGTGGGATTTTCACAGTGGTTACAAAACACGTTTGTATCATTAACTTATGACCATTGCAACCCGACCCAAAATCTGGACAACATACAAGTGAGACAGATTCAACCCTAATCTAAACCCTTTTTAACCCATTTTAGATCCGATTCACCCACACCTTTTCATAGGTTTAAATCACATAAAATCACAGATGTTTTACAGCCCTAAATGATCACACACTCATTACACACCTAAACATATATTTACGAGCCAAAGAATCACATAATATCACACCAAACAAGCCCTAATCCCACGCCCTAAATATGTACGCCCCACATTAATCACATAGGGTTTGTTTCCAGATTTTTAGGTCACGTGTTAATGAGTTTATTAGAGTTAAATGACCAGGTCTAGGACTCGTATTCCCCACTGATTCGAATGACCAAAATTGAACACCAGTCGACACACGGTTTATAGAGTTTCATGATTTTTCTGTGGCATATACATTTTTGATTCATGTTACAAATTAACGAGGCAACCAAATAGCACTTTCACATAATGATTATGATTTGTATAACATGTTATTACTTCTGATTTTATTTCATGTACATGTCGTATGGATGGAAAACAAAGAGAAGATGTTGATTACCTTTCTAGGCAGATTAACGAGGCAAAGAACCAAGGACAAACCCACGAATCAAGCAACACAAATAAACCCAAGAATACCATGATCAACCAAGCTTCAATACCCTTCTTCTTCCTTCTAGTCTTGAGAGAAAACTAATGAGTTTGTGAACAATTTAGGGTTCGGTATGTGAGGGCAAAGAGAATGTCGTATATGATGAATGAGAGAAAAAGAAAAATAAGCGTGTGTTTAATGATATAGTTTAATGCTTGCCGTGTTTTATGAGGGATCAAATAACACATGATATCTCCTATATTGTTAAAAGATTTGGACTTATCAAAAAGGTGAGAATTTCGGTTCATAACTTACAAAGGAAACTTTTATATATTTTTGGGAAGCAAGTGTGTGTCGTTTAATATAAAGGGTTAGGATAGAATTTATATTATGTATTTATTTTATAGCATATAGTTTAGGATTAATAAATATTAATGTGTAAGTAATACATAACATATAGTTTAAGTATTTTCTTAATCATTACATAACTTAGGTTAAAATTCAAATTAGATGTAAAAATGTGAATCCAAATTTTAGGGTTTTACATCCAATATGCTAATTGTTAAGATAAGGTAACATGGTTGGGCCGTATTTAATGTTTTTTTATCCCATTATATGGACAACTATACGTAGCCGTGTCAAGAGTTAAAAGCAAGAAAGGATTGAAAATCTTATGTTGTGACGAAGATGGAAACTACGGTAAATCAACTAAAAATGTTGTGTATAAAGAAGCTTTATTCAGAATCTAATGCAACGTGATAGAATCTCATACGCTCTACAGCTTTATAATTTATAACGATCTTACTTATTTATATGCAATGACCATAAAAATGTGGGCTTCATGTATATTTACAAAATACACAATAAAAGTGACAAAAACCTAAAACAAAACATTGTACAACATTATTGAGTTTATAAGCTTGATATAAATAAATACATGATGTCCTACATAGATGAAATAGTAAAATTGAAGCTACTTTATAAAACGTGATGTGCATGAGAGGTATGTGTTGGGTTTTATAGATTTGATGTGACAAAATAAATAAAAGAATGAAACAAGAAGGACTAAAGATGACAAAGAGAGAAAGCTACAATGATACAGGAAATAACTTATTCTTATCTCTTTGTAAACCCTAGCACTCTCTATTATATAAAGAGAGGCAGGGTACGTAGTTTAGTAGGTCTTCCACAATGTAAATATCAGAAAGGTGTGTGTGTGTGTGTGTGTGTGTGTTCTAGGGCATATGTCTTGTAAATGCCTAGAACTAGTTTGTGTTCGTATTCCTCCAAGATCAAAGGTGTCTTTGATACTGTTACAAGTTTAGTGTAACCGTTCTATTGTGATCGAATAGAATTTGGAGGTGATGGTGTTTGGTAAAACTTTGTGTCAATAACAATTGATTTGTTCTTATTCCGCTGCATGTTTATTCATTGTTATTGTTGAACCCTAAGGCTCAAAACGATCCAAAAAACTATCTTCAGCACGTTATTAGATTCTACAGGTGGTATCAGAGCTTGGGGAGCTCGTTACCTAGGGATTCACAAGGTTTTTACTGTCGAAGAATAGCTGATTTGAAAAAGGCTTGATGATCGATTAAAGGTATTCACGGATTTATTTTTTTTATCGATCTGTTACAGTGACGACATGATACATATTGGCAAGAATTAATTAAATGCTTTGTTGTCTTTTGATTCGAATTGAATACACCTCTTATTAATTCAATTTGTCGCTACTGATGATTCTTGTTAATAAAACCTCGATCGATTTGGCATAATGAATTTTATATTCATTCTGTTTTCTTCTTGGTCAACATTTTGTCACAAGAGATTTTAATTGATTTGGAAATTAAAGAGGGTCTGACAGTCGGTGGTAAAATAGTATAATCGATCAGATCATAAAATTATTACTTCGTACTGATCGAAGGCACAAGAAGGTTTGAATGCTGCTATGGATTGAAGATATTCAGTTGTGGGGTTGGTATTTAATTGGAGATATTTTATTTGTCGCATGATTGGTTAATTCATCATTTAGTGGGTCGGTGATTCTCGTACTGATTTATTGAGTTGATTGAATATAATATGTGGCAATTAATGTGAGGTTTGTCGACTAGTGCAATTGGTGTTAAAGCAGATCTGTGTCGATATTAAAGTTTGCTATATGGCTTATGTTATTCTGCTGATGCATATTTTACTCTGCTGATTGGTTATATAACTCTGCTGCTAAGTCTGATACACTCTGCTGATAGTTTTGATCACTCTGCTGATCTACATATTCATTCTGCTGATTGACATATATTCACTCTGCTGATACGTATTGACTCTGCTGCTACGTATATTATTTTTCTGCTGCTGTGCTTATTGTGTTTGGTTCGGTATAGTAGCATGATTTACAAGCAGTGAGGGGAAGTATATGGAGTTATTGGTTTACACACACACAGGGGAAGTTCACACACACAAGGATTTTTTTGGTTTTTGTTCGTTAAGTTTTAAAGGCTCGCATTAATTTTCTTATTGGAGGAGAGGATTATTTATTATTTCTTTGATGATGCGATTGAATTTATCAAGGTTGTGTCTTAGCATACCTTTCAGGTGAGGTAACTTGTTTGTTCGTTCAGGTGACTACGAATTGACAAAACACTTGAAGGAGTTACGTTATTTGTGCTCAGTGGTTGTTGTCAATAGATTGCGGTCTCCCTATACGTTAAGTATACGTTCGAAGTCGTATTTAGTACAAGGCATAAGACACAGGGTTGGTTTCTTCTACTTCAACATCAAATTGGTAATGATATTTTTCTTCAACAATACATAAAGCTTACAGATTTGAAGAATCATTTTTTGTACATGCATCACTCGAGGGGAAGTTTTTACGGTTTATTCATTCTCTATTTGTTGATAACAAAAAGGGGAAGAAATATTGTGATGGCATGGTTTAAAGGGAAGACAGTTTGTTTCATTCAGGGAGATGACTACATCTCAACTTCTGCTACTTCGTCTAGGGAAGTTCGTACAAGACTTTGTTTGTTTTGTCATCATCAAATAGGGGAAGATTGTTGGGTTTTATAGATTTGATGTGACAAAATAAATAAAAGAATGAAACAAGAAGGACTAAAGATGACAAAGAGAGAAAGCTACAATGACACAGGAAATAACTTATTCTTATCTCTTTGTAAACCCTAGCACTCTCTATTATATAAAGAGAGGCAGGGTACGTAGTTTAGTAGGTCTTCCACAATGTAAATATTAGAAAGGTGTGTGTGTGTGTGTTCTAGGGCATATGTCTTGTAAATGCCTAGAACTAGTTTGTGTTCGTATTCCTCCAAGATCAAAGGTGTCTTTGATCCTGTTACAAGTTTAGTGTAACCGTTCTATTGTGATCGAACAGAATTTGGAGGTGATGGTGTTTGGTAAAACTTTGTGTCAATAACAATTGATTTGTTCTTATTCCGCTGCATGTTTATTCATTGTTATTGTTGAACCCTAAGGCTCAAAACGATCCAAGAAACTATTCTTTAGCACGTCATTAGTTTCTACAGTATGTGTTAGGCTTAGTATGAAGTTCTATTATATCTTGGGCCGTTATTTGTAATTATACATTTAGCGGCACAAGTTATAATGGACCTTTATATGAATGCTTTTTTTTTTTTAAAATAATAATAATAAAAAAAAAGTGAGAGAAAAAAGTCCAAACAAGTCTACCATAAGTCGGTTTTGGTACTTTGGGTTAACAATAAAACATTCAAACCAACTATCCCTGTATCCCATCCCATCATAATTAGTCGACTGTGAATCTACTTCTCTATTAACCTTCTATCAAATCTTGGAAACTCAACAACAGCTCTTTCAAAAATCTTGAGGTAATCACAACAATTAATTTTATAACAATCTATAAATCTGATCATGAACTAACAACTCACCGATTAGCATTGCAACATCTTTTTCGATTTATATATTGGGTTTGATAGTATTATGCCAGAGTTACTTTGATGTTAGCCCAAGGTTTATAATCGTGATTGACATATTTTTCTTCTTAGATGTATATTAAAGCTATATTCATGTTAACCTTAGGTTAATCATACTGTCTTATAGTCCACAATTACTTAAATACTTAACTGACCAACAATCACAGCGATAAATACTCTTACTGGGTTTGTTAGTATTATGCCAAAGTTACTTTGATGTTAGCCGAAACAGCTCTTTCAAAAATCTTGAGGTAATCACAACATTTAATTTTATAACAATCTATAAATCTGATCATGAACTAACAACTCACCGATTAGCATTTAAACATCTTTTTCAATTTATGTATTGCTTTTGATAGTATTATGCCAGAGTTACTTTGATGTTAGCCAAAGGTTTATAATCTTGATTGACATATTTGTCTTCTTAGATGTATATTAAAGCTATATTCATGTTAATCTTAGGTTAATCATACTGTCTTATAGTCCACAATTACTTAAATACTTACCTGACCAACAATCACAGCGATAAATAATCTTACTGGGTTTGTTAGTATTATGCCAAAGTTACTTTGATGTTAGCCGCAACAGCTCTTTCAAAAATCTTGAGGTAATCACAACATTTAATTTTATAACTATCTATAAATCTGATCATGAACTAACAACTAACCGATTAGCATTGCAACATCTTTTTCGATTTATATATTGGGTTTGATAGTATTATGACAGAGTTACTTTGATGTTAGCCCAAGGTTTATAATCGTGATTGACATACTTGTCTTCTTAGATGTATATTAAAGCTATATTCATGTTAACCTTAGGTTACTCATATTGTCTTATAGTCCACAATTATTTAAATACTTACCTGACCAACAATCACAGCAATAAATACTCTTACTGGGTTTGTTAGTATTATGCCAAAGTTACTTTGATGTTTGCCGAAGGTTTATAATCGTGATTTACTGTTCAATCGTAGTGGTCCCAATTATCTGATAACCAACCCCCACAATGTTTATACTGTTACTTATACTTTTTGTTTTTTGATACTATTATCACACTCACTAGATGGTTCATAGTGCAAAGTGCTTCCCTGTAACATATTGTTAAAGATTCATACATAAACTAACTACATTTGCATTTTGGGATTTATGTTAAAGATAGGTTAACACCAATTTTTAACTCTGCCATAATTGACATATTTGTCTTCTTAGATGTATATTAAAACTATATTCATGTTAACCTTAGGTTAATCATACTGTGTTATACTCCACAATTACTTTAAAACTTACCTATACCTGACCAACAATCGCAGCCATAAATACTCTTACAATTATAACTTTTGCTTATACTATAGTATACTGAACAACCTCAACGAATGTGTTCACATATAACAATAATGATTCCTAAAACATATTGTTGTTAACAGGATAACCAGTTCAACCTCCAAAACCAGACAATCAGTTATGGAATTCTCTCAATCCAGACATTATGTATAATATAACAACGCTAGATTAGCATAGCATGATAATAGTAACAATGTATAAACATCTAATCTTAGGAATAATTTCATCATAGATTTACATTAAACATACACTAATGATAATCGTAACCTTTCTAATAATAGGGAAAACAAACATGTAATTGCCGATGTGATTCAATGTACACAACGTATTCCTCTATGTGAGTATTGGCCTAAAACAGTATAATGTTGTCTAAATTTTTTGCCAACATTCAAGTATTACTTTTAAAAAAACCATAAATTACACCATTTTACATACCAGATTCACTTCAAACAAGATGGCGCAACAATTTATGTTCCAATACACGCATGACACATTTGAAAATCAACAGGTAAACCTTATTCATACATATTTATGTTATATATTAATGCATAAACAGTTATGCGAATTTAGTCAAAGAATAAATAATTTTGGTTTATGTTACGATTCTCAACAATAGATCTTGTCGGATGTTTTTGCCGAGTACTTCAAGAATGAAAGCAACATGCTTTACCTGAACGGTACCGATAGGTACCATTACAAAACAGAGCACCAAAACAGAGACGGCAAATGGGTGCTATGTGACAAAGAGTGGTATGAGTTTGTTGCAGCAAATGTTCCTCGCATTGCAACAACAATGCATTTTGTTAGGGTGGGAGAAGACGACTACTACGTGACAGTCTACGACATTAGTGGATCAGAGTGTGGGGGATACGATAGGTGAAAAATAGGACCGAGAATGACCAGGTGTTTGGCAACTTATGCTCCAGGAGTCACGGTAATCAAACATCTATATTGTAATCATACTCTCGATTCAAAACTAAATTAAACGTTATTATCAATGTATATCTTATAGAATTCATCTTTCTCCGTGTAGTTACTACCAGGAGATTTCTTACAAGATATCTAGCAAAACAATTTCACCCTCATCTACGCAGGAATGTCTTTCCACGTTCGCCACAAGAAGGTTAAACCTTAAATAGGATCGTCAGGATGAATGGCTTAACAGGTTATGGGTGGGACGACTTCGTTGTGATAGCGGGGATACAGTGGGGTCAACAACTTATCTTTACAAACCTGGAAAGATACACATTATCAGTTGTGGTCATAGGAGGCTATGATGGTCTTGGACTCAGCAGGGAAGACATATGAACTACTTTGCTAAAGAGACCACCTAGACCAATTCTTTACTGCAATCGTAATGGTAAGTCAAACTCTCTGTTTATCAGTTTTACTGATAATTTTAAAACAAATCAAACCATCATAACCATCTATTATCAAACTGCATAACAAGCAATGACATAATTATTGCAGACCCGAGAATGTATCACATTTGCACATGGTGCCATTACAATGCTCATGTAAATGAAGACATGGTCGTTTACACACGCTTCCGCCTAGAAGTTGGATATTACTATCCACTGGTATGATACAAGCAATAAATGAGTAAACCAAAAACCGTAAAATTTCTGTTTTGAAAAAATGAAACTAATCCCATAATTCGTTTTACAAAACAAACGATCGAATCCAAAATCTGGGACGACTTGAACTTACACAAGTAAAGAAAAGTAGAGATCGTACACATTTAATGGGTTTACTCAGTCAAGCTGCAACTGGTTTTACACACAGACAACCCTTTTAAGATCAAAGCCCTGGTGATGGCAGGGAACTGGTATCAGTTTGGACAAGATTGCAGCTTTGAAGAATAGAAAATGATGCGTATAAAGCTGGTGCGTTATGAGGTTCAATCAGACGAAGGCCAACTACAGCGAGGCCCAATATTCCATGTTTGTTAATATGCTATCACAGGGTATCAGCGTATGACACCACAACGAAATTAGAAACATTTGTATTTTACTTTTTTGGAAGTAGGTTACTTACATCCTAACTTTATAAACCTTATAATCTGTTTTGTTAAACATAATTGTGGTTATCATATTTGTCTCGGTTCATAATGTTTTAATGTCATTACAAAAAACCAATGTTCAAAATCAAATAACATCCTAACTTGATAAAACTTTTAATCTGTTATGTTACAGTTAATAGTGGTTATTATATATCATGTTTTAGATGTTAATGATTAAACGTATATACAATTACAATAGAATAAGAGAAGGTTAACAAAGACAACAAATGAAACTTACAAGTGTGTCTCATACACATGTTACACAACAAAACATTACATGAATTCATATACTAATGTTAACCATTAAACTGACCAACATATCACACGACAACTATTCTTTAAATGGCCATAAACATACTTTTAACTACTTGAAAATACATCAAACACTACTTAACTAAAAAGTACACCATAGTGCAAAATACACCAACCAACACAAAGTTTTATCCATTCAGTTTACGATAAGATGAGTTAGCTTCCCCAAAAAACAAAGTTAAACCTTTCTTGAAAACACAACAAATCATACTACGATCATGTTAGAATTTCAGCAGACATCAAAGACAGCCACCAACAGAATAGGCCCATTAAACAACTGAACTTCAAAGGCCGGATCGAGTGTAGTTCCAACCATCTGAAATCTGAGCATTTTGTGCATTGGAAACTGGAACTCTTCAGCCAAACTCCTCCAATTTGTCCTAAAGTTCATATGATCGTTCCTCCATGGCCTATCGGCGTGCTGCTCAAGTTTCATAACTACACGGCGTTCACTGTCCATGCTCCTTAGAATCGCATGATGGAATCGTTGCAACCGATTATCAGAAACAAAACCACATGGTATAGTCTGTAAGCAATTACAGCACCTTATTAACTTCAATGCTTTTACTCAACATTCTTTATCTATTAACTATTTATTAAAACTTTCACACAACATAATCTATATAGACTAAGAACCCTTACCATTCTTCCAGAATCAAGCACAAACGGGAAAAGCCTTTGGTAGAAAGTATTTTCTTCAGTCAAGTGCACACCATGTTGGAACCAGTTACACCCGTATACCAACCTTTCATCTAACGAACATCACACCCAAAATAAACGTTACTCAGTCGCAAACTCATACAACTGATTCACCTCAAATTAACAAGTCACAATGAATAAATATTAAAATAAAACATGATACTACCTGGCTCATTTGAATCATGTCGTTGAACAAACGCAATTCGTTTGGGGTAATGTTGTTCATGTGTGAGCTAAAAACCATCATTATCAAACCTCATCAACGACAATCGCATATCAGTCTTTTTTGTCAACACAACTCGCTCACCAACCATTAGATTTGCATGACGAACAACCGTGTTCCAATGAACATTAAATTGAAAACCAACGCTATCCAAACTCCCAGGAATTATACCCCGGTCTGCAACCACAGATATTTCAAAATCCGAAAATTCCATCACAAAATCATTCCGTTCAACATCTTGAAGGAACTCCACAGGAAACCACTAATAAAACATATTACAAAAGTATTAAAACAAACTTTATGAATTCAAAAACTTTTACATATATAAAAGTATAACATAATTTTACCGGTGATAAATTTCGCTTATTCCGGACTTCACCAATGCACCTAACTAACTTGTTCTGTGTATGAATTCTCCCATAAACCACCACTACTCCCATCCATTTGCATCATAAGCTATAACAAAAAAGGTGTATGCAGCCTCCTTTATGAAATGCAAAGTCCTAATATTCAAATACCCACTTAGCTCTATTAAGTTATTCCAGCTTACACCAAATAAACTCCATTCTTCACTGCCTCTTTCCCGACAAAGATAAAGTTTTCTTTTAACCCTATTATTATTAATTCGTACACATAATTCTTATTGTTATAGTAGTTAATATGATAGTAATCAGGGAGTACCTACATAAAACAAAAAAATGAATACATAACCAAACAAACCCTATAAAACGTGTATAAGAAGAATATTATTGGAATATAATCGCATAAACACTTACCAAAGTACCCATATCTTCTTCATGACCATATTAACAGGGTTAACTCATTATACAGTAAACCAAATATCAACACATGCTTTTCTATACATCCTACTAAAATCAATAATGTTTACAACCTATATTAATCAAAAAATACAACTTTAATACTTATTCCAGATCCTCAGCTAAAAATATCTATAAATGACAGTTATACAATACTCTTAACAACCTAGACCACCTGACTTAAAGCATATTTTTATGGCATATCTACCTTACTAACACCAATACATGCAAGCTTTTATCAGATTATATCGGCAGCCACATTTGTTTTTATCACTTATAACATAAAATTAAAGATCGATTCAAAAAAATAGTATCAAAATAAATATTTACAAACACCATATTTCTTTCATCAACTCTTTAACAATCAAATGTTACAATATTTAGAAACATAAACCAAAATCTAACAATATTAACTCAGATCTCAAAGGATTTGATGAACAACAGATAAATGCTTACCTGACAACAAGGGATGAAGTATGATTACCGTTTTTGTTTTCCTTGATTTAATTGGGAAGTTTGCACGTCTCGAGGTATGGAAAAAATGAGAAAATAAGATTTTGTAGGTCCAAGCCAAGAATATCAAAACGCATTTTATTTACTTAATATTAATTACATATTTATATTTTGTGAAAAAAAAACAACAAAATTCCCCTATTATGACATGTTAATTATTTGTATCCTCATATTTAATTTTTGACTATTGACATATCATCCAAAATTATAAGACTAACAATTAACTTTGACAAATAAAAAGAACTACAAATACACTAATACTGACAATGTAAAACACAACAAAACAAAAAATAAACAACATCGACAATTGCTAATCACTAAATAATCCAATATTCGTTTTTTATGTGTCTCGGTAATTAACAATTATAATAAAGAGGGTCAAAATTACAAAATAAAAAATTACAAAGCATGCCCGCCCATTGGGCGGGCTTCGACCACTAGTATATCTACAATATATATATATATATATATATATATATATATATATATATATATATATATATATATATATATATATATATATATATATATAACATGATGCGTATGACGTCATCAATGCCACATAATGCCCAGTAATCATGGCTTAATGCCACATCATAATTCCACGTAAACACCCTTTGTTCATAAATTTTTTTTAATTAAAATCCGAAATTTAATACGTGTATAAAAAATATAATTGTCAGGATTCGAACCTAAGATTTGTTAGTAGAGTAATTAGGATGCTTACCACTAGACCAATTTATATTTTTGAGATATATCAGCCAAAACTATAAATATAATGTTCAAGAGAATGTTAATACCGTATTTTTAAAAAGATTTGCTTAATTTATAGAAAATATAATTTAGATGATAAATTTAGAATGTATTCTGTATAAATATTTTCTTCCCAAATTAAAGATAAGTGTTTATTTGGAGAGCATCACACATTTCTTCATGGTTAACCTAATTTGACAGTATATATAAACCACAATATAACCATCCTTCTCACATCAAAAATCGTCAGAGCTATATTCAGAAAAATATATTACATTATACAGGCACATAGACACTCTGCAAGGCTTACAAGAGCATCCGAGAAGAAAAACTCTGATGCCCCTTTAGAAGGTATTTTTTAACAAATAATTTATTTATTGGGTTGTTATATTCTTATTGATGTGGTTGTAAAATTCATCTCATGTTTTATTGCATGATGGTTGTTAGGTTTACATGCATTGTTCATTAAATTTAATAATTTAGACGCATACGTTTATAATTGTGTAACAGTTAAGCATGGAAAAAGTGTATCTAAAAATATCCAGAAATCCATGTTTGAAAGTGATACACCAGGGAGAAGATCTGGGCACCATGTTTCTAATGTTGTTACACACCCAGCAGGTAGTATCTTTATTAATGTTTTATTTAGATACATTATAAATGGTGTTTATAATGTGTTGCTTAATTTATAACTTCTAAATTATCACCAGAGAGAAGTTTGGTAAATCAATCATTCTCTACGGTAATGGAAAACTCCATGTGTGAAAGTGATACACCTGGTGGAAGATCTGGCATACCTGTTTCTAATGTTGTTACCCAGGCTAAAGGTAGTATGTTGAATAACGTTTTATTTAAAACAATAATACATTGTGTTTACATATATGGTTCATTATTTGACAGTATCTAAACCACCTGTAAAGAGAAGTTTTGGACAGGGATCATCGTGTTTTGACTCACAGACAATTCATGACGGTAATATGTTTATAAAGTATTTGTTTATTTATTATAAATTGTGGTTATAGTATTATGTTATAAATTGTGCTTATAGTATAATGATTAATTATGTTTGTATATTATAAATTGTGGTAAGTCTATATTGATTAAATAACAGGATCTGGTCCACCATTAAAAAGAAATTTTGGGAATCAAGCAACCTGTTTTGAAGCACATTCCACTCATGAAAATTCTGAGAATGATTCTTCCAACTTTGAATCACAGTCAGGTATTGTGTTTTTGAAATTCCATTATTTATTTTATAAAATTAATCTAGGCATAATCAACTAATTTATTTGTATAAATATATAATGGCTATAAATTATTAATACAATAATTTGTTTTATGTGTGTTATTAGGGAAAACAACCTCAAGTGTTGAATCTAAATGGATGTCCTACATTAGAAATCAACATAAAAATTTGAGAAGTCCATCAAGAGGTATTATTGATATTAGTTTACTTAGTTTTCAATCCTTTTAAAATTATTAATACAATAGTATAAGAATAATATATTGTTTAATTGACAGGAACCATTAATCCACATCCAAATACAAATTTTGGATACCAAACAACATCTTTAGATGTACCTTCACATAGTGCAAAAACATATCAAAGCAAAAAATTTGTGATGCATACATCATCTTATGGAAGTTTTTCAACAGGTTTTCTATTAACATAATGATTAATGTCTATTTTGATTTAATTATACTGTATAAATTACATGGTGATAATATTTTTGTGTATTTGTAGGCGGGAGTTCACGGCAAAATAAAAACACTGGAAGCAGGTGATAATATGTTTGTGTATTAGAAGTTCTACACCAGGTTTTTTTACAATGTTTGATTCATTATACAATGTGATTTGAATATAGTACAAAATTATCATCTGTTTTTTGATCTTGCATTGTTAGTAATGAGAGAACGAACAATGACTCTCATTAAAGATATCAACATGACGAATGTAAACATGGCCATTAAAGGAAGGTGCATCTCCGTATGGCATTCACACAAACTTAATGAAGAACACGACCCTTACAGTCTTGATTGTGTTTTCCAGGATGAAGAGGTAACTTCAATTAAGTTAATAATTATTTATATTCATACATATTTATTAAATATCCTTAATGTTTGAATTGTATTCAGATTTACATCAAAAAAGAGTTTATGTTTAAATTTGAACCTCTTTTACAAGATGGTCAGTGTTACATAATCTCTAATTTTCGAGTAGCAGAGAATGCTGGAAGGTTTCCTTTGTTACGAAACCAGTGAAAATTTTGTTTTTATAAAGGAACCAAAGTTACCCGAATTGAGCACATGGATGACAACTTTGTTGGCTTCATTAATGAACCATTCTCAAGTATTCTTGACCCAGACAATGAGTATCATGAACATGATTGTGTTGGTATGTGTTTTTGTAAAAAATATAAACAACAGTTGCTAATATTTTTAAATTTATTTGTACAGTTTAAAAAAAATTATAAACAGATGTTATCGGAACAATCGTAGCTATTGGAAAAATAGTGATTGTAAACAGTTCTGGTGGTCTAAGATACGGAGGACAATTGTCATTGAAGACGCTGAGTAAGTAGATTTTATAAATGTACATTTAATTCAACTAATGTATATAGGATAATATACAATTGTAATTATATATTGATTATACGTTATGTTATGCAGATCTTTAAGAATAGATTGTACGTTTTGGGACAATTGGGCGTTAATGTGGAATGAGCACGAAAACAAGCGTGATGAGCTTGGTCACATAGACATCCTTTTGATGTTGGGAAAAGTGAAATATTAGGATAGTAAGTTTTATGCATGTTTATTAAAATTTTGCGCGTAAAAGTCAATTATTTTATTCACATTATTAGTTGCTTTAATTGTCTTTCTGTATTACACAACACAGACAAGCCGGCAATTAATAACGATTTATTCGGCACAAGAATATTTATAAACAAAGATATACCATAATTAGTGGCTTTCCGGAAAAGGTAATTACATCGACGTTGTGCTATATGTGTTTTAATATGGAACTAGATACATGTTAAATTTATAAGAAGACTTATTTATACATCCCACAGCTATGAAGAACAAGAGGGATATAATGCAAGTGAATTCAGAATTGAAGATTATTCTCATGAGACACGTGTTGTTACGCCTGTGGAATTCATACAAGGTTGTGTACAGAGACAGGTTGGAATGATTCGTACCATAGAACATGTCAGATACAATTTACTCTTTTAAATTTTTTATAAATTTTTTTGTAGAATTGATTTTAGATACATTAAGTAAAATAATGTTTTTATATGATTATGTATTTAAATACATGATTCACATTGTGTAGTTTATGCAACAGTGCATAGTATACAATATGAAAATGGATGGGCGTATACAGGTTGCAAAGTATGCAATACTAGAGTAACACCAATTGCTTCAAAAGGCAATTCAGGTACAAAGAATAAGAAACAACTGTGGTATTGTAAGAAACATGGAAAAACATATGCAGTTGCATCTAGGTATGTAAAACAACCTATATATATATATATATATATATATATATATATATATATATATATATATATATATATATATATATAATATATATATATATATCAGTATTTGAATCTGTCCAAAAAAATACAATAAAACATGCTACGCTTGAAATACTTTACATTTGTAGGTTCAAGATCATTGGGTGAATATTTGATGCAAGTGGTACTGCACAAGTTGTGATTTTTGACAACAGCGTGCACAAGATGATAAATATAACAGCATGGGAGATCATGGAAAGAGAAGGCATGAACACAGACGAATACTTTCCAGATGACCTTAATCAAATTATTGGGAGGAAATATCTTTTCAAAGTTTTGTTTTCTGAATTTAACCACACCAATAATAGTCATATATATCGAGCGAAAAAGGTTACTGAAGATGTTGATACAATCAACTATTTCAAGAAGGGTTTTCTTGATGAAGAGGTTTCATTAATTGATTTTTTAAAAACATTTAACAACGGTATATGTTTTCAAACATGTTTATATTAATTGTTATGCATGAATCAAAATAGGATGACGATGACGAGGTTCAAGGTTTGGAATATGACTATGCGTGTTCAGATGATGAATTGGCAACACACTCTATTAAGATGAATGAGGTATTGTACATTATATTTTTAAAAAGGAATAACAATCATTAAATTTTAACAAAAAATACATTATAAACTTTTATTTCTTTGGACAAAATGTAGCAAGACCCAACAGATGACAGTATAGCTCATCTGTAGATACAACAGATGAGAATCCAGCAACGTGCGTTGATGCCACAGATGATACTGCATATCCATTGGTAGAGCTTGTAGATGATACTCTAATTCCATCAAATGATGCAGACAATGACAGGCCAAGTGACAACAATGGCGTTGTTGCGCCAATATTGGATGATGAATCACCATCAGATAAACATAATGAACATGTGTTGGAGAAAGATAATTGATGTTAAAGAAGACTATGTTTGATGTTATAGAAGTCTGCATTCCTATCAAATTTTTAATTTTTTTAAATATTTGAACTATTTAGTTGCAATTTACAAATTGTTAGGTTTAAGGATATTGTTATTAAGTTTTCCTCATATACTTCCTATTTGCATAAATACAATTTATTTTAAAAGAACAATGGATATCATTTACACTTTTTTATGGTTATTTTTCCTTATTAAATGTTGTACAATTTTGAATGTTTAGTTTTTTTTATTTGAATTTTTGTAGATTAAACATAAATTTGCAGTTCATATGTTTCTACAATTATTTATATTAATTAATACAATAATAATTATCCACGCCATATGTAAATAAATTTGAAAATTATAAATATATTTTACGCTTTAACAACTTTTCAAAGGTTTAAACTTGATGATAATTTTTATCTTATAATATCAAATGAAGATAAAAAAATGATAATGATAACATGAATTAAATTAGCAAATCAGCTAAAACTTTTAAAAAACATATAAAGAATAAATCAATTGAGCAACTAACTTAAAGCATTTTTAGGGAATGATAAGCATTATTTAATGATAATATAACATCTTCATTTATGTTTGAATGATAACTGTGTATAGATTTAATATTTTACATTCAAAGATTAACCTTACAACTTCCATAATTAATTATCAATTCACATAACAATATTTTTGCCTATAAAACTTCTTACTTGACAGCCTTTCATAATTCAAAAGCAATTTTTAACCTCCATATTGTACTCATCAGTGATCGGATAATGAAGAGAACAAGAAATTATGCTCCAAAAGATGAAGATGAAGTAAATCATCCCAAGTAAGTTTAACAGGTTGTTGTCTGATACGTTTTATATGCCACCATAGTTTGAGATTTAAAAAAAAAAAAAATTGTTTAAACAGGAAGATTCAAACCGAGGCACCCTATGAGTTGTCAAACAAAGAATCTGTTGCATCAACAGGTTAGTTTATAGTTTTGTAACAACTTTAAAATCATACATAATATGAAAAAACAATTCCAATACTTTTGTTAACATTAGTAATGTTATAAGCTTCTTACTGTTTGTTAGAAGGAATCCATTCTGGAGGAGAAAATGATGCAACAAGTTCAAAACAACATCCTGCTGAATGGTATTTTTCAAAACTAGCTTAGTTAAGGAAGAAAAAATGGGACGCATTTAAAAAATGCAACAAAAGACAAAGATCAAAAAACAAAGTAAATAACCTCAAGGCAGACCGGAGTAGGAAAAAACATAGTCAATTCGAGGAAGTATAATATGTTACCGACGAAGAAGAAGTGGAAGCAATAGACTATGAAAATCTGCATTTAGCATATGATCAAGAGAAATCACCAAAATTTAATTTTTAGATGGATTTGTCATGTATCTTATTATGTTTATGTGATTTTATATAAATTTCAATGTCATGTGTTTTTGTTAAACTGTATAATTTATCTGTTTCCGTTTAAAAATCCCATGGAATACTAAAAAAACCCATGAGATTATGATTAATATAAACAATACAAATAAAATATATGAATACCTAAAATATAGCCTATTGTTGGAATTTATGAATAAAAATAAAAGTATAATATATCTATACCTAAAATATGACCTAACAATTAGTAATTTTAGGGAAAAAAAAGAAAAAAAAATAATATATATATATATTATATATATATATATATATATATATTGTTGGAATTATGAATAATATAAAAAATAAAAGTATAATATATCAATACCTAAAATATGACATATTCATTAGTAATTTTAGAAAACAAGATATACGCATACTATATATTTGTATTTTAATTTAATATAACACATATCTGCTTCCAAAAATATATTCCTTAATCTATAAATAAAGCCATATTCAATGTAACTTATTGAACCCAAAGATAAACTTGAACTTTTCAAAAGACACTAACAATGGTGACACCTAAACCAACCAATGATCAGTTTATATCTGATCATGAAGAGGTATGATTCGCTATATTAGTTTGAATTTGTGTTCATGTTATACAAGTTTCATGTTTTTGAATGTTAATAATATGCAGAGGAAGGAAAATTTATCACCTCCTAAACAAACCACACCTATCGAGATGGACAAAACAAAGACACCAATCATTTTTTTATCTAATAATGATGAGGTAAACTTAGTTATTCAACATTAAGTAAAACATAAAAATAAAGCCATATATGTTAATAATTTTTGTCCATTTTACAGCCTGCTTTAAAATCACGAAAACGACGTAGGTTGTTTAAAAACAACAAAATTATAAACACGAACTATGTTGAAGTTATCTCATCAGATGATGAACAACCACAAGCATTTGAAGCAGTAAAAAGAATGACTGATCATATTCAAGTACAAGATAGAATGGTATGAATTAGCATTAGAATATCATAAATTGTCTTTATACATTAATATATTATAACTTACAATTTGTTTTTATGTTGTATACTTTAACTCCTACAAGTCTGATAATGAAGACCAGGTTATGATAAAACAATCAAAAACATCACATGAAATAGACAGCACAAGACATCAGAATTATATGTTGATTGATGAGGATACAGATGATGAATTTGATAAGAATAATAGCAACTCTGAAGATGTCGTTTGGACAAACATCAATGATCTCGATGAACCCTTTTATCCTATAGATAATCATAAACCCAAATATACTATCCTTGATGAAAATATCATTGAGGACTCCTTGACAGGTTGTCTGTTGAAAAATAATTATATGACATTTATATTTATAAGATGTTTAAAAAGGTTTAAAATTACAAGTTATATTTTATTTATATATATCTTTTTCTTTTTTTTTTTTTTTTTTTTGTATTTACGCAGGCAATTCAAAATATATTGCCATTGATGAGGCATATGACAGAGAGATGTTACACAAACATAACATGAGTGACAATGACATGTGGGACGATATGCCTGATATTGACGGTAAATTGCACAGTAAAAATATTTGCAACAGCAACATCGATGAAGAAGTTTGGGAAGTCGATTCAGACGCGTATAGTGTGAGATATGTTCCTAGCGCGCGAAGGTCACGGCTATTGAAGAATCGAAGAACTTGATGATGTTATCGCTTGATGAACTTATCGGCAACTTGAATGTTCATGAAGAAATTATAAAGAGAGACTCAGAAACGGTCAAGAGAAAGAAATATAAAATAAAATCACTTGCCCTAAAAGTCAAAAAGGAAATTAGTGATGATGACGATTCAAGTGACGATAGTGAAGACGAAGAATATGCAATGGCCGTAAGAGAGTTCAAGAAATTCTTTAAAAGACGAGGAAGATTCACAAGACATCCACGAGATGAAAGAAGATCACTTCAAAGAAGTAGGAATGATTACTACGGGAAAAGAAAGTGCTTTAGATGTGGAAGTCTAAACCATCTTATTGGCGAATGTCCGAAGCCACCGGGTTATGATTACCAAAGCGCCTTTGTTAGTGGAGCATGGAGTGATAGCGAAAAAGACGAGGCGGACAAAGCAAACAATGAAAAATGTCTTGTAGCTCAAGCTACCGATGAAATATGCCTAGGAATAAATTTGGAGCATGACGAATGGATTAAGGATAGTGGATGCTCGAAGCACATGAAGGGGAATCGCAAGCTATTCTCCTCTTACAAGCCTTACAACGGAGGTAACGTTATTTTCGGTAGTGACTTTCGTGGTAAAATCATTGGCAAAGGTACGAATTCTCAAGACTCTCTAACTATTGAAAATGTTGAGCATATAGATAATTTAACATACAACTTGATTAGTATAGGACAAATATGTGATAATAAGTGTAGAGTCACCTTTACCGATAGAGATAGCGAAATAGTTAAGGACGGAAAGGTCATAGGTAGAGGAATTAGGAAAGGTGGCGTATATGTCATGAAACTAGGAAATAAACCGAAGATAAAATATGTCTAGCAACCTTAGATGATAACTCTACATTGTAGCATAGGAGATTAGGTAATGCTAATATGCAACAAATACAATCCCTAGCCTCTAAGGAATTAGTTAGAAATTTGCCAAACCTAAGATATGATCAACATTTTTGTGATGCCTGTAAAATAGGAAAACAAGCACTTGCTAGTCATAAAGCTAAGAACATAGTCTCCACTACTAGATGCCTAGAATTATTACACATGGACCTTTTTGGTCCATCCGCTGTGCGGAGTTACGGAGGTAACCGTTATACCTTGGTAATTGTAGACGACTATTCACGATACACGTGGACTAGATTTTTAAGTGATAAAACCGAAGCCTTTAATAAGTTTGAAATATTTAGTAAAATGATTCAAAACAAACTAGGATGTTCTATAGTATCTATTAGGACGGACCATGGTCAGGAATTTGATAATGAAGTGCAGTTCGGAAAATATTATGACTTAAATGGAATATCTCACAATTTCTCCGCTCCTCGCACTCCACAATCAAATGGGGTAGTAGAAAGAAAGAATCGTTCCTTACAAGAAATGAGTAGAACAATGCTAAATGAACAATCTATCCCACAAAAATTTTGGTGTCACGCCGTAGATACATCAACATATATAATAAATAGAGTCTCAATTAGGCGAATATTAGGAAAAACCCCATATGAGTTGTTAAGAGGTAGAAAACCTAATCTAAATTACTTTAGGGTATTCGGGAGCAAATATTTTGTTCTCAATACAAAAGATTACCTTACTAAGTTTGATCCTAAGTCGTACGAAGGAATCTTTCTACGGTATTCGCAAAACAGTAAAGCTTATATAATACTTAATAAACACACTATGAAAGTAGAAGAGTCCTTGAATGTAACATTTGATGAAACTCCACCACCACCTAAAACATTGCCTCTAGAAGATGATGACCTAGTTGAAGAAGAAGCCATTGAGGTTAGTAAAACTAAACCCTTAGGTGATGATAATAAAAATATAACACTAGGAGAAAACGAAATAGTAAATATTAAGGAATCTAAATCACACCCATTAGATAATATAATAGGAAGCCTAAATCAAAGAACCCTTAGATCACAAGCTCAAGATAAAAATAACTTCTTTTGTTTTCTCTCAACAATAGAACCTAAAAATATAAATGAGGCTTTAAAAGATGAAAGTTGGGTAATGGCTATGCAAGAAGAACTAAATCAATTTAAGACAAAGCTAGGTTAGTTGCCCAAGGTTATAATCAACAAGAAGGAATTGACTATGACGAAACTTATGCCCCCGTAGCTAGATTAGAATCTATAAGAATACTCCTTGCCTATGCATGCGCCCTAGACTTTAAGTTATTTCAAATGGATGTGAAAAGTGCATTCCTTAACGGTTTTATCAATGAGGAGGTATACGTGGCACAACCTCCAGGATTCATTGACTTCGCAAAACCTGATTATGTTTATAGACTCAAGAAAGCTTTATATGGACTCAAACAAGCTCCCAAGGCTTGGTATGATCGATTAAAAGCTTTTCTTATTAAACATGATTATTCCATGGGAGTGGTAGATAACACACTTTTCACGAAAAAGAAAAGCCCAAATCTCATCATTATCCAAATTTATGTCGACGACATTATATTTGGATCGACTTGTCAGGATATGTGTGATTAATTCGCCAAAATCATGCATGATGAGTTTGAGATGAGTATGATGGGTAAACTAAATTTCTTTCTAGGATTACAAATAAAACAATTAGAAGATGGAATATTCTTTAATCAATCTAAGTACATTAAGGAAATGCTTAAGAAATTTGGACTAGAAGACTCTAAGCCAATGAAAACACCGATGTCTACAGACGTAAAACTCACAAGAGATGAAGAAGGTGAGTCCGTAGAAAACACTAAGTATAGAGGGATGATAGGTAGTTTACTATATTTAACGGCTAGTAGACCGGATATCATGTTTAGTGTCTGCCTTTGTACTCGCTTTCAAGAGGATCCCAAAACCTCTCACCTAGAAGCGGTTAAGCGTATCTTTCGATACATTAAAGGCACTATACACTTAGGATTATGGTATCCTAAGGGATCCGGCATAGAAACCATCGTCTATACGGATTCGGATCATGCGGGAGACTACGTGGATAGAAAAAGCACTAGCGGTATTTGCACGTTTATGGGATGTTGTCTAACATCTTGGTTTTCGAAGAAGCAAACCGCTCTTGCTATTTCTACTACAGAAGCCGAATACGTAAGCGCTGGAAAGGCATGTCAACAAGCATTATGGATGAAACAAGCTCTCATAGATTATGGCATTAGGTTAGATAATGTCCCAATTATATGTGATAACAAAGGTGCTATAGATTTAAGTAAAAATCCCGTTCAACACTCCAGGACTAAACATATAGAAATACGTCACCATTTCCTTCGCGACAACGTTCAAAAAGGAAACATATCTATAGAAAAGGTTGCATCGGAAGATAACATAGCGGACATATTCACTAAACCCCTCAAAGGCGAACTCTTTAACCACTTACGTTTAGGCCTAGGAATGATGGAACAAATTGACTGAATTTTTTGCACTTTTGGTAAAATTTTAATCGTCAGATGGGCGGCCCCCTTAATTCATAAAGGCGGCCCCCTTAATTTTAAGGGGACCGCCCACCTATTTAAGGGGACCGGCCATCTGTCAGAATTTTTTTTTCCTTTTCTCCCTTCCTCTCATCTGTGTCTAGGAATCTATTTTGCACAAAATTAAAGATTGGGAAACACTTCTATTTTTGCATAAACATATTTATATACAAAACCCAATCCATTTTATTTAAATCATTCTAACATCTAGGAAAATATATGAAAATCATTTCTCTTGCATTGTTGAATAATGCTAAAAATATTTTTCTCTCATGCATAAAATCTCACATGAATTGTCAAAATATATAACCTAATATATATCTTTGATATTCATATATTGAGCAAAATCAAATCAAGGAGACTTTGGATTGTTTCTTAGGAAATTTTTGCATTTAGGAGTCGAAACAATCACATCTCCACATTTGTTGCATATAGGCACACACTAGAACAAAATTGCATGTAACATCTCCACTTTTGTTCCATCATCTTCTTGTTAAGTTTCTAGTGCCTTTAGTCTATTACCCCCTTGCCTTATGTGATTAATTGTTTCAATATTCTTGATTGCTAGATATAATTGCTTGCTTATTTGCTTAATTAATATGTCTTGCATGCATAGTTAATAATATGTTACATACTTTCTAGCCTAAAACCAAAAGCTCAAAACATAGTCCTCCTTACCTATTTCTGCAGAAAAACTCATTTCTGGAACTCAGAATGACACCAGATGGGCGGCCCCCTTAATTCATAAGGCGGCCCCCTTAATTATTAAGGGGACCGGCCCTAATTAAGGGGACCGGCCATCTGCAGGACGAGTTCACAGAATCTTTTTCTGCTTTTTAGCCAATTTCATCCTACACTTCCCTAAATTCACAAACATATTCTGCCATGATCACCCCAACAAGTTTATCCATCCTTAATCACATCAATCCTCCACTATAAATAACCCCATTCCTCACCATATTCACTCATCCCATCATGTCTTCTCCCATCAACCCAAAACCAAAAACCTCAAAGCTAGCAAGGATGACCATGAAACCCGGGTGGAAAAGAAAACCTCACCCTCACAACAAGTCCATCACAAATGGTGTGACTAGACAACCAACACCTCCATCCACTTTCATTCCCAACTACTCTCCAAGATCTCAACATCATTCCATTGAACCATTTCACAAACCCTATCATGTTGGCCAAACATCCACATTCATCCCAAACTACACTTCTAAACCTCAAACCACCCTCAATGAAACCTTCCAAAATCATCATCACATTGGTCAAACATCAAACTTAAACTCAAATCCACGACCTTAGCGATCTCCTTGCTATGCACCTTGCACAACGCAAAAAGGACAACCTCCATCCTCACCCTAAACAAATTGCCTACCCCACTCTCTCAACTTGGATCAAGTTGCAAACCACACCCACTATTGCCCTTGTTGCATCTTCCTTCAAAAACAAATTCTCCACTTGAGTGAAGATATTTCTTGGATCGAATATCTTCTTACTCGTCCTCATCCCATTCCTCCTCTAACCCGATATAACATCATTAGATCCACTCCACCTGCTCCATTTCCTTCACCATCATACAACTAAATCATATTCACATGCCTTCTGCCCCAAAATAAAATCCCTCACCATTTTGTATCGCAAGCAAGTCCAATCGCTCTTTTTGGCAATATTAGGATCATTAGTATCTTTTACTCATGTTGTAATCCTTATTTTATGTGATGTAATGATGATTCATGTTTTACACATGATCATCTTGAATGAATTAATATGATTAGTTGTTTGCTCTAAATATTTTTGCTATGCATATATATGTCTTGTGTTCTTAACTTGTTTTTGCAGCCAAGATTTCCATAGTTCGTCTCCTTGGTGCCCTCGAACGAGGGGGAGTACACATCAAGGGGGAGTTCTCATCCCGACAAATTTCTTATCTAAAACTTGTCAGCATAACCTTTTTGATTCTACAAAAAGGGGGAGAAATAGATATAAACTCACTAAATACTTGTCTAAAAACTAATTTTTCAATTTAATGAGTTTAGATTTTGTAATCATCAAAAAGGGGGAGATTGTTGATATAAATAATGCCTAAACACGTTATTAATATTTTCCGATATCTCTACGTTTTGATAATCACAAAATGTAAAATCATTAAACGGAAAATTATGACGTAAACAAGTATTTTGTTGTTAATATCTATTTTAACAACTCAAATCACTTAAGGTATGAATAAACAAATGTTTAATGCATTATATGATCAAAGGAACATTTTCTTAATCACTAGATTTTTTATAAAATGTCACAAACATTTTATATCTTTTAGAAAAACATTTTTGGTATTAAATAAAAAGGTTTAATCCATTATAAATTTATGAATTCAAATTTTCAACCAAAAATGGCAAAAATGTTCCAGAAAAACCTTCCCCACAAAAAGACAAATCTGAGCAACGTTCAGGAAGGGTGGCCCCCTTAATTATACTAGGCAGTCCCCTTAATTTTAAGGGGGCCGACCACCTATTTAAGGGGACCGTCCCGCTCCTGTAGGCTCTCAGATTTTCCTATAAATACTGGTTCATCTCTTGACTTTTTCCTCATCTTTTGCACCTAAAACCTTCTGTTCTAAATCTCTTCTAATCCTTTCTAAAAACCCTTTGATCATATATTCTTAAGCATTGGTGTTTAAGTGATCCAAGCTTCCACCATCCAAGTGCAAAAGAAGAATACTCCTTCAACATCTAAAGAAGAAGTATTGCAACTTAGTATCATCTTGCTACATAAGTTGCTTGTATAATCATCCATTCATTTGTGTATAAGTTGTGTATATTTGTTAGATAAGTGTGGGCATATTTGGTTAGGCTAGATTAGTGTGTAAGTAGTTAATTTGTGAAGAGGTCAAGGTGTGTAAGTAGTGAAGGTGTGAAGAAGTAGAAGAGTAGATTAGTCGTGCTAGGTTGTGAAGAAGTAGTGAAGAAGGTGTGCGAGAAGTTGTGAAGAAGTTGTGAAGAAGTCGTGAAGAAGTCTGAAGAAGTCGTGAAGAAGTCATGAATAAGTTGTGAAGAAGTCGTGTTGAAGTTGTGAGATTGGTTCTAGCTACGATAAGAACTCGACATCTAGTTTTGTGTCGTTAAGCCGGTGTAAGCTAAAGTTGTGTAAGGTTTTCTCCGCCATAAGGGAGCTTGTTGACATAGTGAAGAAAACTCTCGAGTTAGGTGCTCGGGGAGTGGAGTAGGGAAAGGAAGGTGTCCTTGTAGCCGAACCACTATAATTCTCTTGTCTCGCGGTTTGATCTTTCCATCTCTATCTTTCATTTCATTTCATTACCTTACTTGCATTGCTTATGTATATTTATATTTGTTCATATTGTTCAAGAGTTGAGTTCACATAAATTCGAATCTAAGTTTTAAAAGTAAACAAAGTTTTCATAATAAAAATTAAAAAGACGTAAAACTATTCAACCCCCCCTGCTAGTTTTCCACATTCACTTTCAACATCTTCTTTAGCTTTTGTTGAAGTTGAAGCCACACTGGTACTTATTGGCATCCGTATATGATCTTGATTTGTCTCCTTGTCTAACCCTACCTCTTTTGTTGTTTGTGAACCTGAAAAATTATTAATTTCTGCAACAACAAGCACATAATTCATAGAATGGGTTAATGACTCTAGATCAAATAGACAATTAGGACCTTCACCTACTACATTGGATTTATACTCTAAAAATTCCACATGTAGGTTTTCTTCTACTTTCTTAGTTCGTAAGTTGTATACTCTAAAAGCTATACTATTGAGAGAATATCCAACTAAGAAACCTTCATCTGCTTTGCCATCAAACTTTCCAAGATGGTCTAAGGTATTGAGAATTGTCACATGACATCCAAAAGGTCTAAGAAATCCTATTGCAGGAGTTCTACCTCTAAAAAGTTCATATGATGTCTTATTGTGAGGCTTGACAACTAAAACTCTATTCTGGACATAGCAAGAAGTGTTAACTGCTTCAGCCCAAAAAGTTATAGGTAGCTTAGAATCAGCTAACATAGTTCTAGCAGCATCTATTAGTATTCTATTTTTCCTTTCAGCAACTCCATTCTGTTGTGGAGTTCTAGCAACACTAAATTCTCTCCTAATACCCTTTTCTTTGCAGAATTCATCCATAACTCTATTTTTGAACTCTGTCCCATTATCACATCTAATGACTTTTACTCTTTTATCTACTAGGTTTTCTATCTCAGTAATGAAAGTCTTAAGGATGCTAGGTGTCTCATCCTTAGTAGCTAAAAAGAAAACCCATGTAAATCTACTATAGTCATCAGTAATAACTAGACAATATCTCTTGTTTGCATACTTCTAACATTTGTAGGACCAAACAAGTCCATATGAAGCATAAACAATGATTGATTGATAGAGTTAAAAAGCTTGGGCTTACAAGTGGCTTTGTGTTGTTTGCCTTTAAGACAAGCAATGCATGTTTGATCATTTTCAAATCGTTTTTGAGGTAAACCTCTTACCAAACCATTCTTAACAATCTGATTTATGGTTTTGAAGTTAATATGACCAAGCCTCCTATGCCATAACATTGATTCATCCAATGTGGCCTTTGCAACAAGACAAGTTAAAGCCTTTTTAGGAACAATGTTCTTCATGTCTACACTGTACATATTGCCCTTTCTAGGAATTTTAAGAGGTACTTGACTTTCATCAGGCATCTTAAAATTAGAAGAAAGTACAAGACATTCAGTGTCACAGAAAAGAACTTTGTTCTTTTTGTCACACATTTGTGAGATACTAAAAAGATTATAATTTAGCTCTTATACATAGTACACATCTTCAAAATCTAAATTTCCAGTTTTGATTGTACCTTTACCGGAAATTTTGCCACCAACACCTCCTCCAAAGGTAACATAGCCTCCATCTATTGATTGAAAATCTGAGAGATAAGACTTGTTGCCTGTCATGTGCCTAGAACATCCACTATCTGAGTTTCCTTGATCCTCTTGTTTATCAATTGAATGTTCCTGCACAGAAATGAGAAGTATCAGTTTCTTTTGGGGACCCAAGCCATTACTGACATGGATCTGCCTCTTGCATCAATGAAATTTAATCTCTTAAGAACAGTTGATGCAACATTGGATTTAAGAATCCAACATGCTGAGGCCTTAACAGCATTTGCCCTGTTTTCCCTAGCAGCAGAATGAATTACATGCTTAGCAGCAGAAACTGCTAGCTTTGTAATTGTTCCCTTAATTTTCCAAACTTGTTTTTGGACCACTGCTTTTGTTTGAATGGGCCTTTGAACAGTCTTTGATGCATTTGTATAAAAGGATTTTGCATTTTTAACTGTTGGTCTTGGGTTAACAGTCATGAATGGTCTAGCAGCAGAAACTGCTTTGGTAACTGCTTTGGTAACTGCTTTGGGTTTTGTTCTCTTAGACTTAGAGTGAAAGTGAGTTTGAGGAGTTTGCCTTTTGAAATTCACCCTATTGTTTTCATACCCAGATACCCATTTGTTACAGAAAGCTGCAAGATGATCAAAACTACCACATGAGTAACAAGCTTTATTATAAAAGAAAAAGTCATCACCTAATTGGTTAGACTTGAGGCCATTCCAATTTCTTTGGTTACCTCTGGGCTTGCTAGTGGATCTATATTGTTCACAATATTTAACTGGTTGCCTAACATGTTTAATGTTTGAACTAGGCTTAACAGTATCCTTTTTGATCACTTTAGGAACCCTTGTTCCTGCTTTCTTAACTACTTCAAGTTTAGACATAACCTGTTCATCTTCTTCATCATCAGATACCCAGTCTTCAATGACTATTGTATCTGATCTTCTATCAGAGGACACCTTGTCCTCAGGAAGTAAAGTTTTACTTAAACTTTCACTTACTTTCTTAGGTTCATCAACAACTAGCTTAGTTTTGGGTTGTACACCATATTGTAGCTCAGGTTGTTGAAATTCAGGGACACCTGAATTTTCTAGGTCAATCCCTGGGGGTTTAGGGATACCTCTGTATGGAGGTGGGACACTCTTATATCCTACTCCTGACTTAGCTCTATTTATCACTTGACATTCTATCATGTTGGTCACACCTCTAGAAGCATGTTCTAGTGTCTGTGTAGTCAAATGAATGTTTCCATTTTCCTTTTTGACCCTATCAAAAGCCTCTCTTAAAAGCTTAATTTCAGCATCTTTAAAGAATATGTCCTGTCTTAGGAGAGCTTTGTCATCAGAAAAAGCATGTTCATTTTCTTTGTAGTATAAGATCTGCCTTTCTGTTGATTCTAAACCACACTTATAGTTAATGTAGTTTTGATGAGTTTTGCTTAGCTCTTTCGTTTGTTCATCATAATGTTTGATTAACGTTTGTAATTCTTTAAGAGCAGTACAAGCATTTGAACAAGCTTTATGAGATTGTACCTCAGAAGTAGAAAAAGCCATGAGTCCCATTTGTGAAGAATCTTCTTCTTCATTAGCCATGAAACTCCAATCAAAACCTAGCCCATCGATAGCTACCATAGCTTTTGAGTTTGGCTCAGAAACCTCCCTTGTTTTGGATGTGCTTCCAAAACCTTTGTTCTTGCTATCTTGCTGCCTTGGCCTTCTACAATCTCTTGAGAAGTGACCCATCATGTGGCAGTTATAGCACTCTATCTATGACTTGTCAAAACCAGTAGTGTCAGTATTGCTAATTAAGAGCTTATTCCCCGTCCTTTGATAGAACTTCTTGGCTCTCATGCTAAAAAGAGAAATTTGCCATTTTAGGTCCATTTCCTCCAGATCATCATCATTGATCTCTTGGAGGTCTTCATAGGTGAGCATGGACCCATTATTTTGACTTGTAAGAAATGCACAACAAGTCTTTTCATCCAAAATACCCATGGTACTGCTTGATGAACTAGTAGTACCAACACCATCAACAACTTTTTCCTCTTCACTTGATTTTGAGGTACTAGGAGTTGACATAAATGCCATGTTCCCAGTATTAGAACTAGTACCTCCATTCTTCTTCAAATCTTACTCCACAATCTTAAAGTTGCTATACAAATCTATCAGTTCCATTGTATCAAGGTCTGGCTTATTCTTCCAGACAACAACATGCATAGCCCACTCTTCTGGTAGGCTTCTCAGAAATTTTGAGTTCAAATCTTCTTGAGGTATTTCAACCCCAAGAATAGCAAGTTGGCTCACAATATTCTGAAGCCTATTAAACATATGGTCAAGAGATTCATTGTATGTAGAGGAGAAGTTTTCAAACTGCTGCTTGAGCAGTGTCTTGTGGGTTTTCTTGGTGGCTTCATTTCCACCATATCTGGCAATAATAGCTTCAAATAATGACTTGGCATCTTTGAACTTGCTGAAGTTTAGAAGTTGATCATTGGGAATGGTCATCATCAGCATGCTTCTTGCCTTCAAGTCATTTTTCTTCTTTATTCTATCTTCTGCAGTTGTTGGCTTTGTCTGTAGAGTTGTCACCACTTTTCCATCCACTGTTGATGAAATGGTTGTAGGCTGGTAAGAGTTTCCATCTTCAACGATTTCCCAAAGTGCATAGTCTTGCACTTGGAAATATTGCTCTATCCTCAGCCTCCACATCTCAAACTCATTCTGTTTGAGCATGGGTATTTGTTGGATCGATATACTCTGACCAAACTAACTTGTAGCTTGTCTAAGGGTTTAGCAACCTTGGATAAATCCAAAACTACTAATATTGAAACGCTGATATACTTTGTTAAGTATGTGGAATCTACTTCAACAAAGCTAAGAAGAATTAACACAAAACTTTGATTATATTAAACCTTGAACCTGCTTACTTTACACAGATTCACTAACAAACTCTAAACACTAATACTCTAATAATCGACTAATACTTTTCTCTAAAATCTCTCGTATCTTTAATGCCAACCTAGGGGTCCTTTTATAGGCACAAGGAAAACCCTAGTCGGTTTACAATACTTGAACGACAAGTAATTCTAATTCTAATCTAATAATAACTCTATGAACATTCTAGAATTACACATTAATCCTTAAACGTATTTGCATATCAGTCCTTTATCTTTAGCAGTACTTTGACTTCTTTAGAACATGAGCAGTACTTTGACTTCTATTGAGCAGTACTTTGACTTTCTTCATGTAGCAGTACTTTGACTTCTATCGAGCAGTACTTTGACTTTCTTCATGTAGCAGTACTTTGTAGCCCAACAATCCTCCCCTAACTTGAATTCCACTTGCTTGATTTCAAGTTCCTTTGTATTTCTTTAACTTCAACACTTTATCTTCAAGGAAAGACTGTATCATTAACTTCTGTCTCATGTTAGTTTTATCATCATCAAAGTAATTATTAACAGCAATCTTTATCAGCAACACATCTTTTCAGCAACTCAGCATCATATTGGCAATAGGTACATCAGATCTTAAAAGTTTCATACTATTCTCATCACTTCCAGGTGTGTTAACTCCTGTGAGAGGTGAATCATTGAAAACTTAATGGATTTTGATGTCTCTTTACCAAAGCCATTAACTCTGGAGTAGCCAATGTTTAGGTTTAAGAACCATGGTACATTGATAACCATATGATTTTTAGCAAATCATCAGCTATCAACGGATTTGATTAGTCTTTACCAATAGCCGTTTGCTTCTGGACTAGCTAGTTCTTTTAGTACAATCACTACCATGGTGAACTAACTACCATACAATGGTTTTCCACAGCCTTTACCACAAGCCATTATCTTGTGGGCTAGCCAACTCTTCACTAACATAGATATGGTGAGTTGAAAACCATACAATTTTTAGTAAATTGTCAACTAAAAACGGATTTGATAATCACATCAGAGTCGTACCCTCATGATGAGTCAAACTCTTTCTTGTTTACATAAACATGGTGAGTTGAATACCATTTGTTGCTGTTTAAATTTTTGTGCTTCAAAATGTTTTTGCACTTTTCAAAAATCACTGATTTTATAAAAACTTTACTGGTTTCATGCTGCAAGCAGTACTTTGAGAAAGTATTGTTTGTCAAGCAGTACTTTTAAATAAAGTACTTATTTTTCAAAAGATTTATATTATAAATATCATACCAGTTGTTATGCATCAATCTTCAGCCAGCATTGTCCATTTGATGAACAATCCAATCACCATCAATGCAGTTTCACTTTCTTCTTCCACTTCCATGCCATAATCTAGCATTCTGATCATCAGATCCCTAGTAAGTGGATATCTTTGCTCTGCTAGCATGTGGATCATCGTTCCATCTTCTAGCTCCAAAACATGTATTCCCACTGATTCAAAGAACCTCCATCTGTTAATTTCCCAGTCCTCTTAATTTTCCTAGAGAGCACTATCACTTGTCTCTTCTGTTTCCCAGATGGTTGTGAGATCTCCTACCAGAACCAAACCCACTCCTTGTGGTGGAATATGTTCAAAATATGTCTGCACTTGTAGATATAGCTGAAGCAAATCCTCTCTGTCTATCAGATGTAAAATATCCCATAACAAGTTGAATACTCTAAAGCTTCCATCTTGTCTATGAAATATCAAGTAGTCCCCTTCTTGTGAATCTACAACTGAGAATATAGAAATCTTGGACATCTTATCTGCAACTTCTTTTGATTTTGGATGCTCAAAGTCAACAACTCTTAAGTAATTTCTTAGCTCATCAGCTGTGTCTACTCTTAATTCAATAGAATCCTTGAGCTTCTTTGATGACTGTTCATCAGTTGTTGTTCTTTTCCTCTTTGAGCTCCTTGTAACAACTCTTTCCTTTCTGCTATCTTCAAGCTCCTTATCCTTGAATGAATCAAAAGAAATAATACTTGCAAGATCTTTTTCTACAGCTTCCCTAACAGCATCATACAAATCCTTCATCTCTGTATGTGTCAATTTCACCAAACCTGTATATCCTCTACCTTTGAGATAAGCCATCATAGAATTTCTTTCTTGAGCTTTACTTTGTGGCCTTCTAGGTTTGATAATAAGTTTCCTTGACTCTTCAGCATCTAATTCAGACTGTAATTTCCTTGCAGCTTCCTCATTTTTAGCATCCTGAATAGCTCTTAGTTCTTTCAAGGTGAGCTTCTTCTTCTTAGTTTCTACCATAATCCCTTTACCTTTTTCTTTTGGATCTAATTCCTGGGTAGGTTGAGAAGAAGTATGAGGTTGTTGTTCAACATCAAGAATACTTATGCCTCTTGGTCTAGACATATTCAACATGATGTCAGCAATAGTCTCATCATTACTTTCAGTATGTTTTCGAACTTCTTCTTCCTGTTGAACTGGATTGGAAGGGCCAACTTCTTCTTGAACTTGATTTGAGGGACCAACATCTTCTTCAAAATCCAAAGTCCTTGGTGTAATAGTTCCTTGATGAGCAGTACCTTGAAGAGCAGTACTTTCAACATCAGTTCCTTCCAAATCCACTTCCTCAGTATCACCACTTTTTACTTCAACAGTAGCATCTTCAATGTTGATCTGCTCTGTTTCATCACTTTTCCTCTCAACAGTATCTTCATGAGGAATATCTTCAAGTGGTGTATCATCATAAAGCCCAGTATCTTCATTGAGTCCAGTATCTTCATTCAAATTCTCTAAATTCCTCCCCAATTGGAATGAAGATAGCTTGTTGAACTTTCTTTTCTTTGACTTAGACTTCTTTGAGTATTGACCAGTCTTCTTCGGTGACTTTACCCACAACCTGTGTTGCTTTACTAATGGCCAAACAAACCTCTTTAATCGTCTGAACTTTCTTGTCAAATCCAATATTTGATCAGCTTGATCATCAGTGATCTTCTTGAGCCACCTTAATTCCCTGGAAAGTTCATAGTTGGTCAAGACATCCTCAACAACTTCCTCATCTTCCTCATATGTTTGATGCCTATCTGTGGAAGCATAATCATTGGGAGTTGGTGGTGGAGTCTCGGTGTGAGGTGAATTTTCCTGAGCAGCACTTTGTGGAGATGGTTCAGCAACTAGAGATGAATCAGTATGTTGAGAAGCACTATCTTCTCTTGAGCTGATGCAGAGGATTCCTCTTGCTCTTGTTCTTGCTCTTGCTCTGCATCCCTAACTGCTTGTGCAACTTCCAATATATGGGCTGTCAAAGGTGTATTTCTCCCAGAGAACTTGATACTCTTCTTAGCAATGAATGTAAACACCTTTGGTGGAAGTGTGACTGCAGGTAGAAAACTTTGAGGTTTAGAAATTCCCTCAAGTTGTTTGTTTAAGAATACCTGAATAAATCCTGGATACATCAAGAATGGTGAACCATTAGTGATGTGTGAGAGCATTCCATCAAAAATCAGCCTTGAAAAGTTGAAAGGTCGATTTGTAGCTAAACCCACCAATGCAGAAGCAATGTTCTGACCAAACTGCTCCCATGAAGTACTCTTAGGACTCAAGCAGTGAAGTAGAACATGTATGAGATATTTCCAATGTGGACTAAATAATGGCTTCTGAAAAGTAAGTATGGTGAGATCACCTTCATACCCAATATCCCTGAGAGTATCCCAAAGCTCTTGTCTTTCAAAACGAATAGCACTCCCTGCATCATTAAACTGCAAATCTTCCCTAATTGAAGATTCAGTAATCCTAATTGCTCGACCAGCAACCTTAGCACGAATAAAAGGAACACCTTCTTGTTCATCAGACTTAGCAGTAGACCAAAACTGTTGAATCCATGGTCCAATTACATCAGGGTTTACCAAAATAGCATAATTGATTGATGAGCCAGTCAAGAAATCAATTATCGAATGAAAATCAACATTCTTTGCCGTTTTATCCAAGTTCGTGACCACGTTATGCTTAGAATAGAAATCACGATTAGCCATTGATTGTGAAGAGGGAAAGAATGTGTTAAGCGAAGGTAAATTGCGATTAGAATTGTAGATACCGAATGAATAAATGGATGGATAAGAATAAAGTGAAGAGTGAAAATCGGTATAATGGGATAGGGTAAATATGGGTAAGATTTAAAAAAAATCAAAGCCTAATTAATAGTGTTACCGTTGTATTTGGCTTTTACCTCCTCCCGAATGAATTAATTAACTGTAACCCCACAATTTTGACCGTTGGAATAGTACTTCCACGTAAGCAGTACTTCCCACATAACAAGTACTCTTCAAAGCAGTACGTTGAAGCAGTACTTTGCCGGACCAGTACTTTGTATGGCAAATCAGTACTTTTCATCTTCTTATCCACAACCTTCTAACTAATAACTATGTTGCCTCCCCTTAAATACAACATAGGTACTAATACTAAAAGACTAATACTTTCATTAGTAACTGAAAGAAAGTATACTAACTAATACTAAAGCCTCCCCTCAAATGTAGCCTAGTAGTTAATCATCCCAATGCTCACAACTAAGTGGTTGAATCTTGAAACATCAAATCCCTTTGTGAGTAGATCAGCTACATTATCATCTGTGTGAACCTTGACCACATTTATAAGTGTTAGGAACACGTTTCATATAAATACAAGTCTTGTTCATTTAAAAGTAATGTTGCAAGTTTAAGGACTATATGATTTGTATTTGTGGACCGGTCCATTAGTAGTCCATGGACCGGTCACAATAGGTAGTTCATTCTTATTACTAGCATAGGAATATTCCTAGATTTATTCCCTCCCATTGCCTATAAATAGAAGGCATGGGATTCATTTTATGTGTTGGTTTTTCATGTCATGTGCGGAAGCTATGTTCGTGTAAAGTTTGATTAATTGAAAAGCCGATCACTTCTTACTCTTCTTCTTCTCATCTTATTCTCTTATCTTATTTAGTAGTGCTTATTAGCTTATACATCTCATACGTAGCATAATCTATAGTAGTAGTACATGTTCTTAATTGTCTTATCGAGTGTGTGTTTGAGAATTAGTCGTGACCTACAAGTGGTATCATTCGCCTAGGGATAATTAGGATCGTGTGTTTGAATCATTAGTAGTGATATTTACGTTGGTTTTATTGTTTTCGAAAAGTTTTGTTCACATCTCAACGTGTAAAATCTCGTTTTGGTTGGAAATTGCTTTGATTTCGTCTAAACTTTCACTAATATTCACATTTTCTACGTTAAAAAGTTTCATCTTCATTAAATTTGTTGATTACTAATAGTTTAAGGTCAAAAACAATCGAGTTTATTGATTATTTGAACGTTTTGAAGTAATCCGTATTTTTAGCGTATTGGAAAAGTTGATGAAAAGTGCTAGTTTTGCTTCCTGAGTGAACTTCGACAATTTAGGGTTTCATCGCAGTTGAAGGGTTTCATCGCATTTGGCAATCAAGACAAAAAGGGGTTTCATCGCAGTTGCAAGAAAACTAAGAGTTTTATCGCAGTTTGAATCAAGAAAGATTAGGGTTTCATCGCATTTGGGAGATCTTCAATTATCGCATTTGGGACTCAGTATTAGACTTTCTTGTATTAGAAAGTAGTAATACTTCGACTTAGTTGCTTCTCTTCTCTTGTATAAGAGTTGAGAAATTATCGAACTTGGATTTGTGATAAATCTATCGCATTTGCCATAAATCATCGCAGTTGGATATCTTATCTTATCGCTGTTTGATAATCTTATCGCACTTAGCAATAAATTATCGCACTTTAAGATAACATATTTCACTGTCATTTTTTATCGCACTTGATAATTTTATCGCAGTTTCAACTTTCGTTATCGCTATTGAAGGTTATCGCATTTGGTGTGTTATCCATATCGCATTTGGAGAACTGATCTTATCGCACTTGGTGAACTGTCATTATCGCACTTGGTTATTGCATTGGTAACCTATCGCATTTGGTGAACAGTACTTTATCGCATTTGAACAAAACCTTTGGATTTCTAAACCAACTCACTTACATTATCAACACATATCTTAATTATCTTAAAAGATCCAGATATGTCTCAACCACCTCATTATAATTACTACTACCAGCTACAGCAACATCCACAACAACAACAGGAATTTCATCCTCAGTATCAACAACAACAAGCATTCGTACAACAACATCAATTTCTCTCTCCACCACAAGTGTCCCCACAACAAATCATGCAACAGAATCAACAACTGCAGAACTATTCTTCCTACTCCAGAGAACCTCATTGGTTTAACAAGATGTGTGAAGCAATTAGTAGTCAGCAATCACGTCATGAAGCTGGAAGTCAAGAAACTCCACCAATGTTAACTCCGGGTAACTACGTGCAATGGGCTAGTAGATTCCTCAGATTCGTTGAACTGAAAAAACCCCATGGTCAATATCTCAAGAAGGTCATTGAAGAAGGACCCTATCCTATTCCAGCTACTGTGGTTCCAGCAACTTCAGAGAGAGAAGAAACATCCACACCCATTCCGGTTGCAAACTACACAACTGAGCAAACATTACAACAAGAAGCAAACCAATTGGCTATGTCTTTCATACTTCAAGGGATTCCCAATCCTATCTATCGAAGTATTGATGCTCAAAAGACAGCCAAAGATATGTGGGAACATGTTCATCTTCTCATGGAAGGAACAGAGTTAAACCAAGAAGATCTTGAGTCTAAATTGTACATGGAGTACACTCACTTCATCATGGAACCAGGGGAAACCATTGAATCTTACTACCACCGTTTCACCAACATCATCAATGACCTTGATCGTCATGATATAAAGTTACCGAAGATTGCTGTCAACTCCAAATTCCTTGGATGTCTTGGTCCTGAATGGCAGAAGTATGCAACTTTTGTAAGGCAGACGAAGAAAATTGGTGATGTCAAATATGGACTTATGTATGATTACCTCAGACAACATCAATCAGAAGTGGATAAAGAAATTGCAGCACGAGGAGGTTTCACACCAACACCAACATCAAACTCTCTTGCTCTCGTTGCTCAATCTAACTTCTCTTTACCACACCAGGAATTTGGCCACTCATCGTTTCAACCAAATCTTCCACCCCAACCTCATAATCAAATCATTCCTTATGAAGCACCTCAACAATACTCTGATAACCAGCTGGTTCCATACAACAACACCGATTCAATGCTGTACTCAAATGCAGATTTTGATGAAGAAGAGGATGCTTTCAATTCACTTAATGAAGCATTTGGATTAATTGCTAACGCATTTGGCAGATTCACCAAATCCAACAACCGTCTTCGTTCATCTTCAAATACCAGGAATCAGGCAGTTGTTCATGATGGCAGAGTTGAAATTCAAAACAGGTCTTCAGGCAGATATGGTTCGGGAAATCGTGGATATGGTACTCAAAGGGTTCAGTCAGGAGGAAATAAGTTCAATACTGCAGGGGCAAACAGAAATAGTATGGGGAATGTTCAAAGAGGAAATTCGAATGTTGGAAATGGTCAGAAAGGCATTGCTAATACGTCTATCACATGCTACAATTGTGGGGGGAACGGTCACATGGCAAATGCTTGTCCGAAGCCAAGAACTATGGGCAGTGCTTATCACAAAGAGGCTCTTTTGATGGCACTCAAAGATGAAAAAGCTGCTGGCAGGTTGACTCAGAATGATCAAAGTTTTATGGCTAATGTGGAATCAGATGATGAAATGGAAGATTTAGAGGCAAATGCTGCAGTCATGCTTATGGCTAATATGCAAGAAATGAACATCTCCGAGTCAGGCCCGGTATATGATACCGATGGTCTTTCTCAGGTACCTGATTCTACATGTCTCATCCATGAAATTGCTTTACCAGCTGCATCTTCATCTCCAAATGAAACGTTTGATCAACATGATTCATTCTCATCAACATTCGATGATCAAATCAACACGGTTGTATCATTTGATGATGATGCTACCGTTGTTTCATTTGATGATCCCATTGATGATGACAATTGTGATCATATTAATCAAACAGATCCTTTGACTGATCAAGATTCGGAATTACAGGCCTTGTTATTGACCACCCAGTCACAAATAGAAAAATGCAATGACATCAATCAGAAGCTTAAAGATAAAATTGCATTGTTAACAAAGGATAATGAGTGCTACCAACAACAACTTTCAGGATATCTAAAACAAGATAAACGTGAAAGAGGTTTTGAAATAGCTTTTCAACAAGAATACGTAAAGGTTCAAAATTTAGAGAGTCAAGTTCGTGAGCTAACCATTGCCAAAGCTGAGCTTTTTTCTCAAAAAGAAAAGGATCAATTTGAGTTCAAAATTCAAACTTGATGCTTTAAATTCTGAGTTGTTGAAAACTCAATCTGAGCTTTCTGCATCTCAGAAGGATCTTCTTGAAGAAAAGCAAGCCAATAGGAAATGTGTTGACTCCTATCTTGATCAAATTCTGGATTTGGAAACCAAACTCAAAGACTTTCAAAATGTTGTGTATAAAACGGGTAATTCTGTAACGCAAATTCAAAAGAATGTTGTAAAACCGAGTCCTAAAGGAGTAAGTTTTGCACTTGGTAGTGACACACCCCGTAATTTACACAAAGCACTCAAAGATAATCCCAAGTTATACAATGCAACATTTTTGTTAGATGATACCTTTCAACGTGTTGTTATGTACTCTGTTGATGAAGAAACTGATTTTATTGCTAACAAGATTGAGGGTCGATCAGATTCACAAACTAAATTTTCAAAGATACATTATGATTATAATGCACGACCTCATTTGAGCAAATCATTTGTCCCTCCTAAGGATCATCCAGAACAAACGTTAACATACACAAACATAAGTGCTCCTTCGTCCATAACTTCTGTCCCTACGACTGCTGTACAATTCAAAGATTGTTTGACAGAGGATCTTGTTGATCCACAAATGTCTAAAGAATGTCGGGTTCTTCGATATTTTCAGACATTTATGGATGACATTTCTCGTTTGGAGAATGAAATTGAGTTTAGTTCTCAAATTCCTATCTCGTCTTTTCTTTCTCCTGTTCAGAAAGAAAAGAAGGAGATTCTTCAAAAGAAAATTCTTCCTCATGTCAGAAATCTGAAAAAGGGTGCAACAAGATGGGAAGAGGAGTTATATACGGAGATAGCATCTATGAAATCCATTTTCAAAGCTAAAGATGACAAGGTTCAACGTCAAAAACTTCAAAAGAAATTTTTAGCAAAAGAAAATGATCGACTCTTGGAAAAAGTCTTGTGTTATGACGTAGTCTCTGTGATTATGAATTCGCTCTATGAATCTGGTAATGCTTTAATTGTGAATGATCATGCTGTGGATATTAAGATGTTGCGTATGGAGATTGATAATCTGGTACATGAAAATGAGAATCTTCGACAGATCAATAGTGATGTGGAAAACAAAGTTTTTACTCTTCAAAAAAGGTTGGACTGGTGTCAAAAACGAAGTCTTGAATTTGAGATCAAATTTCAAAATCTCATGGAATCTTTATCATTTCAAAACAGCCATGAACAGAACAAAGAAACAAAGGCTTTCTTAAAGGTTAAACTGTTTCAAAATGAAAAAGACTTGAATGACATTCTTCAAAATAGAAATGACACAGTCTACCTAAACAGGAAATTAGACTCCCAAAATCAAGAGTTTCAACACATCATTATTGATTTGAAGAAGAAAATCAGAGTTTTAGACACAGGAAAAACAAATGTTCATAAAATTGCCCCAGGGATGTATGTCATAGACAAAGCTCACACCCAAGCATCTGATGTGACCACTAATTCAGCTACATGTACTTCCACAGGACTAGAAACCACACCTAAGGTCAGCCATTCCAAGACTCACAAGAAACAGAGGAAGAATAGAGTCAAGAAACCTAGGATGAAGTTATCTCAGTCTGAAGAAGTTCCAGTTAGTAGTTTGAATAAGACACATGTAACATCAGGAATAGAATTGCACTTATCTGAGTCTAGTTCTAAGATTGATGTAACAAATGCTGAATCTTTAAATGTTAATGAAGATGTTTTGGTTGATGCTACTTGTGTTTTTTGTCATAATAGCATACTATCTGGTGATCATACAAAATGTGTTGCTAAAACTCTGCTAACTAAGAGAAAGAAACGAAATAGTGGCGCTTCCTCTAGGCTTAACACCAGTACAAAGTCCATTTTAGGAATGCCCTCACTAGATCTTTCTGAGGAGAAAATAGCAAAGCCCAAATCCAAGACTAAGATATCACCTAGTGCATTCCTTAGGAAAAAGGCAGAGACTAGTTGGACCTGGCAACGTTGGTTACAGAACACTTTTGATTTTCAATGGTTACCTAAAGTACTAACCTCTTGTGTAACTAACCCAGCGGATCCAACCGTTATCAATTCTCCACCTGTTTCCAATGATTGTGATGCAGGTGATTCAAATTCGTCCTTTGGATTGTTGATAGCGGGTGCTCCCGACAATGACCGGACAATCTCAAACTTCTTCAGAACTTCATTGCTAAGTTTATCGGAACGGTCAGATTCGGGAATGATCACTTCGCTGCAATTATGGGCTATGGGGATTACATTAATGGAAACATCGAAATCAGCCGTGTGTACTATGTTGAAGGCCTTGGTCATAATTTGTTCTCCGTGGGACAATTCTGCGATGGAGATTTGGAAGTAGCATTCAGGGAGAAAACTTGCTTTATTCGTGATCTTCAAGGGAATGATCTCATGAAATGGGAAACGTGGCACCAGTCTGTATACTATCTCACTTGAAGGCATGACAGCATCTACTCCTATTTGTTTACTCTCCAAGGCTCATCCCACAAAGGCTTGGTTATGGCACAAAAGACTGTCTCATCTCAACTTTAAAACCATCACTGACCTTGCCAAGAAGTAATTAGTTGACGGTCTTCCAAAATTCAGATATGCCAAGGATCACTTGTGTTCTGCTTGTGAACAAGGGAAAAGTCATCGTGCTCATTTTCCTCCCAAAACAGAACATAACACAGACCATGTCCTACAACTGCTTCATATGGATTTGTTTGGTCCGATGCGAGTTCAGAGTATTAACGGGAAGAAGTATATTCTGGTAATAGTGGATGACTACTCAAGATGGACTTGGGTCTATTTTCTGCGGACTAAAGATCAAGTTCCTTCTATCCTCATCACGTTTCTCACCAAAATTCAAGTTCAAGTCCGTAACACCGTCCGCATCATCAGAACAGACAACGGGACTGAATTTAAGAATCAAATCATTCGGGAATTCACTGAGAAACAGGGTATTGTTCATCAGACTTCAATCGCTCGCACTCCAGAACAAAATGGTGTAGTTGAAAGACGAAACCGTACGCTTGTGGAAGCAGCTCGAACTATGTTGATCAATGCTCAATTACCGGATTATCTTTGGGCTGAAGCTGTCAACACTGCTTGTTATACTCAGAATCGTGCCATGATCAACAAACGACACAGCAAAACACCATATGAGCTTATACAAGGAAGAAAACCAAACATCAACTATTTTCACGTCTTTGGAGCATTGTGTTATCCGAAGAATGATAAGGATGATCTTGGTAAACTTAAGGCTAAAGCAGATATTGGGATTTTTGTTGGATACTGTGAAAACTCCAAGGGATATCGAATTTGGAATCGTCGGACTGGGGAAATTCAAGAGACCATACACGCTAATTTTGATGAACTCACAGAAATGGCTTCTGAGCAAGACCGCTTGGAACCCGCACATAACCGTCTGAACTTTCCTGAATCTTCATCTGCACCCCTACCTTTCAACAGGAAGGATCTGGAAGATTTGTTTGCACCAATGTTTGATGACGTTCATGTTACTCGTGCTTCAGATGCTTCCACCAGTTCCGCTGCTCAACAAGTCATACAACAAGCACCTGATCCATCAGCATCTACTTCTACCGTAGTTGCTGCCGATGCACCACAACCTGAACAATCATCATCAATGGAGACAACACCTCAACCTGCAGTTGAAGATTCATCCCCCACTTCTAATCAGGTTTCCACACCATCAGATTATGACGGGAACGCATTCTTCAATCCATTTGCTCCACCACCAACCATTCCAGAATCAGGAGAATCCTCCTCGAGAAATATGGACCCGTCAGATCATCATCACAACATTCAACATTTTCCATCCACCCACAAATGGACAAGAGATCATCCTTTGGTAAACATAATTGGCAATCCTAACAATCCAGTCCTCACAAGACAAAAACTTCATTCAGACAGTGAACATTGCATGTATGCACTCACTGTTTGTCAATCTGAACCCAAAAACATCAAAGAAGCCCTTACCTACGACAATTGGATTGAATCCATGCAAGAGGAGTTGGAACAATTCAAACGTTTGGAAGTTTGGGAATTAGTTGAAAGACCAGATGGAGTTTATGTGGTTGGATTGAAATGGATTTGGAAAAACAAGCTCGGTGCAGATGGTACAGTGATTCGTAACAAGACCCGACTGGTAGCTAAAGGATACAGCCAAGAAGAGGGAATTGACTTCGAGGAATCATTTGCTCCAGTAGCTCGGATTGAGGCAGTTAGAATGTTTCTGGCATACGCAGCTCACAAGAATATCACAGTCTATCAAATGGATGTGAAGACGGCATTTCTCAATGGACAACTCCGAGAAGAGGTGTACGTGTCACAACCAGAGGGCTTCGTGGATCCAGATCATCCTAACCATGTATATCGGCTTAAGAAAGCCCTTTACGGCCTTAAACAAGCCCCGAGGGCATGGTACGATAAACTGTCCGCATTTCTCCTTGCTAATCATTTTACCATTGGAACTGTTGACCCGACTTTATTTATACAAACACACGGGGATGACATTCTCATTGTACAAATTTATGTGGATGATATTATTTTTGGTTCAACCAATAAAAAATATTCAAACGCTTTTTTCTAAACTAATGAAACAAAACTTTGAGATGTCTATGATGGGTGAACTTACTTTCTTTCTGGATTGCAAGTTCATCAATCACCCCGTGGTATATTTCTAAGTCAGTCAAAATATGCTTAGGAAATCCTGAAAAAGCATGGTATGACCAGCTGTGACACCTATAATACCCCAATGTCCTCCTCATCCCCGAAGCTAGATGCTGACATTCATGGGACACTCATTGATCCTACGAAGTATCGTAGTATCATTGGCTCGATCATGTATCTCACAGCTAGCAGACCGGATGTTGTATTTGCCACTTATCTTTGCTCCCGATATCAGTCTAGACCGACTGAACGGCATTTGTCAGCCGTTAAAAGAATCCTTAGATACATAAAGGGAACCATTAATTTGGGGATCTGGTATCCAAAGGATTCTGGATTTGAACTTGTTGCATTTTCAGACGCTGACCATGCAGGATGCTTAGACACACGCAAGAGTACATCAGGGGGAGTTCAATTCTTGGGTGACAAGCTCGTCTCTTGGCAATCAAAGAAACAAGACTGCACCTCACTGTCTTCAACAGAATCTGAGTATGTAGCCATGTCTGCTTGTTGTGCTCAAGTCATCTGGATGAGATCACAACTAATGGACTACGGTTACACATTCAACAAGATTCCGATGTATTGCGACTCCAAGAGTGCCATTGCCATTTCATGCAACACTGTCCAGCATTCGAAGTCCAAGCATATTGATCTCCGGTACCATTTCATCAAGGAACACGTGGAAAAGGGTACTGTTGAATTATACTTTGTGGGAACTGAACACCAACTGGCAGATCTGTTCACAAAAGCCTTGCCTCATGCAAGATTTGTGGATTTGGTTCACCGGATTGGTATGAGATGTTTGACGCCAGATGATTTGGAAAAGTTTCTTAAAAATAAATAACCACGTCAAACATTTCCAAAACTATCTTTGTAAATATTAAAAAAAAAAAAAAATAAAAAATGCAAGTACGATCTCTCATCCAACACGGTGTTTATTTTTTCAATGTCTACAATTATTGTTTAACACGTGTTGAGGGGGAGACATAATTTTTCCCAAAATCTTTAAAATTGTACTTGCATATGTTTTCAGAAATTGTTACTTCACAAGTTTTTTTGGTGATAAGATGTTAAGATAGAAATGTTGTGTGCTTTAAATGTGATAAATGAGACTTAGTGTTAGCTTGATGGTGGCTTAGGACTAGGATTTCAAAGTTTCTTAGGTCAAGGGACTATAGTTGATATTATTGCAAAATAGCTAACAAGGTATAAAATATCACAACATTAAATTCACTGCAGTTAATTCAACCTGTCATCTTCACCAACCGAAATTAATAACCCTCACCCACCATCATCGACGGCTATCCTTCAACCTGCTAATCCGAACAAGATCTCTGATTATTGTGAGTGTTATTATGTTTATACTATTATTATAAAGGATGGTTTTGAACGAAAACATGATCCAACGGCTAGAACATCCAAAATTGAGACATTTAGTTCTAGGGTTTGCGTTAAAATTGGGGATTTTGATTTAGAGTGTTTGAGTGTTAAATGATTGTACAATAATGATTTTACAAGGATAGTTAACCTATATTGCATGTTTAATCACACCCAGGAACCTCAAATTAGTCTAATCGAAGTTTAGGGTTTAAGCAACGATTTGGGGAAAACTATGTAAGAGTGTTATTGGATAATCTGTGGTTTGGAAAGATGTTGTTTAATGTTTAATTGAATAATGGCATGTGTGATTTGTACCCAGATACAATTTTAGTGAATCGATTTGATGTTAGGGTTTAACAAGAACAAGAACACTAGCAGTTTGATTTATGAGTAATTGTGGTTAGTTTGTGTTATAACTTAGCCAAAATGCCCATAATAGTCATACAAATTGTTTGTGAAAGTCTGTGGTTACAAATCCTAATGAATCACAATAAAGATTTGAATGTTCATCATCAAAAAGTGTTCGTAAACTCTTGTATAAGAGTTTATCGAAGTTGGCCAAAATTATCGCAGTTGAGATAGTTATCGCAGTTGGGATAATTATCGCAGTTGGGATAATTATCGCAGTTAAGATTTTATCTTGATTGACTTAATTATCTTGATTGTCATAGTTATCGCAGTTGGATAATTATCGCAGTTGGATAATTATCGCAGTTGAGCTAATTATCTCAGTTGAGCTAATTATCGCAGTTGGGATGATTATCGCAGTTGAGATGATTATCGCAGTTGGATAATTATTTCAATTAAGATACTTATCTTAATTGAATGATTATCGCAGTTGTCATATTTATCGCAGTTGACAATAATTATCGCAGTTGACAATAATTATCGCAGTTGACATAATTTATCGCAATTGTGGTCTGATATAACATTTTGATCAATTTCCTTAAGTATATCCTTTATACTTATCATAATTAATCAAAATTTTATAGACCTTGGCTAGTTTTTGATAAATTCTTTAACCAAGCATGTAACAAACAATCATTAATACAATAGGATGCTATGTGTTGTTCTTAAAAGCTAACAATTTTTCTAACAAACATGCATTCTGTATATTTGTATATGATTGTTGATTCAGAAACATCAATGGCATCTTCCCAACAACAACCACTTCCTGCTCTCACCAAAGAAGAAGTCTTTCCTCGTGGGTATACTCTGGAAATAGGGAAGAACAATTCACGGGTAGAATTGGACAAGATCAAATGTTCTGATCCAAGTTGTCAGATTGCTGTAGAGATTCTCAAAGCTCACAAATGCAGGGATATTCTTGACAGCTCAGACACCATTCCAGAGTTATATATTCATCAATTCTGGGATACCTTCACTAAGAGTAATGATGACAAGTACTTTACTTGCACACTGGATCGGAAGCAAATCAGAGTTACACCTGCTACACTCAGAAAAGCCTTGAAACTTCCAGAGGCACCTGAAGCTGCTGCCCGATTCCACCCAACACCTTCAGAGTCAGAGGTCATGCAATTCCTGGAAGATATTGGTTATGATGTTCAACCTGATACACCATTAACCACAATCTCCAAGTTAATGCCAGATACATCCCTCAACCCTGGAGGACTATCTTCTTCATCATAACACATTCAATAACTGGACGAGATAGTGGGTTCGAGCATCCAAGACTGTCTCATCTTCAAGTTTTGTGGGGATTTCTAAACGAAGAACCTATTGACTTTGCTGCTCTTATTTGGGACGACATAATGTACTTACAGCGTAAAATGTTCAAGAAAATCCCATTTGTTCGATTCACCAAAGTTCTTATCAGCTATCTACTTGATCAACATGAAGACCTTGATAAGCGCCCTACAGATCAAGAAGTTCATGAGTATAGCATGGATAAAACATTGGGTAAAGTTTATTTCCCAAAAGAAAGCACGCGAAAGCAAGGTTCAAGGTTGCCAGAATTTTTGATGCCTGATGAGGTAAGAGAAACAAAAGCTTATCATGATTACGATCTCGCATACCGTGAACGTCGTGTAGGTCTTGCCAAGATGGTTGAAGAAACTAAGTCTTCAAAGACTCGTTCAAAAGGTAAGACTAAGACAGGAAGTGCCTCAAGTGTCTCTAAACCAAAAGAAAAACATCCTCGAACAACATTTATCAAGAGAAGAGTACCCAGCAAACCCCAGCCAAAACCAGAACCAAATAGAATCATTGATGAAGACACAGAATCTAACTCAGAATCATCTGAATCTGAAGAGGAACACGTCTTTATGACTGAAGAAGAAGGTGAATTTCACAATAAGATCTCAAAGGAGAATGCACAAAAACAAAGTCTCAAATCATTGAAAGCAGATGAAGAGCGTAGAGCAAAGAAAGTATTGGAACAACAGAGGGAGTATGAAAGAACGCATGGAGTTGGAGGATCACAAACTGTTCCTAAAGAAGCCATGACCCAAGATGATCCGGTTAATCAACCCGGTGGGTCTGGAGCTGAATCAACAAAGGTCTCTTCACAGCAAACAAGTTCGGTTAATCAACCCGACTTGGGAGCATCAACTCAGGAGGAAAAGGAAAAAGATCAGGATAGCAACATTGTTTTATCTGATAAGGATATTTCTGATTCTATGTTTGATGACAATCCTGAGGAACAAACACGTAATGATGATAATGAAGATTGGAACTTAGAAGAAGAAAAAGACATTCTAGGAGACCAAACAACTAAAGCAGCCAAAGATCTTGAGGAAGCAGCTAAACAGGAAGAAGAAAGGAAACGTAAGGAGGAAGCTCAAGCTAACCTGGAAGCAGATAGCTACCTTCGTTCTCACACTCCAACACCTCCTCCTTCCCCTCCAAAGGACACAAAAGAATCTAATCTGGCTATGGTCGTACATAACCCACAACAGCAGCAAGAACAACCACCAGTTCAGTCCTCGACTGCTTCTTCACCCAAGACACCTCCTGGGTCACCGCCGAAGAATCCAACACCTCCACCCTCACCTCAAAAGGAATCAAATACTCAATCTGATGATCCAATCCCTTCTCTCACTCCATCATCCTCACGATCTTCATCACCAAAATCTAAATCAAAAGCATCAGTTTCTGAAAATATTCTTAAGGCCTACAAAGGAAAGAGCAAGAGAAGAATCGTCCATGTTACGAAAGTTGAGGTTGTGACTCCTGCAGCAAAGAAACTCAAAAGGGCAGTAAAGAGAGCACAAGCACAACGAGACAACCAAGCTACAAATAAATTGGCTGAAATGGAAGACTTAGTTAAGAAGTTGTCTCAACAAATGGAAGAAATGCAGGAAAGCAAGAAGCAGATAGATGAATTCCTTGGTTTCAACATCAAAGATCATATGACACGCAAGGCAAATAAATTTGTTAAGCAATTTCTTCCCGATCTTCAGCAAAACATAAATGAACACATTGATGCACAACTTGACGAAAAGATCAAAGAAGCTGTCTCTTCTTCTTCCCACACCAAACCACTTCCAGAACACACTACTGAATATCTCGAGCTTGTGCTTCTCGATCGACTCTTTGAAATCACCTCTCCTTCTCCCAGAAGAAGTTAACCTGATAGCAGCTCTTCAAGCACATATTGAGAAGAAGTCATGCAAGGAAACTGCTGACAAAGGAAAACGCATTCGAGAAGATGATGAGGATGATCAGGACCCTAAACCCGAAAAAAGAAACACAAAGGCGGGTCAGGGATTCACATTCAGGAGCCAACGGAACATAAACCATCATCTCAACCTTCTAAACATCAATCCTCTGGTCCCACTGAAACCGAGCATCACCATGAGCAATTTACAACTGAAGATATGGAATTCCAGCCACACGATGATCAACCTCATTCACCATCACCATACACACAAAACCAAAGCCATCCAAGTCCAAGCCTTCACACAGCAGAAAGTCATCTACCGGACCAACAGTTGTCACATGGCTGGATAATGATACGGATGTGCTAGGAAATGAATGGTTCGATCATCTAGCAAGCGCTCAAGTTCAGACTGACGAAGCTTCACGAGTTGAAGACAGCACCTTTGCTGTTACTCAAGAAATTAAAAGAACTCTCAATATCAAGAAAATGACCAAAAAGGAACTTCGTCGGATCAAGAATGATGCTTTCCTTCTTCTAAAGAACAAATCCAATAGCGCAGCAGAACTCGAATATCACCTTGAAAACATTGCACGGGCAATGTCAAGTGACTTCAACTGGGCTAGTCCAGACGTTGTCAGGCAAGTTGGCAAGAATCAACCATTCATCACGGATTGGACCAAGCCACTGACCGTGATTCGAAGACATCATCACTCGGAAATTCCCTTTCAAATGTTCTTCAACAAAGATCTGGAACTTCTAAAGAATGGAGCTCAAGGGACGACAAAGTACGCTACATCTATCACTTTCACACCAGCCGCTCATTACACACAATCAGCCATTGAAGAAGCAGCTATTAACAGCAATCTGTTTGTTAAAAGGCTCGTCAAATATGATCGTGATGCTGAGCTAGGGATTCATCACTGGTACTCTAAAAGACAAAGCTGGTACAAGTACAAACTTGTCCTCCAGAAATCCAAAGAACCAGTTTACAGTGACCTCAGAATATTGGCCGTCATCAACGTAAGCGGATCTAGAAGATGTGATTATATATTTCTAGAAGAGATCACAGTAAGAAGAATCGATAACAATCTTTACAAATTCTCTGAGGCGGATTTTCCTGATCTAAATCTAAATGATATTGAAGACATGTATCTGATGAAGGTCCAAGGCAAACTGCAGCACCTGACCAATGAGCTTCGATATGCACTTAGTACTTCCCTCTGTCATTACATCAGGAGAACCATCATCAAAGAACGTGTAGAAGATCTCCAGCTTGGTGTGGAAAGTTATCAGACTCAGCTTAACCTTGTTGAACCACAGTTCCTTCTACACAGCAAAAAGGACCCTCAGTACACCATTGCTACATCGTCCAACTTTTGGGTTCGTCTACAGAAGCACAACTGATTTTCATCGTTTCATGGCACTCAATGAAATTCATAAGTTCTGCGACGATACATTAAAGAGTGTACGTGATGGGCTAGCTAATAGAGTTCGAGATTCGATGTTGGAAAAATCGAGAAGATGGAATTCAAAGGAGCTGCGACAAGTCAAGGAATTTATTCGGAAGATGGAAGAACGGTTATACCATAGGGATCAGATGAGGAGGCTAGAGAGCTATGTTGGGGGTCGTCCGCCATTCGCCATCAGACTATTTCAGCGAACTGACCCAGTGTTCACAACTTTTGGTAAAGGTGGATGATGTAAGAATCAATTCTCAAATTTCATCATATCATTCTTCTTTCCATAATTGGCCTGTACATTACGGTTTGTGCACACATAACAGTGTACAACCCGGACCTCAAAGAAAGGACCCTGAGGTACGCTTCAGTGCCTCAATCCTGAAAAAGGAGCGAAAGCTTCTTACTTATGAGCAGAATTAAAATCAGAATGTTTTCCGATGTTTTTCAAACATTCTGCTCATAAGGACAAATATTCCCTTGTTAAGGGGGAGTATTTGAAAATATAATCTTTGTTCAAATAATTATAAATGTTCTTGAAATTCTTCCCTAAAACTCAAAAACAGCATATTTTAATCATAAACGTTTTTCCAAAAACATCATGAGTATGCTATTTTTGAGGGGGAGAAGAAAAGATGATTAAAATATGATGTCTCATTTGCTGGAATCTCGTGTGCTCAAACTCAGAATTGACCCTCGAATTGACGAATAGGAAAGTCAGTAGTCGAAAGGACATGTCCCGGACGGGTAATAATTTCAAGCCAGTTTATCTGGTGATGTAAGCGTGTCTCGCAAAGGACGTGTCTGAGTAGAATGTACCGATTTCGAGCGATAATCTTTGAATCTGATCTGGACGGGTAATAATTTCAAGCCAGTCTAACTGGTGATGTAAGCGTGTCTCGCAACGATCAGGTTCATTGAAAGTCAATCAATTCAAAAGTGCCAACTCTTTCCGGCATGTGCAAATTTCAAAATTTAATATTAATGAGCACATGTTGAGGGGGAGTATTTCTGAAAATCATCAAACTCTCAAGGTGTCAACAAAATGTCTTTACAATTATCGACACTTTGAGAGATTTTTCAAAAGGTTTGGTATATGGCATCATTAGGATAGTCATGGAGTTATAAGGTGACTAAGGTTAGGGAAAACCGTCCTATGATCCGCCAGAGCCGGAGGGATCTACCCAAGGACAATACCAATAGTTTAGAACTAGAAAGTCCTAGGTATGATATAAAAAGGAGTAAATGAATGAACGGAGAAAGAAGGGGTTGAAGAATTAAAAAGAAAAGTAAAGAAAAGGGTGAAAAGAAATAGCCCTCCATTTGTTCAACCTTAGGGCAGACACCGGGTTCAATTCATAATCTACTGGTTGATGAGCATCACCGGTATTGAAGACTAAAGACGTCATGGACCCAGTGACGCACTAAAAAAACCTTCTAAGCCACTCAAGTGTCTCTCAAAAGGCATTTGTTTCATTCACACGGAGAACCTTTCATAATCTATCGACCTCTCATTACGAGAGTGTTGATATTGAAAAGGAGGCAATCTGCTCCATGCCTCCGATGACCAAACAAATGTGCACTGATTGAGTCTAGAGCCATGAGATTCATAAAAGATCTCTTAGGTACACTTAGTATTACTCTGCTGTTCTACATCATGGGCAGCAGTTGTAAAATTAAGAAAGTGTCCTTCGCAGATCCTAGCAATCTGCCGAGAACATTCATGAGAAAAGTCACAATTTGTGATTATCAATGATTGAATGGAAATCCTGCCAGAACAACATCAAACAACTCTGATAGCAGGTCACTTCGGTAACTCCTTGTGGGTTACGCTTAGTGTTTGGTCCAAACGGTCTACAGTCGTGGGGTGATCTCCAGCGACTCACTGAATCGTGGGTGCACTTCGGTGTGTCCGTGTAATCCCTTTCGGGGGAATCCGGTTCAGAACGGTCTGGGTTAGGATTTGAGAAAGTCTTCACACTATGCTGTTGATGATCTCAAGTCTGAGCCTGTAAGTACCGGTTGGTTCGTGCTGTTGCTGCTGTTGCCGCTGCTGCTGCTGATGAGGAGCTGGAGTTCAACCATCAAGACTCCATCATGTTCATATCTTGAAGAAATGTTCTCTCAAAGACTCAGTAACATCAAAAGTTTAACATATGATTTAGTAAAGTCAAAAGTTCAAGCACATCAACCTTTCTCAAGTTATAAGATTGAAAAGTGAGAACAAGTTGCAGAAAAACAAGTCTAAGACATATGAGCATGATGGAGAAGACATAAAAGACATTGGAGATTGGTAGAAAGAGACAACATCATATCATCATCAAACAAGAACAAAGAAACAAAGATTATAAAGACGTCAGAAGCCCAAGAAGCAAAGAAGACGTCGTGCAACATTGATGATCAAGACTTAGGGGGAGATTGTTAGGAACACGTTTCATATAAATACAAGTCTTGTTCATTTAAAAGTAATGTTGCAAGTTTAAGGACTATATGATTTGTATTTGTGGACCGGTCCATTAGTAGTCCATGGACCGGTCACAATAGGTAGTTCATTCTTATCACTAGCATAGGAATATTCCTAGATTTATTCCCTCCCATTGCCTATAAATAGAAGGCATGGGATTCATTTTATGTGTTGGTTTTTCATGTCATGTGCGGAAGCTATGTTCGTGTAAAGTTTGATTAATTGAAAAGCCGATCACTTCTTACTCTTCTTCTTCTCATCTTATTCTCTTATCTTATTTAGTAGTGCTTATTAGCTTATACATCTCATACGTAGCAAAATCTATAGTAGTAGTGCATGTTCTTAATTGTCTTATCGAGTGTATGTTTGAGAATTAGTCATGACCTAAAATAAGCCTGTGCTCATAACAATCTCGAATGAAGTGATGCCTAATCTGAATATGCTTGGTCTTGGAGTGATAAACTGGATTCTTCACAATACAGATGGTACTCTCATTATCAATGTTGATAGGAGTATTTTTGAAGTTGTATCCATAATCCAAGAGTTGATTCTGCATCCACAAAACTTGTCCACAACATCTTGCAGCAGCAACATATTCTGCTTCAGTAGAGGAGGTTGCTGCAATTGTTTGTTTCTTACATTGCCATGAGACTAATCTTCTTCCAAGATATTGACATCCACCAGTGGTTGATCTTCTATCATAATTATCTCCTGCATAATCACTATCTAAAAAAGCTTCCAAGTGAAAAGGTGACTCCTTAGGATACCATAATCCTAACTTTGGTTGATGCTTGAGATATCAAAAAATCCTCTTGACTGCATACATATGTGAAACCTTGGGTGTAACCTGATATCTTGCACACAAGCATACAGCAAACATGATGTCAGGTCTTGATGCAGTTAAATACATAAGACAACCAATCATTGATCTGTAAAGCTTCACATCCACAGCTTGTCCATCTTCATCCTTGCCTAATGGTTTATTGTTGTCAATGGGTGTGGTGGCAGGCTTGACAGTTGGAAGGTCAAATCTTTTAAGTATGTCTTCAACATACTTTTCTTGATTAATGAAGATTCCATCTCTTGTTTGTTTAACTTGAAGCCCCAAAAAGAAAGTTAATTCTCCCATAGAATTCATTTGAAACTCCCGCTGCATAAGTTCTTCAAATTCTTTCACCATAGACTTCTTCGTGGCTCCAAAGATAATATCATCCACATAGACTTGGACTAACATAATGTCCTTCTTATCTCTTTTGATAAACAAAGTCTTATCAATTGCTCCTCTCCTGTAACCATGTTGTAATAGAAAAGTAGAGAGTCTCTCATACCAAGCTCTGGGAGCTTGATGAAGGCCATACAGTGCCTTGATCACCTTGTAGACTTTGTTTGGATGTGCAGGATCTTCAAAACCAGGAGGTTGTTTAACATAAACTTCCTCAGAAATTGTACCATAAAGGAAGGCACTTTTTACATCCATATAAACACTTCATCATAGTCCACCCCTTCTTCTTGGCGATATCCTTGTGCAACCAATCTAGCTTTATTTTTGATAACATTCCCTCTTTCATCTCTTTTGATTCTGAAAACCCATCTTGTACCAATGACTCTCTTGCCATCTGGTAGATCACATAATACCCAGACCTCTTGAAGCTTGAATTGTAGAAGCTCCTCTTGCATAGCTTCAACCCAACTTTCATCAGTTAAAGCTTGAGCTACCTTCTTGGGTTCAGTTTGAGATAGAAAACAAGCAAACAGGCATGTTTGTTGATCCTTGTGATTCATCCTGTTTTGTTTGTAAACAAAGCTAAGTAAAGCAGTATGTTGCTTAGAGAGACCTTTAACTTTTTTTCTTGTAACCACTCCTGAAGAGGGTGATCCAATAATATTGCTTTGAGGATGAGCTTTATGAACTCTCAATGTAGGAGTTGGGGGAACTGGAAGATCAGATTCCAAATTAGTAAAATCAGGTTCTTCATTGGTAGTTGAGAAAATACCTTCATGATTGAGCTCATCATCAATTTCTTCTAACCCAGGAATGTTAGCATTATCCAAATCATCATCATCAACATTGGAATCATCATCATTGCTCCAATTTGATGGTTCTAACACACCAGAAGTACTGTCAAAAGTATCATCAGTACTTTGATCAAAAGTACTGTGAGCAGTATCTTTGAATTGACCCTTTTTCTTTGCAGCATCATAAGCCCTCCTTTGTTCATCTTCATAGGATTTTGCTATAGTTTCTTGAAAAAGCATCCTATTAAGTTCATCTTGTATGGCTTGATCTTCATCAGATACTGTATTGGTTGGTTGAGCAGTACTTTGTTCCTTATTAGTAACTTCAGGTTCTTTATCAGGAACATCTTCTGGTCTAACCTTGACTCCATGAACAATGTACTGTGAATCATCTTCTTTGTGATCAGCTTGATTTTCTTCTCTAACAGGCACATAATTCATATATGGAGTGAACTTGAGATCAAGATCAAACATCCAATCAGGACCTTTTCCTCTCTGAGGTTCTTTATCTTCCAAAAATTCAACATGAAGACAATCTTGAACCTTTTTGGTACTCCTGTTATATACTCTAAAACCTTTGCTATTTGTACAGTAACCTAATAGATATCCTTCATCTGACTTACCATCAAATTTTCCCAGAGAGTCAATGGTATTTAGAATAGTCAGAGGACAGCCAAAAGGTTTTAGAAAATGAATGTTTGGTTTCTTTCCCATGAGCAGCTCATATGGTGTCTTCATCTGAGGTTTAGTTACTGATACTCTATTTAAAACATAGCAGCAGTACTTATAGCTTCAGCCCAAAAGAGAATAGGTAATTGTGAATCTGCAAGCATTGTTCTAGCTGCTTCTATCAATGTCCTGTTCTTTCTTTCTGCAACACCATTCTGCTGTGGAGTTCTAGCAATGCTAAACTCTCTCTTGATCCCTTTCTTGGCACAGAATTCATCCATATGCTTATTCTTGAATTCTGTCCCATTATCACATCTAATACCTCTTACTTTGAGTCTCAATTGATTTTCAAGGGCTACTATCAAGTCATGGATAGCATCAAAGGTTTCATCTTTGAATCCCAAGAAAAAAACCCAACTAAATCTGCTACAATCATCTGTCACAACCAAGCAGTACTTCTTCTTGTTTAAACTTTCTACTGAAACTGGTCCAAACAGATCCATGTGTAGCAACTCCAAAGGTTCTCTAATAGCTCTGTCCTCAAGCTTCTTACATGAAGCTTTATGTTGTTTACCCTTCTTGCAAGCCAAACATGAATGATCAGTCTTGAATGTTTTGGAAGGTAAACCTCTAACTAAATTGCCTTTGACCAGCTTGTTGATGTTCTTGAAATTTACATGACCTAGTCTTCTATGCCACAGATGTGCTTCTTCCAATGATGCCTTGGCTACTAAACATGTTGCTCTTCCAGCAGAATTGAGACTCTTTAAGTCTAAACTGTACACATCATTGGTTCTTGGTACTTTCAATGTTACCAAGTGATCATCAACAAACTTGAACTCAGGAGAGAGAATAAGACATTCTGTATCAGTGAACAGAATTGGGTACTTCTTGTCACAAATCTGAGAAACTAACAAAAGATTAAACTTGAGCTCCTTCACATATCTAACATTCTCAAAATCAATACATCCAGCCTTGATGGTTCATTTGCCAGTGATTCTCCCTCCATCAGGATCATTACCAAATGCAACTCTTCCTCCATAATATGCCTTAAAATCTGACAGGATCTCCTTGTCCCCTGTCATGCTGCCAGAGCAACCACTATCAACAATAATATGATCTTTAAGCTCCTCCTCTAGGTTGCCCTGCACAGTAAAAGAAAAGGGTTAGTTTCTTTTAGGAACCCAAGCCATTACTGACTTGTGTTCCCCTTATGGAGTGACATACTTGAATTCCTTCAGTATGTAATCTCCACTGGTTTTAAAGGCATGGTCAATGATTATTTGCTTTGGTCCCATGTCCTGTGTTGTATTATCAACAACACTCCCTGTTTCACCCTTATTTGATGAAAGTACTGCTTGTTCCCCATCAGTACTTTCTTTCTTAACCCAATTTTGTTTGACTTTAGGTTTCTTTGACCTAGGTACTCTGCTTGAGGTGTAAAACCTTTTAGATTTATATGAAGTAAATTTCTTAGGTCTTTTATGTGAAAGAGTGTTAGCAGTACCATGATTGGGTGAAAACTTAGCTGTACTTTGAGAGGGTACTGCTTGAGAAACCTTAGACTTATCAGTACTTGAGGGTACTAATGGTTTTGAAAAAGGTCTTTTCTGGTGAGGGTACCTATAGTCTTTAGAGAAATTACTATGGTTAACCCTATTTGAGTGATTCCAAACTGGTCTAGTCTCCCTTGGCTTTTGAGTGGCAGGTCTATTCTTTGGGAACTGACTTAAATATTCGGAGTGAAAGTCACAGTGCTTAATCAAATGATCAGGACTATAGCATACATAACATAATTTTTGCTCCATATTCCCAAATCCTCTTCTATGATTAAAAGGGTTCCTATAGTTAGCAGTATTTTGAAAAATTTCTCTTGGAGGTACTTCTGAATGTCTATTAGTACTTTGAAAAGATTTTGGAGGTACTGCTTGTTTTTGAAAGGCTGTAGGAAACTTTTGATCATTACCCCTTTGAAAATCATCCTTGGGTTTCTCAGAACTAGATTGACCAGTAAGCTCCTTCCTAAACTCTAAGTTGTCTACACCATAACAAGAAACATCTGTCCTAGGTGGTTGAAGCCTACCTGTAGGTGGAGGAATTGAGTGGTACTCCTTATCTTTCTTAAACTCAGGAGGTGATTCACTAATTGGTTCCACATTCCTAGATGTGTTTTCTTCTGAGCTAGTAAGTTCATCATCACTAGGTGAGATCTCTTCCTTATCACTAGGTGGGGTCTCATCTGAACTACTATCCTCAAGACCATAAACTAGTCCAGCTCTACTGTTTATTCTTCTTTGTTTTTCAACAAATTGAACATGTGATAGACCAGCCTGTTTAATACTACCAAGTTTTTCTAACAAAGCATCTCTTTCCTTAGTAATCTTTTCTAATTCAGACACCTTACATCCTAACTTCCATTCACTCAATTTTAATTGATAATCTTGTTGCTCATATTTTTCTCCCCAAGACATTTCATTATTTTCATGTGTTAATATTTTGGCTTCCATTGATTCTAAAGTTAATTGATAACCAGCTACCTCAGACCTAGCTGTTCTACAATTATCTCTTTCAGTCACATAGTCTTTAAGCAACCTTTGATACACATCATTACACTTAGAGCATACCTCAGAGACATTGGATGAACTTGGTGAAGTAGCTACCATAGCAATCTGAACAGGTTCATCTTCATTCTCCATGCTCCAGTCAAAGCTTCCAAGACCATCTCTTGATTCCAAAGCAGCATATCCTGGTTCCTCATCAAAAGCTATGCTCCAATCAAAGTCTTCCATTGCAACCATAGAATAGGTTACAGGTTCATCATCAAATTCACTGCTCCAGTCAATCTCAGCTAGATTTTCTTGAGCCACCAAAGCTTTTGGTTGTGATTCAGTAATAGGAACCTCTTTTCTTTCAACCTTGGGTTGTTCAATCATTCTGTTTGCTTGATATTTTGCAAACTTGCATTCCCTTGCAAAGTGTCCAAGCTTTTGACAATTGAAGCATTCAATCTTGGATTTGTCAAAAGTTATACCCTGTTTGGCTTTGAAATCAATTCCCCTTCCTGTCTTGTTCATGAACTTCTTGATCCTTGCAGTGATCATGGCAACTTGCCATCTTATGTCAATCTCCTCTAAAGCATCTTCTTCAATCTGCAACAAGTCTTCTTGATAGGTAACAGGTAGAGTGGCTTGTTGAGAAAAGAAGGAACATACAACATCATCAGAGTTGGTGTTGTTTGTTGGTGATGGGGTGGTAGTGACAGTGGTTGTGCAAACATCTTGTGTATCACCAACAGTACTTTGAGAAGGATAAGCAGTACTTTTAGTGGAAGTACTGCTTCTGTTTTCAGAAGACACAAAAGCTATGTTGTGAGTTTTCTGAGAACTTTGACCATTCATCTCTTGCTCGTACACCTTCAAATTGTTGTAGAGATCATCAAAGTCCATAGACTCCAATCCAGGTTGTCCTCTAATCATGGTAGCAACCACATGCCAGACAGATGGCAAACTCCTTAAGAACTTCAAATTTGCATCTTCAACGGTTACCTCTGCTCCATACAACTCTAGCATACTAAGTAAATTTTGGAATCTGTCATAGGCAGCATCAAGACCTTCTCTTTCACCAACAGTGAAAGTTTCAAACTGCTGCTTCAATAAGTTTCTATGCATCTTCTTGGAAGCATCATTACCTCCAAATCTTGTCTTGATCGCAGCCCAGAATTGTTTTGCATCCTTAGCATCATGGAACTTTAGTAGGTGACCATCAGGAATAGCAGACAACAGTATGTTGAGAGCCTTATCTTGATTTCTCTTTGTAGCTGCTGGCAAGGTTGGTTGAGGTGGTTTAGGTTGTCCTTCAACTGCTACAGGTTCATCAAGAACAACATTACCATTGACAATTACATCCCATAGAGCATGGTCTGTAATAGCAAGGTACTGCCTCATCTTCATGCTCCAGAGATCATATTCTCCCTTCTTGATGATAGGAATTCTGAGTGAGGTGATGGATGGAACTGGTGCAACTTCAGTCGTCATCGTTTAGGGTTTGTGGTTAAATCAGTTTTAAGGGTTTCTTCTTAATCAGAGTCTCCACACAAGCTCTGATACAACTTGTTGGATCGATATACTCTGACCAAACTAACTTGTAGCTTGTCTAAAGGTTTAGCAACCTTGGATAAATCCAAAACTACTAATATTGAAACGCTGATATACTTTGTTAAGTATGCGGAATCTACTCAACAAAGCTAAGAAGAATTAACACAAAACTTTGATTATATTAAACCTTGAACCTGCTTACTTTACACAGTTTCACTAACAAACTCTAAACACTAATACTCTAATAATCGACTAATACTTTTCTCTAAAATCTCTCGTATCTCTAATGCCAACCTAGGGGTCCTTTTATAGGCACAAGGAAAACCCTAGTTGGTTTACAATACTTGAACGACAAGTAATTCTAATTCTAATCTAATAATAACTCTATGAACATTCTAGAATTACACATTAATCCTTAAACGTATTTGCATATCAGTCCTTTATCTTTAGCAGTACTTTGACTTCTTTAGAACATGAGCAGTACTTTGACTTCTATCGAGCAGTACTTTTACTTTCTTCATGTAGCAGTACTTTGACTTCTATCGAGCAGTACTTTGACTTTCTTCATGTAGTAGTACTTTGTAGCCCAACAGTATTTTTGCAGCAACATTGGTCTAAATTGATTCAACGTCCATTTCTTCTTCTAAATCAACTATATCAACCTGGCTCTGATACCAATTGAGAGGGATGATCGATACACTGATAGGTAGTTAAACCTTTGTTCTTGTGTGTATGTGATAAGTTGAGTTAATATGATCAAGTACGCGAAATTTACTTAATCACACTTAGAAGGTTATTTGTGATATGGAAATGGAACAGTTATGCTTGTGTATATAGAACAAAGAACATGCAATGTTATCACCAAACGATTCAATATTATTCAAGATAATACGAGTGATCTTCACTATCACTAGGGTTACAAAGACCTTGAATCTTATGTTTTCTACGACTTGTGATATATGTTCTATGTTCTTGAGAGTTATTATCTAAACACTCAATATAATTCACACACACTTATATGTATGTACTTATCACTAGTCTAAGATCTTTCTTTTATAACACAAGAAAGATCTTTACAATATTGTCAAGTCTAATCGAACGCTTGCTTTGAGAGTGTCAGTCATTAAGATATAACTTGTATCTATGTTTACAACTTGTTCTGTGAATATAACATTATGACTGATCACATGGGGAAAGATATTATCTACCGTATATTGTTGACTTTAATACACATAATATCTTTTCATACTTATCAACTCAGCAGCAGAAAGTTAATTACCAGCAGCAATGTTAACGCTAGCAGCAGAATCAAACAGCAGCAGAATGTTAACGCTAGCAGCAGAATCAAACACTAGCAGCAGAAACCAAATGCTCTAGCAGCAGAATCATACTTAGAGTATTTCTTTGAGTATAACCCGATATTAAACTTCTTGAATATTTAATTCCCAACAAAAACTGCTAGGGTTTTCTAGCATCTTGATAAGCACTCCAATAAGCCAAAAACTAATCAGACCTAAAATCCTAATCCTAGTAAACTCTAAGGAACCTAAATAAGGCAGCAGCACTAAACAATAAGCTAAAATAGTTAATAAGCAATAAACCAAAAACAGTTACCCAAACATCCTGAGGGGGAAATTTAAGCTACCAAATAAGCCACTAAATCAATAACCAAATCCATACAAACTAAAACAGATCAAACTAAGCAACCAAAGAGCTTATCAACCAAATTTCATACATTTTAGAGCTTAATTAGAGCTCATATTCTCCATATAAAGTTAGTACTGATATTTTCTATTAGTACTGCCGAGTAAAAAGATTTAGCAGTTGTAAAACACAGTAGCAGTTGTGCCTTTCATGGGGCAGTACTAAAAATATCTAGCAGCAGAACCAAACAAGGAAAATCATAATAAACTCCAAAAAAAATATAAATATTTTTGTTTATGCAAATACTTTATTAAATTAAACTAAAAACATTTAATTTTCCTTTGCAGATTTGGAGCTTTCAGACACACAAAGAAAGAACATACCTTACATATATCGAACACATACTTCTTTGTAACAACAAAAGTTTGAGGAACATACCAAACATGCCTTACCCAAACGAAATGTTCTCAATGGCACATTACAACAGGCTGATATCAGACGAGTTGAAATACAACACGGACGAATTACGGCGTCAACACAACAAACTCTATGGTACATTAACAGGCGAACAAGAAAACATATATCATACTTTAATGGACGCTGTTAACGGCCAAAAAGGAGGTATGTTCTTAGTATACGGCTATGGGGTCACAGGTAAAACTTATCTTTACAAGACATTATCCACCGCAATAAGATCAAAAGGAGAGATAATCTTAAATGTCGCATCAAGTGGTATAGCCGCACTTTTGTTGGAAGGGGGAAGAACAGCGCATTCTCGATTTGGAATTCCCATCAATGTAGTCGAGGATTCTATGTGCCATATCCCAGTAGATAATGAGCTAGCCGAATTAATAAGGATGTGCAAATTTATCATATGAGATGAAGCTCTAATGACACATAGACATTGTTACGAAGCATTCGATAGGACCCTAAGAGACATATGTAGGGCACACCCATCAACACCATCCGAAAAGATATTCGGAGGAAAAGTAGTTTTGTTCGGAGGTGACTTTCGACAAATCCTTCCAGTCGTTACAAATGGTTCAAGAAACAATATTGTAAACTCAGCAATAAACTCTTCATATCTGTGGGAACATTGTACAGTGCTACGGTTGACTATCAACATGAGGCTAGGAACAAGCTCAAATAATTCCGAAAGGAAAGAAATACAAGACTTTACAAACTGGATATTATCAATTGGAAATGGAACAATAGGAGGTAAAAACAATGGGGAAGCAACGGTTGAATTCACAGACGATATGTTGATTCCTGTTTCCGAAGATCATATTGGTACGATAATAGCAGAAACTTACCCCCATTTGGTCGATAACCTTTATAACCCAACCTTTTTCCAAGAAAAAGTGATTCTCGCACCAACTCATGAGCTTGTGGATATGATAAATGACAGAATGCTTCAACTACTTCTAGGAGACCAAAAAACATATCAAAGTTCTGACTCAATTGGTATTGCTGATGAAGACACAAATTTCAATGAGGAATTATACACGTGTGATTTTCTCAACAGCATTAGAATATCCGGCCTTCCGCATCATACTTTGAAATTAAAAATAGGCACACTTGTTATGTGCATGAGAAACATTGACCAAACAGCTAGATTATGCAATGGAACCAGGCTCCAAGTTCGAAGAATCGGTACTAATATAATTGAAGCTAAGATTATATCAGGTGGAAGTGTTAGTACTATTTGCGCAATACCACATATGGTTTTAAGTTCTTCAGATGGCAAGATGCCTTTTAAATTTAACCGTAGACAGTTCCCGGTATCACCATGTTTCGCAATGACTATTAATAAAAGTCAAGGCCAAACATTGACGCAGGTAGGGCTATTTCTTCAATGTCCAGTGTTCTCACACGGTCAGCTTTATGTCGTAGTATCTAGAGTAAAGAGCAAGAAAGGTTTGAAGATCCTTTGTTGCGACGAGGATGGAAACTACGCAAAATCAACCACGAACGTTGTGTATAAAGAAGCGTTGTTTCGCATTTAAATAAAAATTAAATTACATACATTATCAATTACGCCAAAAAATTCCCATTCAAAGTTTCTTTTAGTTACGGGTTTTGAATTACACGTAACGATTCAAATTTGTTAACTCATTCAACATGTCATAGAGGTTTTGCACTTTCGAATATTACAAGTGTCCGTAAAAGAAAATGTCATGCTTTGAATATTTCAAATAGTAATAGTACACATTCATTGTGTTTGATCATACAACCAGTTAACGACAACTAAATAAACGTTACGACAAATTGCTTAAACCTTACATACAAGCATAAGCCCAAATATACAATAATTGTTTTATTATATTACCACTAATAAGACCAGCACATAATTACCAAAGTAATCTTAATACAAAATCCTACCGATATCGTACGACATTACCATAAACCAAAGTTAAATACTTATAGAATCCATACTTAATCCAGCATACCATCTGACATATTTTTATCATCAAGCAAAACACAAAATATTCAGTTAACCAGTTGTCTAACACACATGAAATACAGGGTACACTCCTGGATTATCACCATCCAAAACCTCTAGATTGAACATGTATCTGAACCTTAACATTTGGTGAAACTTGATGGAACACTCAGAAGCAAACTTTTTCCATTTACCAGTAATGATTACATGATTTGTCCGGTCCGGTGCTTCATTGTGAGGAACCATTTTCACAACCGATGTCTAATGTAAGCCTTTGTATAAGTGTGCATCGGATAATCATCAAGAAAATCAGCTGGTATGGTCTGCAATTAAAGACAATCAACAAAATAACAAGTATTAAACTTTGCACAGTTAATACGTTATAATAATGATAATAATAATAATAATAATAATAATAATAATAATAATAATAATAATAATAATAATAATAATAATAATAATAATAATAATAATAATAATAATAATAATAATAATAATAATAATAAAGTGATGTTTTATAAATCCTATTTTGTTTCTAATAAAGTGATGTTTTATAATAATAAAAAAATAATAATAAAAAATAAAAATAAAATATAAATAATAAAAAATAATAATAATAATAATAATAATAATAATAATAATAATAATAATAATAATAATAATAATAATAATAATAATAATAATAATAATAAAGACAATCAACACCTTTTGGACTGTTTGAGTGGTGCTGCTGTGGCTGTTTCAGATGAGTTAATCGCCTCTATCACCCAGGTAGTGAATCTGTTCCTTGGTGGCCAATGCCCCAGGGTGTTGGGCGAATAAATTGCTAGTGCTCCTCTCACACCGCTGATCAAGCCAGGAGGTGGTATCCGTCCCATTGCTGTGGGGACCATTTGGAGGCGCTTAGTCTCCAAGATTGGTGCTTCCTTGATTGGTCATTCTTTAGATGGTTATTTGAACGATCTGCAGTTTGGTGTTGGGGTGTCTGGAGGAGGGGAGGCTATTCTTCATGCTGTAAATCGGTTCCTTGAAGATTGTGGGGATAAGGTGGGCCTTTCGATGTTGCTGGTGGATTTCAAAAACGCTTTTAATTTGGTGGATCGTGACGTTATGTTACAGGAGGTTCGCCTTCGCTGCCCTGCTATTTCTCGTTGGGTGGAACTCTGTTACTCCAGCCCAGCTAGACTATATTATGGGGAACACACCTTATGGTCGCACTAAGGGGTGCAACAAGGCGACCCACTCGGACCTCTACTTTTTGCCCTAGTGTTACACCCCCTGGTTCGCAAGATTAGAGACTCTTTTAATCTTGCCCTTCAAGCGTGGTACTTGGATGATGGCACCATTATTGGTGATACTCTGGTCGTGGGGAAGGTTTTAGAACTTTTTATGTCAGATGGACCTAGTTGTGGCTTGCACCTTAATGTGGATAAAACTGAGGTTTTTTGGCCAACCGAAGATCCCAGAAGCAGGCTCGCAGGTGTCTTCCCGCCTAATATTGCCGCCTTTTACACGGTGTTAAATTACTGGGTGGGCCGGCTAGCGTGGACTTTGAGTTTAGTAGTGGGCTTGCTATGAAAAGGGTTGCTAAAACCATTGAGCTTATGGATGCCGTTGCTAAGCTTAATGATCCTCAATGTGAGCTGCTCCTCCTTCGTGCTTGTGCCGGTATTTCTAAGTTATACTTCTCTATGCGCACATGTTCTCCTCGGATCTTTGAATGTGCCCAGATTTCATTTGACGCGGCGCTTCGTTCCTCTATGGAGCGTATTGTCACTGCTTCTGGACCTGGGTTTGGGGATTGGCAATGGAGACTGGCCACGCTACCGTTTGAGTTTGGGGGGCTTGGCGTATACTCTGCAGGTGATGTCTTGAATTATGCTTTCCTTGCGTCTAGACTCCATTCTGCTAGCTTACAGGCTAAGCTCCTCCGACAGTCTGGCATAGTAAATTATGGATCTTCCTTGGACGATGCCCTGTGTACTTTTAATGCAAAAATGGATTTCGACCTTTTAAGTAACCCGAATGAGATCGCTGCCCCCAAACTTATGAAGAAATTGGCAGATATATATTTCACACGTGTTACTAAAATGGTTGAATCCACTTTTGGCCTATCCGCTCGACAGATGGCGCTTTGGAGGTCGCAAAAGGAAGGCTATACCTCCGATTGGCTTAGGGTGGTCCCGATATCTGGGTTGGGACAAACTATGAATGCTAGAACTTACCGATGTATTTTATGTTACCGCCTAGGTGTCCCCCTATTTTCTATCCAGATGTCGTGCTCAGCTTATTCCAGGTTATTTGCGGGGGACATTTATGGGGACCATGAAGTGTCGTGTGCTGGTATTAATGGTATTAAGCACCGGCACAACGTGGTACGTAACACTCTCGCTGACATTTTTTCTCGGTCTGGGATCTCGGCTCGTAAAGAGGTTGACATCGGCCTTTGTGGTGAAAGGGACAAAAGTTTACGCCCAACGAATATATTGCTCTATTCTTGGGACGGTGGACAGGATGTTTGCGTCGATTTGACAGGGTCGTCTCCTTTGACGCAAACTGGTATGGCTGATTTAGTGCCAGGACGAGTGGTGCTTGAAGCGGCACAACGCAAGCATGTCAAGTATGAGACTAAATGTGCTGATATTGGATATGGGTTCCTCCCCTTCTCGTTCTCTTCCTTTGCGGAACTTGGAAAGGATGCAGTGGCCTTACTGAAGCGGATCCGAAAATTCTTTGTGACTCAAAACATCGGATCGCGTGCCGCTGCTCATATTTTTAGTAGGATTAGCTTTGCAATAGCTAGAGGAGTGAGAGCCCAGTGTGAGTTGCTCCTTCTCCGTACTTGTGCCAGTATTTCAAAGTTATACTTCTCTATGCGCACATGTTCTCCCCGGGTCTTTGAGGGTGCCCAGAATTCATTTGATGCGGCGCTTCGTTCCTCTATGGAACATATTGTCACTGCTTCTGGACCTGGGTTTGGGGATTGGCAATGGAGATTGGCCACGCTTCCGTTTGAGTTTGGGGGGCTTGGCGTATATTCTGCAGGTGATGTCTTGAATTACGCTTTTCTTGCGTCTAGACTCCAATCTGCTAACCTACAGGCTAAGCTCCTCCGACAGTCTGGCATAGTAAATCATGGATCTTCATTTAACGACGCTCTATGTACCTTTAACGTGAAAATGGAATTCGACCTTTTAAGTAACCCGAATGAGATCGCTGCCCCCAAACTTATGAAGAAATTGGCAGATATATATTTCACACGTGTTACTAAAACGGTCGAATTCACTTTTGACCTATTCGCTCATCAAATGGCGCTTTGGAGATCGCAACGGGAAGACTACACCTCCGATTGGCTTAGGGTGGCCCCGATATCTGGGTTGGGGCAGACTATGAACGCTAGAACTTACCGGTGTGTTTTATGCTACCGCCTAGGTGTCCCCCTGTTCTCTGTCCAGATGCCGTGCTCAGCTTGTTCTAGGTTATTTGCGGGGGACATTTACGGGGATCATGCAGTGTCGTGTGCTGGTATTATTGGTATTAAGCACCGGCATAACGTGGTACGCGACACTCTCGCTGATATTTGTTCCTGGTCTGGGATCTCGGCTCGTAAAGAGGTTGACATTGGCCTCTGTGGAGAAAGAGACAAAAGCTTACGCCCAGCTGATGTATTGCTCTATTCTTGGGACGGCGGGCAAGATGTTTGTGTCGATTTGACAGGGTCGTCTCCTTTGACGCAATCGGGTATGGTCGATTTTGTGCCAGGACGAGTGGTGGTTGAAGCAGCACAGCGCAAGCGTGTTAAATATAAGAGCAAATGTGCTGACATTGGATATGGTTTTCTTTCCTTCTCATTCTCTTCCTTAGGGGAACTTGAGAAGGATGCAGTGGCCCTACTGAAACGGATCTGAAGGTTTTCAGTAACTCAAGACATCGGTTCGAGGGTCGCTGCTCATATTTTTAATAGGATTAGCTTTGCAATAGCTAGAGGAGTGGGAGCCCAGTTAGTATCCCGGCTCCCCTCTAATTTCTTGTAAATCCTATTTTCTTCTAATGAAGTGATTTTTTTATTAAAAAATAAATAAATAAATAAAATAAAAATAAATAATAATAATAATAATAATAATAATAATAATAATAATAATAATAATAATAATAATAATAATAATAATAATAATAATAATAATAATAATAAAATAAAAAGAAAAAAAGAAAAAAAAAAGAAAAGAAAAAAAGGAAAACACTTACAAGTCGTTGCCCGTCCACAATTTCAGCATAAGGAATATAGAATGTTTCCTTCCTTTCACCAAAGTGTTCCTTGTGTCGTTCCCAAGTGCATTTGTGTAACATCTTCTTATCACCTTCAATTCACGTAGGAGACACATATATGTAAAACATATTATAGGTCCTAATTATACTTATTGTTTACAAAATCCATATTAAATATATCATACCCTTTTCCCAAAAGTCGTGTTCTGGCTGTTTTAGCATTAGTTGTGTTGCTCCAAGAAAATAAACTTGAGTTACTGGACTCCCATGCATGTTAAAAGCCTGTAAACGCAAATGGTTATTCCTTCTCCTCATGAATACCACATACTGTCCTACTTTCAGCTTGAATCGTTCAACAATCTTGTTCCAAACTCCACCCATCATGACATACTCATAGCGACCAGTGTTCTGAACAACCTGAACACGGCGCACATCAACAGTAAACCTACGTCCGTTTGCACTTATCTTTATGTTGTCTGTTTTATGTAACCCAGGTAATAAGTCGCTTGCGATTTTCTGAAATATATTATAAGTCAAATATATATACAAATTCAAAACTGGCATAACATATTAATCATTGACAACTACTTTATTATACACACTTTGATATGAGACGTTTAAAGACAAATACCTGACGCATGTTATGGTAAGGGAAAACCCAACTCATAAACCTGCATGGACGGCCTATTATTTCTTCATAACCCCCAGTCTCTTATCCTGATGTATCATAGCTTGTGACATAAAAGGAATCATCGCCTTCTTGCACAAAGTGCAATAAATGTGCATCCTTTGGTATGTATTCTAAACAAAATTGCTCTCATCTGTAACCCCTTAATTCAGATTCCCCACCAGATGGTTTCACTATCTGAACCTTATACCTAATCCTTTCTTGACTTTTCAGATACACATGTTTGTTTCCATTGTAACAAGTATTATCAAATTCATCTGGAAGATCCTGCTTAATATCCCAACAATAACACTTAAGACACAGTAGAATAATATTAAACTTATGGTGAAACCAAATGTGATATTGTTAACAACCTGGCTTTTCGGATATGTCTCACGGTTATTACGAACAACAAATTCAGTAAGCATTCTCCTACAAATAATTAGAAGTATATACGAATTACAAAATAAGGATTTCTAATTAACATAGAACAATAGTAATAATTAATCAAGTACCATATGAACTATGTATTTATGTATAAGCTACTTGTCAGATCAGTTTTGGTGCAACAAACGTTATATTTGTTGTTCTTAAATACAGATTATCAAATTGCACTTAATAAGAAAACAATATAATCCTAACCTTAGTTTAACTATCAGTTTGCTAAACTACCCACATAGCTATCTAATTGCTTATCAATGAAATTAGTACTCCATATTATCGCTTTCGGCAGTACATTTCATCCTGACTATCTAATTTTTATATTTTGTTGTTTTTAAATACTCCCTCCGTCCCAAAATTATTGTCCCATAACAAAAAGCACATTCTTTTATAAAAACATCACTATCACTACTTTATCTCTCTTACTTTTTTTCCAAATGACAAGTTTACCCTTAACCAATTAATTAATACTTCATTAAAGTTTGTAATATTAATTTCAACCAAGGGTAATATAGTAAACTTTACCAAACTCCACTACCTATTCACTTTCCATTTTTGGTATGGGACAATAATTTTGGGACGCCCGAAATGGAAAAATGGGACAATAAAATGTGGACGGAGGGAGTACTAATTATCAAGTTACACTAAAAAAACAACATACTCCTAACCTAAGTTTAAGAATCATTTTTTCTAAACTACCCACATAACTATCTAATTTTTATAAAATTTATAATAACAATATCACCAAGCCTTATTTATTTTTATTTTTCCCTAATAGTTTAACCCAAACAGATTTTTAAAACAAAAAACTCTTAAGATCATATAAAATACAGAGTACATTTAGAAAATTACAAAGTATTTACTTCCTTTCACATCACAAAGTTAATCTTTCATACACATGCATTTGCAAAAGTGTCGCATTAAGCTTCACATAGAACGTATACAAAAAACACATTGTATAACAACAAAACATCATCAATCGTCCATATCCCATCTCATTTAAAGTGATCATTATCCTAAACCATATTTATAATTATTCTGTTTTAAGATTCTATTAACATAAACCTACAGTCTTATTCAAGTTTAGGAGCGTACTAACTTCAACAATGAATCAAAAAAAACATGCATAAACAAGTTGATATACAAAAATCATTCTAAACAGCTACAAAATCAAGCCTACGAACACATTTATCAAATATTACAAAGTAATATACCTTTTTATTGTAAAAAATGTGTTTTTACAATCTTTTTCCTTACTAACCTTGCAGATTAACAATGGCGATGTGATTTGTGATTGACAAGACTGTTCAGGTACTTGCAATAGTGTAGGTGAAAAGTTAGTAATTACCACTTGTATTTATGTAAATAGCTATTACTGTATTCACTTTTTGCATGTATAGGGCCGAAATTAAGACCGGTCATAGATAATAAATGGGTTATATAACAAAATTCTTATACTTTCACATTGACGGGCTAAATTTTGGCAGCTGTGTTGGGCCTAAAAATCTACGAGCTGATCATTAGTAGCTAACATACAACTATGTTATGAATTAGAATTTAAGACCTAACATTAAAATACAAATAATGAATTGAACAACCAAAAACAAAACAACAAAAATAAACATGTTCATATAGGGTATGTTTGGCAAGGATCGGTGTGGAGCTTTTTACAGCGCTCAGCGGTGATAAACGAGCATTTTGCTTTTTTATTGGTTGTTTGGCAAAGGATCGGTGAGATTTGCTATTATATGAGAATATTCATTTTTCCAATGTTTTTTTTAAGAATCGGTGTGCAGTGAGCAGTGAGCTGTCGAACTCACACCCATATAAGTATACGATAATATAAGCATCACAAAATCAAACTTTAAGTTGACATTTTACATGACCATATACATTCATAGAAATACTGTAAAACCCTAAAAATCTAAAACGCGTAAAAAGACCAAAATGCCCTTGAAACTTTAAAAATTATTTAAAGCTTAATTAAAGTTCCGAATTAATCCCAAACCTCGGGAAACGAACAAGATATGATACAAAATAATTTTGATGACTTCGATTAATATTTATATAAGTTGTGAAATGACCAAAATACCCTTGTGAGTGCCAAAAGTTTAATTGCACAATTATATTCATTTTTGAAACATTTATATTACAAATTAAATAGGAAAATTATATAAAATAAAAAGAGGAAGTCCCTTGGGCCTCAAGGCCGGTCCTTAGGCCTCCAACCCTCCCCCTAGGCCGGCCATAACACAAGTAACACAACCCCATAATTTATTTTACCCATAAACCCTAAAATTAAACCTAGCCGCCACTTCTAAAATCCACAAAGCTCCCATCCGATTTTTTTGCATCAAATGGGTAATTTTCTGGAGTTCCTTGGTTTGCAAAGAAGGTGAGAAAAATAGCTATACACTCATAGGGTCGCTCGTTTGATGGTGGCGAATTAAATGGGTGCCGCAAGTTTAAACCGAGAAGAATAATGCATAACATGAAATCCGGCCATCCTAAAATCAAATTGGTATTTTTCTAGCCCTCTCCTAATCCTATATAACATGTAAAAATTTTTGGAATTGAACCATGCTTTGAATTATGGTCGAACGAAAAATCCTTAGGTTATAAACCCTAATTCGGAATTTAAATTATAGAACGAACATACGATTTTTGGAGACCTTGTGAATAATTTTCGTGGCTTCTACATACTTAGTATAACATGAGAAAAATGGTTCTTTGATTTATGGAAGTCGAGATTAAGGTTTTTAGAAAATTGATAAAATCGGGTTTTATTTAAATTAAGTGGAAATTATGGAAAAATTTATAAACCGAGTAATCTAGGGTTTGAGGTGATAAGATCTGGATATTATGATGATATAATGATGATGGCATAATGATAAAATGATTTGGGAATTTTAGGGTTTGATTTTGATAATATAAATGTTAACCGATTTGATAATAAATAGTAAAGGGGGTGTTTTGTAATTATTGAAACTTGTGGGATATTTTTGTAATGTTTTATAGACCAAGGGGAACATATAAAAATTATAACATGAGGGTCTTATTTGTAAATTTGACAAGATATGAATTTATGTGATAATTATGAGTCGATTTAATAAATAATTAAAAGAGAAGGACTAAATATGTAAATTCTGGAAATTTAAGGATGATTTGAGAAACTTATTATATTCAGGGGGTTATGTGCTATTTTGGTGATTTAGTGACCTAATATGTAATTATTAATAATTAAAGGTTGAAATTGTAAATTAAAGGACTTAATATGTAACTTTGAAAACTAGAGGGACTTAATGTGTAAATTATGAATACTTGAGGATACATCCGTATAATATGATAAAATAAGTGATCATTGTGTAAAATGGATAAGTTAAGGGTTTAATGTGTAACTTTGGATAATTGAAGGTTTAAAGTGTAACTTTTGAAATAGAGGGGTGTAAAATGTAAATTGTGGAACCTTAAGGACCAAATGTGTAAACATGATAAAAGATACCTTATTGCCAATAATAATGATGTGACTAAGTTATGTTACTCCGTACTTCTAAAAATGGAAACTTTCTAAATATGGAAACCTGCCAAAAATGGGAAGTTACTAAATATGGAAAGGGTTTGTAATTCTTTTCTACCCCCTTTAGGTGTGAAGAAGGAGAGGACCTGATTCCTTTGCATCTTATTCATTTTGATTGTGCTTTGCTTTGGAATAAGGTACAGATATTCTGACCTTTTCTTTTAGGGTTTCTCATGATCTCTCTCGTATTCTGAATCCATTAGTTTCTGATTCGATTGCTATGATTTCCCTTTGCTTGAACCTCCCCAGTTGAGTTCCATTTGATATGAATTCCGATCTGAAGCTATGCTATGAAAACCTTTTCTAATTATATCTTGAAAATGTTTTGAGGAAAAACTATTTTAAAAGGGTGTTTATAAATGAGGCAAAACCATTTTATATAAATGTTACTAACTTTTATGAAGGCTATTTTGGAAGACTAATTTTTATGAAAAACCGTTTTGAAAGAATATTTTATGAAAATTACTTTAAAGAATCGTTTTATTAAAGGCACAAATAAAGGATTGTTTAAAATGGACTTTGATGGAAGTTTTAAAATGAACTTTTGAGATGAACCTTGATTATGATTATGAGTTATGATTCAGTTAAGATTTCCCAGGCCATTTCTATGTTTCCTTGTGTATGAACCTTTTGATATGACGTTGAGATGCATTTCTGATATATGACTTTGAGATGACCTTGAGATATGACTCTTAGTTTGATACCCGAGCCACCTTTCTGTTTCCTAGCCAGGAAGGTAACCTGGCCGTGTCTGTGATGCACCACTGGCATGACTCCTGTGTGGGGGAGTGATTTCTCACGCCGTCCCCTTTTATATTGTGATATGGCCATGATGACTTTGAGATTATGATTTTGAGATTGACTTTGAGTGGGGGCGTATGGATTGCAATCCTAGGCATGTATGTTTAGTGGATTTAACTATGACTTTGAGCATGACTTTGAGGTGACTGGTGCTTGTGTGCATTACACGCCTTTCACATTTCTGGGAGCTAGCTACTCCACCCCTTTTGATACATGAGGACACCCCTCATATTATCTGGTTGCCTGAGAGGTATCCCCTCTGATTGTGAGATCTTGACTTTGAGTATTATGATGTTGAGATATGACTTTGAGTATGGGCTCGTGGTGGATAACTATCCTAAACCTTCACTCTTGTACCTTATTTATGTCTCATTCATTATGCTACATCTGATTATTTCCGTTTACTTTCGTTTCCGTTTATTATATATCTGTTCACTGGGCTTTGTAATCTCAGCCGCACGTTTTCTTTTCGTGTGCGGCAGGTTTTAGATGGAAGATGGGTATGAGTGAAGAGACTTTTGGACCTAGAAGGCTTGACAGTTATTTTGGCCTAGAGATGATTAGAAGTTATTTTATTGTTAGAATTTGTATCCGTTTTTGTAACCTTGAAATTTCAGTATTTTCTTTGTAACCCTTGAGAATCTTTGTATTACTTTTGAATGTATGCTTTGTTATATCTGATATGAAACCATTTGCGTGACATCTTTACCCTTGTCGGGTTGGGGTGTTACAATTATGGTATCAGAGCCAGGTTGCGATTCGTAATACATTTACCCTTGGCCTGTGTAAGTTAGGACCACTAAGTTTTCCCTGTAGGCGCTCGTAGGACAACCTTTGAGAAATTGCTTTAGGATCTCCCTATAGGAACCGGTGAGGAATGGGTAGACTAGGACATCCATGTGAGTAGTAATTGCTTCCGCATCATTCTGAATCTTGCCTTTGCCCTTAGTCATGCCTTATAAGGATGTTTGTCTCAGAAGACGAGGAAGTCTTACCTTCCGTCATTTGAATGATGAACGTTATATGTTAACCAATTTCCTTTAGAAGGATTTGATGTTGATATTTGTCCAGTACGGAATTGTTATCTAAGCATGCTGATGCTAATAACTGATATTCCATACATCTCAACTCTGACAGTTAAACGATGTTCGTATTACTATCGGTGCACACCCTACCATTCCTATGTTATAAGCTAAACAAGATTCCAATCCTTTGAACTGTTCACGATTCTAACCTTCAATTTGATATATTTGACCTTGATATATTCTAATACTCTCCCATCCTGCACTTTGATGAATCATGTACCTAAATTTGATAGGTAAACTATCCGTATGATTTGACAACCACATTCGCTCTGAGAATCCGTTCCCTTTGGATGTATTTGACTTTGAGGTCTCTTGACTATGGAGTGGTGGTTTTTGTAAAGCTATCATGTACTGCAATATTTGCGACCTTTAACAATCTGCTTCACCATATTTTGATATAATATTCTCAATCATTAAATCTGTTAAGATTATTATTGCTATGAAGCACATACTCCGATCTTTTTGATTTCCAATTTTCTCCTAACGCCTGTTAGTATCCACTCTTAGAAAGCTCCGGCATTTGAAAGTTTATTGTACGAATTTTTGGTGCTTCTGATGAACCTTTTGAGATCCGTTTGGGAAGTAAAGTTGCATTGAACTAATCTGAATTGGCGAAACCACGATACTGAAGAAGTTAAGAGATTGTAGGAACTGATGAGATATGAGTTTGTTCACTTCAGTGATCCCTTGAATGCTCCTGTTGGGTTATGAGGAAGAAAGAGAGAAGTGTGCGGCGGCACACCGACCATCGAGAATTTAACCGAAATCGTAATTCCATTTCCGTGTATCAATATTCGATTTGTACTATTTTTGAAACTCCGTAGCAGACGACCTCCTTTGAGTTGAAAGACGGAAGAAGCAACCACAAGAACATCTGAGAAGGAAGTTGATTAGTTGAGTTTAAGCTCCGCAAAGCATTACAATTTAATTTGTGAAGAGAAAGATTTGTGATATGAAGTTTTCCCTAAGAAGATTTCCTGAAGTTGCTTTAGTACCCGTGTGACCACTATGAGTTTGAATAATGTCAATTGTATTGGCTAGAAGATTCATGTTTTCGCAAGTATTCAGACAATTGTCATAGTATGACCGTATGTTTGTGCTCAGAGACGAACGAGGAACACGTTGACCATTTTAGTATGAAGTGAACCGACCCTTTGTTCTAGAAGAATAGATTTACTTGGCGATCAGAGATTGTAGCCGACAACACCAGGTATCCGACGACTAAGAGCTTCCACGAAAAGGACCAAGACTGAAGACCGTTGTCAGCGTTAGAACCTTGTAGAAGATGTGCAGAAGAGGTTCGTGGCAGGCGTTACCAAGAGAGAAGCAGGTGAGGAGAAGGCAGACTGAGATGAGACTCGATGATACCTCAAGCAGCACGTGGAGATTTCAGCTGGGCATCAAGACGACCAGACCGTAGGAGATGAGCTTTCAATACATAAGCCAGGAAGTCCACAGTAGTTTGAGTTGGTGAATTTTGAACCATGTTAGAAGACCTGTAGGAGGCACGCCACCTTGTTTCTCTAGTCATTTTAGTTGTACTAAGATGAATTGAGAGCTGAAGCAGACTCGCCAATGGAGGAATGCACGGTGATCACGTCAGAGATTCACGCTACCACACCGAAGTGTCCAGAAGAAGTGTCGAAGACTTGAGGAACCAGGCTCAAGTTATGATTTCTTTTTTACCCTATGATCGTATGATTAGACAAGAGAGCGACTACTTGGAATTTGAAAAGATTCGGGATCATGAAATTGAATGGATCAAATTTTGTAGTAAACATTTGGATTCGGAAGATTTGATTTTTTTTGTAAAGGATGAAGATATTGAAGACGTAATTCAATTCCTCTTAGACCACTTAAATTTCCATTACCTCTCAATAGAATCTTTTGGATGAGCTTTACCCTATTAGAAATTCCGTTCTGTGTTCGTTATGCATTTGTTTGGATGATGGTTTCGTTTTGAGAAGAATGAAGAATTGTGGAAGACCTAACGCTTCGGCGACGAGTTTCATTTTGATGTTTACGTATTCCGTTACGCTATTTGAGCGATTCGAACCCTTTGATTTTGAATCCGTAGTGATGTTTGTTTTGGGCCAACCTTAGAAGGTAGAAAGACTGATAGGTGGTTAAGATAAGTAGGTTGTTTCGCGACTCGAGGTAAAGTATGATCATCATGGAAGCATATTTATATGATGCTGGTATTATGACGCCTGATCAACGTGATAATACTTACATCATATAACGTGCACTCATTGTGTTCATAGGATATCTCAAGGAGTACCCTAGAAACCTGGGAATTTCGATAAGAGATGTTAGAAAATTTTGCATCTGTGAGATTTAGGCTCGTTCCATCGGTACGCTTAATCTGTTCGCCGTTATATGAATTGATATGTTCGGATTTATCGATACTCGATTGCTGACCTTTGTAATTCCGATAAAAGTCTTAAGCTCTGCTATAAGTTTCTGCCGTTTGATATCATCAGCAATTTGTGTTCGGTGTGATCTCATTTGATTTGCTTAATCGAATTCTATGGACGGTGTGTCCGTCAAAATCCTGCGCATTCTGGTATCTCCTCCGAGAGAATATGATAATTATCTATTATGTTTGAATATGATTTTGGTAATCTGAAGTTGATGTGATATACCCTTCCTGGGAATCGAAGTTACTTTTGGATCGACAAGGTCGACTTATGAGATTTTAGTCACTCGAATTCCGTTCATAATTCGTTATGTTTTCTTTTCGTTTCCATTTCAAATTTCGCGGACGAAATTTTTTGTTTAGAGGGGAAGAGTTGTAAAACCCTAAAAATCTAAAACGCGTAAAAAGACCAAAATGCCCTTGAAACTTTAAAAATTATTTAAAGCTTAATTAAAGTTCCGAATTAATCCCAAACCTCGGGAAACGAACAAGATATGATACAAAATAATTTTGATGACTTCGATTAATATTTATATAAGTTGTGAAATGACCAAAATACCCTTGTGAGTGCCGAAAGTTTAATTGCACAATTATATTCATTTTTGAAACATTTATATTACAAATTAAATAGGAAAATTATATAAAATAAAAAGAGGAAGTCCCTTGGGCCTCAAGGCCGGTCCTTAGGCCTCCAACCCTCCCCCTAGGCCGGCCATAACACAAGTAACACAACCCCATAATTTATTTTACCCATAAACCCTAAAATTAAACCTAGCCGCCACTTCTAAAATCCACAAAGCTCCCATCCGATTTTTTTGCATCAAATGGGTAATTTTCTGGAGTTCCTTGGTTTGCAAAGAAGGTGAGAAAAATAGCTATACACTCATAGGGTCGCTCGTTTGATGGTGGCGAATTAAATGGGTGCCGCAAGTTTAAACGAGAAGAATAATGCATAACATGAAATCCGGCCATCCTAAAATCAAATTGGTATTTTTCTAGCCCTCTCCTAATCCTATATAACATGTAAAAATTTTTGGAATTGAACCATGCTTTGAATTATGGTCGAACGAAAAATCCTTAGGTTATAAACCCTAATTCGGAATTTAAATTATAGAACGAACATACGATTTTTGGAGACCTTGTGAATAATTTTCGTGGCTTCTACATACTTAGTATAACATGAGAAAAATGGTTCTTTGATTTATGGAAGTCGAGATTAAGGTTTTTAGAAAATTGATAAAATCGGGTTTTATTTAAATTAAGTGGAAATTATGGAAAAATTTATAAACCGAGTAATCTAGGGTTTGAGGTGATAAGATCTGGATATTATGATGATATAATGATGATGGCATAATGATAAAATGATTTGGGAATTTTAGGGTTTGATTTTGATAATATAAATGTTAACCGATTTGATAATAAATAGTAAAGGGGGTGTTTTGTAATTATTGAAACTTGTGGGATATTTTTGTAATGTTTTATAGACCAAGGGGAACATATAAAAATTATAACATGAGGGTCTTATTTGTAAATTTGACAAGATATGAATTTATGTGATAATTATGAGTCGATTTAATAAATAATTAAAAGAGAAGGACTAAATATGTAAATTCTGGAAATTTAAGGATGATTTGAGAAACTTATTATATTCAGGGGGTTATGTGCTATTTTGGTGATTTAGTGACCTAATATGTAATTATTAATAATTAAAGGTTGAAATTGTAAATTAAAGGACTTAATATGTAACTTTGAAAACTAGAGGGACTTAATGTGTAAATTATGAATACTTGAGGATACATCCGTATAATATGATAAAATAAGTGATCATTGTGTAAAATGGATAAGTTAAGGGTTTAATGTGTAACTTTGGATAATTGAAGGTTTAAAGTGTAACTTTTGAAATAGAGGGGTGTAAAATGTAAATTGTGGAACCTTAAGGACCAAATGTGTAAACATGATAAAAGATACCTTATTGCCAATAATAATGATGTGACTAAGTTATGTTACTCCGTACTTCTAAAAATGGAAACTTTCTAAATATGGAAACCTGCCAAAAATGGGAAGTTACTAAATATGGAAAGGGTTTGTAATTCTTTTCTACCCCCTTTAGGTGTGAAGAAGGAGAGGACCTGATTCCTTTGCATCTTATTCATTTTGATTGTGCTTTGCTTTGGAATAAGGTACAGATATTCTGACCTTTTCTTTTAGGGTTTCTCATGATCTCTCTCGTATTCTGAATCCATTAGTTTCTGATTCGATTGCTATGATTTCCCTTTGCTTGAACCTCCCCAGTTGAGTTCCATTTGATATGAATTCCGATCTGAAGCTATGCTATGAAAACCTTTTCTAATTATATCTTGAAAATGTTTTGAGGAAAAACTATTTTAAAAGGGTGTTTATAAATGAGGCAAAACCATTTTATATAAATGTTACTAACTTTTATGAAGGCTATTTTGGAAGACTAATTTTTATGAAAAACCGTTATGAAAGAATATTTTATGAAAATTACTTTAAAGAATCGTTTTATTAAAGGCACAAATAAAGGATTGTTTAAAATGGACTTTGATGGAAGTTTTAAAATGAACTTTTGAGATGAACCTTGATTATGATTATGAGTTATGATTCAGTTAAGATTTCCCAGGCCATTTCTATGTTTCCTTGTGTATGAACCTTTTGATATGACGTTGAGATGCATTTCTGATATATGACTTTGAGATGACCTTGAGATATGACTCTTAGTTTGATACCCGAGCCACCTTTCTGTTTCCTAGCCAGGAAGGTAACCTGGCCGTGTCTGTGATGCACCACTGGCATGACTCCTGTGTGGGGGAGTGATTTCTCACGCCGTCCCCTTTTATATTGTGATATGGCCATGATGACTTTGAGATTATGATTTTGAGATTGACTTTGAGTGGGGGCGTATGGATTGCAATCCTAGGCATGTATGTTTAGTGGATTTAACTATGACTTTGAGCATGACTTTGAGGTGACTGGTGCTTGTGTGCATTACACGCCTTTCACATTTCTGGGAGCTAGCTACTCCACCCCTTTTGATACATGAGGACACCCCTCATATTATCTGGTTGCCTGAGAGGTATCCCCTCTGATTGTGAGATCTTGACTTTGAGTATTATGATGTTGAGATATGACTTTGAGTATGGGCTCGTGGTGGATAACTATCCTAAACCTTCACTCTTGTACCTTATTTATGTCTCATTCATTATGCTACATCTGATTATTTCCGTTTACTTTCGTTTCCGTTTATTATATATCTGTTCACTGGGCTTTGTAAGCTCAGCCGCACGTTTTCTTTTCGTGTGCGGCAGGTTTTAGATGGAAGATGGGTATGAGTGAAGAGACTTTTGGACCTAGAAGGCTTGACAGTTATTTTGGCCTAGAGATGATTAGAAGTTATTTTATTGTTAGAATTTGTATCCGTTTTTGTAACCTTGAAATTTCTGTATTTTCTTTGTAACCCTATCTTTGTATTACTTTTGAATGTATGCTTTGTTATATCTGATATGAAACCATTTGCGTGACATCTTTACCCTTGTCGGGTTGGGGTGTTACAAATACAAACATTAACTATTACGGTTTAAAATACATAACACAAAACGTTATGTAAAATGACACAATGATTAAATAACCATAGATCATACCTAAATATTTAGTAATAATAACAATGCTGAAGCTTGTCATTCAATTCAATTTACCCCTAATTGAAAATAAGTCCATCAAAAACTACTTAAGTAACAAGTACACCATAAGTTAGCTCCACAGTTAAACCTTTCTTCAAAACACAAAAAATCAGCCTACCATCATCTTAGAATTTCAGCATACATCAAACACAAGCACCAACGGAATAGACCCATTAAACAACTGAACTTCAAAGGCCGGATCGACTGTAGTTCCAACCATCTGGAATCTGATCATTTTGTTCATTGGAAACTGAAAATCTTCAGCCAAAGTCCTCCAATTTGTCCTAAAGTTCATATGATCGTTTCTCGATGGCCTATCGGCATGATGCTCAAGTTTCATAACTACACGGCGTTCACTGTCCATCCTCCTTAGAATCGCATGGTCAAATTGTTGCAAATGGTTATCAGAAACAAAACCGCTTGGTATAGTCTGAAAACAATTACAACAACATATTAACTTCAACGCTTTTACTATTAAATATTTGTTAAAACTTTCACACAACATAATCTATATAAAGTAAGAACCCTTACCATTCTTCTAGAATCAAGCAAAAACGGGAAAAGCCTTTGGTAGAAAGTATTTTCTTCAGTCAAGTGCACTCCATGTTGGAACCAGTTACACCCGTGTAACAACCTTTCATCTAACGAATATCATACACAAAGTAAACGTTACTCAGTCGCAAACTCATACAACTGATTCACCTCAAATTAGCAAGTAACAATGAATAAATATTAGAATAAAACATAATACTGTCTGGTTCATTTGCATCATGTCCTTGAACAAACGCAAGCCGTGTGGGGTAATGCTTTTCATGTGTGAGTTGAAAACCATCGTTATCAAACCTCATCAACGACAATCGCATATCAGTCTTTTTTGTCAACACAACTCGCTCACCAACCATTAGATTTGCATAACGAACAACCGTGTTCCAGTGAACATTAAATTGAAAACGAACGATATCCAAAGTCCCAGGAATAACAGCCTGGTTTGCAACCACATATATTTCAGAATCCGAAAATTCTATCACAAAATCATTGCGTTCACCTTCTTGAAGGAACTCCACAGGAAACCACTAATAAAACATATTACAAAAGTATCAAACCAAACTTTATGAATTCAAAAACTTTTACATATATAAAAGTATAATATAATTTTACCGGTGATAAGTTTTGGTTATTCCCAACTTCACCAATGCACCTAACCAACCTGTTCCGTGTATGAATTCTCCCATAACCACCACTCTCTCATCCATCTGTATCATTCGCTGTAACAAAAAAGATGTATGCAGTCTCCTTTATGAAATGCAAAGTCTTAATATTCAAATACCCACTTAGCTCTATGAAGTTATTCCAGCTTGCACCAGATAAACTCCATTCTTCGCTGCCTCTTTCCCGACAAAGATAAAGTTTCCTTTTTACCCTATTATTATTAATTAGGTACACATAGTTCTTATTGTTATAGTAGTTAATATGATAGTAATCAGGGAGTACCTACATATAACAAACAAACGAATACATAAGCAAACAAACTCAATAAAAACGTGTATAAGAAGAATATTATTGGAGTATAATCACATAAACACTTACAAAAGTGCCCACATCTTCCACATGATTATAATCCTTGATGAATTGTGTTGTCATTCTTCTGAAACCAATCAAAACAAGTTAAACAAGTACATCATTACAGAACAAAAGAAACACAGAACATGACCCATACCACAATCCAAAGACACCTAACATCTACCAAACATGAAAAACCGAAATCAGTCCTTCACACACACTCAAATACCATCATAATAACCAACGCCAGTACAACATGTATGCAATATCAGACAAACAAAACATCTACATCTAACAAACATCAATTTCACAACATATCATATTAACGGGGTTAAATCATTATACAGCAAAACAAATATCAGACGGAACATGACCCATAGCACAATCCAAATACACATAACATCTACCAAACATGAAAACCAGGAATCAGTCCTTCACACACACTAAAACAACATTATAATAACTAGCTCCAGTACAACATGGGTGCAAACGAGCCGAGCCGAGCCCGAGCTTCCCTATAATCGAGCTGGCTCGTCAGTTTTTTTAACGAGCTCGAGCTCGAGCTCGGCTCGATCCGAGCCTTTATTTTTGTGCTCGAGCTCGGCTCGTAAACTTTTCACAAAGCTCGGCTCGCTTAAACGAGCCTGATCGAGCTCGCTTTATCTGCTTCGCTACACACATAAAATTACACGCACCTTCATCTCATATATAATCTACTGGCTGTAAACTTCAGAATTATATTCTTACATCGCCAGGTTAGAAACCCGCATTGCAAATTGTAAAAGATTATCAGCCATAGCTAGAAGAAAGTATAAAACACAAAAAAGATTGTCATAAGGAAAATTATATGAATCGATACCCAGACAAACCATCTTCGAACAACAACAAAATACCCTCTAATCCTACAACATCGAAACACCTCAAGACCCGAATTAAATCAACTCCCATCAATCAACCACAAGACTCGAATTAAATCAAAACGCGAAAATCATACAAGATCTCAGAAAGTTTCAACTTTTTCTCTAATCTTCTTAAAGATTTTTTTTAGTTGAAACTAATTCATCATCATAGATCTATGTGGAGTGAACCCTCCTCTTTAATATTCGAATAGACTTAACGAAAGACCAAGACATCAGTCTCAATCGTTCATTTTATTCGGTTACAGGAAAAACGAAACACAAAAACAAACGTTAAGCAAACCTACCCGAGACCATTTTTAATGATCTTGAAGCCGCATCTCTACTCTTTGTTCACGAATCAAACAAGATAAAAAAAGTAGTGTGATTGGTGTTTGTGACTCGTTTGATTTAGAGAAGTAAGATTAAAGGGTATATTATTCGGATTGAAGATGGTGACAGATCGAGATGAAGATGTTATTTATATCACCAAGTGTATATTATTCGGATTGATGAGGAGAGAGCAGATATGGCCATGGGTGAGTGGGGGCGGATGTAACAACATATATGTGATTAGGGTTACTAATTTTTAGGGTATTAGTATCTTATTTATATCACAGTATCACCAATTGTAATGTTGGGCTCGATATGGGTTTTATATCACTAAGTGTAATGTTGGGCTCGACATGGGTGTTGGGCTTGTTATTGGGCTTGGCTATTGAGCTCGATAAGGCTCGACGAGCCAACTCGAGCTCGATAAGTGAAGCTCGAGCTCGGGCTCGATAAGTAAACGAGTTGATTTTCAGGCTCGAGCTCGGCTCGAGCTCGACAAGGCTCGGCTCGTTTCGAGCTTTTTATCGAGTCGAGCTCGAGTAGCTCGCGAGTAGCTCGGCTCGTTTGCACCCCTAAAACAACATTATAATAACCAACTCCAATACAACATGTATGCAATATCAGACAAACAAAATATCTACATCTAACAAACATCAATTTCACAACATATCATATTAACAGGGTTAAATCCTTATACAGTAAAACAAATAACAACACATAGTTTTCTATGCATCCTACCCAAATCAATAATCTTTACAGACTATATTAATAAAAAATATACAACTTCAATACTTATTGCAGAACCACATCGAAAAAAATCTATATACGACAGCTGCACAATACTCTTAACAACATAGACCACATTTTAGGATTTATACCAAAAAACATAAACATCACCTATATACAACTTAAATTAGAGGATTATAGTGAACAACAACAAAAATATTGTAATAATCAACAGCCGAAATCAACACATACTAAAAAACCCTAATCAAATATAATCAACAAAAACAATTAAATTAACTACTATATAATTGATAATGCTACGAGATTAAAAATCTTTTACCATTCACACAATGAAGAAGAGAATACTTGATGCCTGATAACTTCTGACTTTATATCTATCTATCTATCTTATCTCTAGATGGCAAGAACAAGGAACTGTTTTAATAAATAAACTGAATCTAAAGAATCAAATAAAGATAGTAACCATTGTAGGCTTAAGTCTACTCAAACGTAATCATTAACTTGCATGCAAATGTATTCATTCAATATTGATTATAAAAGTAGATATTTTTAAATAAAAAAAATAACATAAAAATAAAAAATGTATACGTCAAACCATATTCAAATGTTATTAGGATAAAAAAATGTATTTTCATAAAGAAATCAAATATCGATTACTAATACAAAACACTTGCCAAAACCAAATAAAAACACAGTATAAAAAAAATTTTCCATTAACATCCACAATCAAAAATAAAATTACAAATCATGCCCGCGTCCTTAAAAATCATTATCCGTTAACTCAGACCATCAACATTATGATTACAAGTAGCGTCAACTAACACCATCAAAATTAATTATAAATAACTTTGTAAAAAAAAAATTCACAAGTAAACTAATACCATAAGAAAATAAAAATACTTGTCCGTAAAAATAATTTCCCACTAACTGACACCATCTAGCATCTTGTAATTATGATATCAAAAAATAAAATAAAATAAACGTCCTTAAAAATAATTTTAGAATAACTAAAACCATCCAAATTATAATTACAAGTCATGCCCGCCCATCTGGCATATATATATATATATATATATATATATACATATATATTTTAATCAAAATGTTCTTCAAAAATAACATAAATATGCTATTTTTGAGGGGAAGAAAAACAAAAGTGATTAAAATATGGTAACAAATGTGGAATCTCATATGAGCTCAACTCAGATTTGACCAACGAATTGACGAAACTTAACTGTCAGTAATCGAAAGGACTTGTCCTGGACGGGTAATAATTTCAAGCTGGTCTAACCAGTGATGTAAGCGTGTCTCGAATAGGACTTGTCTAAGCAGAATGTAACGTTTCGAGAGATTTTCATTGAATATGACCAGGACGGGTAATAATTTCAAGCTAGTTTAACTAGTGATGTAAGCATGTCTCGAATCGGTCATGTTCACTGAGAATCAATCAATTCAAAAGTGTGAACTCCACCCAACATGTGTAAATTTCTATTTACAACTTATGAGCACATGTGAAGGGGCAGTATTTGTGAAAAATCCAAAACTCTCAAAGTGTTAACAAAATATATTTTATATTCATAAACACTATGAGAAATTTTCAAATTGATGGTTTTATGGCAACATAGGATAGTCATGGAGTTATAAGGTGACTAGGGTTAGGAAATACGTCCTATGATCTGCCAGAGCCGGAGGGATCTACCCAAGAACAACACCAAATAGTTTAGTACTAGAAAGTCCTTAGGTATGATTGAAAAAAGGAGAAATATGAGAAAGGAGAAAGAAGGGGTTAAAGAATTAAAAAGAAATGCTATGAAAAATGGTGAAAATAAATAGCCCTCTAAATGTTTAACCTTAGGGAAGAAACCGAGTTCAATTCATATGCTACTGGTTTTTACTAAGGTGACACCCGTATTGAAGACAAAGACGTCATGGACCCAGTGACGCACTGCACTTAACCTTCTAGCCACTCAAGTTCTCTCAAAAGGACTTGTTTCATTTCTCACGGGGAACCCTGCATAATCTATGGACCTCTCACTGCGAGTTGTGTTGATATTGAAACAGGAGACACCGCTTCAGTCTCCGAATACTAACATTAAAACACACTTATCGAGTCTAGAGCCACGAGATTCATCAAAAGATCTCTTAGGAACACTAAAATATTTCTACACTTGCTGTTCAACATTAAGAACACTAGTTGTAAATTTCAGAGTCCTACGCAGATCCTAGTAATCTGCCAAGAACATTTCTGAGAGGATTTACTAATGTAATTCTCAGTGATTGAATGGAAATCCCTGCCAGGGTCAACATCAAACAGCCCTGACAGCAGGTCACTTCGGTAATCCCTTGCGGGTTACGCTTAGTGTTCGCGGTGGTTTCAAACGGTCTACAGTCGTGGAGTTATACTTCGGTATACTTCAACGGCTCACCTTGAATCGTTGATATACTTCGGTATATCTGTGTAAGCCCTCTTAGGGGTATCCGATTCAGGAACAACCTTTGTAAGGATTAGAGAGAGTTTTCACACTATGTTGTTAATTATCTCAAAGTCCAAACCTGTAAGTGCTGGAAACTTTATTGTTAACTGTTTTCATGCAGGTACTCATGGAGAACCGGAGTTCCAGATGTGACCATCACTACCACCTTTATCATCAACAGCATTCCATCTCCACATGCTCATACCAACATCAGAAAGTCGTTTCTCGTCAATGATCGAAGCAAAAGTTCAAAAGATAAAGATCAAAGCTAAAGAATGAGAATCACTCGAAGTACAAAAATCAAAGTCAAAAGAAGTATGAGCATGGTGGAAAAGACGTAATGACACCAGAGACAAAGACGTTGATGAAAGGCAGACCATGTCATTATCATGTCACACAGAACAAGAACAAAGAACAAAGATACAAAAGACGTCAAAGCCAAAGAAGCAAAGAAGACGTCAAGCATCCATTGATGACCAACCCTTAGGGAGAGATTGTTGAGAACACGTTTAATTAATATCAAGTGTCGGTCATTAAGTTTTGTAATAGGTTGCTTAGTTATAAGGTTTATATGTTTACTATTAGTTTTAGGCTTATGAAGTAAGCCCATGGGCCTAGGCTTTAGGCCCATTCATGTAATAGGAAGGGAAGAAGGAGTGTTGCCCTAGCTTCCTTCCCTATATATACCCTTGTATACTCTTCATTTTACTTGTTGGTTATTTCATTAATGCTACTAAACCTTTGTCATTTCTATTCTTGAAGTAATCGACCACTCTCATCTCTCTATCTCTTATTTCTATCATTACTATACTTGTGTTGAATCAAGATGGTGACCTAACAATTGGGTCATTCACGAGGTTGGCACGACATGATTGTTTTACACTAGCCTAGAAGACTCAAGAATTATATGGAAGTTGTTGAAAGATGTTGGAAACTTTAATAAGGTCATGAAAATCCTAGATGCTTCCTCTCATGGAAGGTTGTAGAAATGGGCCTACCTTGAAGGTTTTACATAGTTGCCCTAAATTTGTGGTATATATAGAGAGCCTCCTCATTTGGGGAATTGCTTTCTCAATTCACTTGTAAATTCTCTCTAACATACAAATTATTTCTTCATTTCTCTCTTCTTTTTTTTTAATGCTTTCTTTTGTTGCCTAGTTTGATGAGCATTTGAAAAAGGCTAAATTAGTTGAGATTAAGTGTCGCACGGAAGACCCTTGTCGATACAAGTTTGTGACATACGGGTGACAATTGACAACCGACATAAGGATTTGATGAACTTTTTTTCTTTCGTATTAATGTATGAAAGTTAATAATAAGACGATCATAAACACACTGAAATTAGTGTCATACATGCATCTATTACTTGCTAAAATTTTAAATCATGTGTAATGGGTAATGGTTTATAAAAGCTTTCACTTGACTATGAAGATGACAAGAGATGATGATTCATGCATATCATAAATTATACATGTTATTCTTACATCAAGTCAGTTATTTGAGTCCACATGAAGCAAAAGTAAGATGCTAAATCTTTAAACATTTTATGATCATGGGAATAAGAACTGAAACATAACATGGAACGATACCTATGGGTATCTTCTTCAATTCAAACATGAATTCATGAATAAATTTTACCAATTTTAAAATGGTTGATTCTAATATTTACTGTACTAATGAAGCTTAGACTAGTGACCATGGTCACTTAGTTTTTTAACATTGTCACTTTACACATCAGCGTCACATCAACTTTCTCTCTTCTTTCACTTCTCTTCACTCCCTCTCATCTTTTAGTGGACATGGTCACCTTACCCTCACTTTTTATTAAAATAATCACTTTATACAAATATACTTCACTAAATACCCCACACAAACTTATAAACAAAATAAAAAACAATAAAACAAAAGTGAAGGACCAATATCACACCAATTTTAACTTGGTGACCAAGTCACCTTAAGTTTGCAAAATATACCAAAGTGACTAAGTGAGAAGGGTGGGGGGCATGGTGTTCACTCGTGACTTTTGGGTCACCATAAGCAAACTCATGCCTTTGCCATATAGCCTTACATATGTGTATTTGGTTACATGAAACATGAGTGTCTTACTAAAAAAAAAAAAAAAAAAAAAAAAAAAAAAAAAAGAAAAAAAAAAAAAAATCTACGTGTTAGCATTGTTAATAAATCACGAATTTGTGGGGTTTGAGAGACAAACCCAAGAACCTCCGTGATCTGGACTCAAATGGCACACATTCATAACGATAGTAAGCCCTGTGGTAGACTTGGTGATCTGAAGGACTGAAAAACGACATGGGTAATATGGAGATTCAGAAATTGTATTTGTTTTGACTTGAAGCCTCCAAAGAAAAACATGTTTGGTGAAGAATTTAAGGTGTTAGCACATTCTTGGTTAACTAATCCTCATAGATCTCTTAAACCTAAATGGTTAAATTGGATTAGTGATCCAATAATTGTACATCGTATAATGTAATTGTATTTCTCTTTTTTAACTTCTTGCTAGTTGTTTTTTTAATAAATATAATTGTTTTATTTTATTTATTTTTCACTGAATCTTCACATTGAAGTGTAGTGCAATCAATTTGTTTTATCGTAAATATTTTTGTATACTTGTTATACTTATCTATTAAATTTACTACACACTTTTTCAGATGCACCTAATATTTTGTTTCCTCTCTTACATGAATCACTTAAATAGCATGACCTTTTTGAAATATCATGCATGTAAGAATCGGTTTTTATATTATACATTTTATATGTCAAAATCAGATCGATATGTCTAATAAATAAAATAAAAGCAAGTGGCCTTCAAGACTTTAATATTTTGATGAAGTGTATGCAGTAATTAGAAAGTAGTAGTTGACAAGTGTCAATGATGTTGTGGACTTCTTTACCAATATTTGGATGAGGGTTTCTTTCTTTGTCAAGCTCCCTAAATTTTTGGTCTCATAATATCTAACAGCGAATAAAATAATGATTTTTATATAAATTATTAATTTCAGACTCATGCTAGCTTGCGTGCAAAACATAGTACTTCCTCTATCCCAAAATTATTGTCTCCTTTTGAATTTTACGCTCTCTCTTTCTCAACTTTGACTATAATTATTTTATTTTTTTGTTATACAATTTTTGATAAAAATTATATCAATTAAAATACATTTAAAACTCAATCCGTTCATATATTTTGTATCAAGTATTATGTAATATAAACAAAAATACTTAAGGTTAAAGTTGAAAAGTGAAGATTGAAAAAGTCAAAAGAGGACAATAATTTTTAAACGGAGGGAGTATCATCTTCTTCGCATTACGGGCAGGTAAGCCGGTTGGACTAAAAAGTGTGTAAAATTAGAAAGAAAGAAAAAAAATACACAGTTTGCTCTATAAATAAGACTTTGTATATGTGTGTATTTTCCATGTAAAAAAGAATGGCTTGTATATTCACATTAAAAAGGAAAAAATTTATACAAAACTTTTATGCACATATTTTTAAGGATTAATTTTATATATTACCTTACTCTCATAATTAATTTTACATACACCCAAAGTGTAAGTATTTAATGCATAATGTAAAATGTTTTTAATGCATGTTTTGGTATATACATATGATATTACAACTAAAAAGTGAGGAGATATGAAATTGCTTCCTTTTTTTTAATATATGACAGATACTTTATATACACCCCGTGATATACTAACCAACAGTTAAACTCTAAACGTTAACTTAGCTATATCATCTTTTTTGGTCATCCATTTAAAATGTTAAAATAATGTTAGAATTTAAATACCATAACAATTATATAAATAATTCTACATCATCAAAGCACATAGCGGAAGCATAAGATCATATTTAACACGTAAAGGATTAACCGAATATTAAAGATACGTACCTTTGATCCTAGCAAGAACAATGATCTAAACTTCAAATTCTTCTTTTTTAATTAACAAGTGGATTAGTGAGAAACCCCTTACCTTTTTGTTTCTCAATCCAAGAGGAATTAACTATAGTGAGTTAATATCCAAGAGCTTGTACGGACGTACTATAACCGATTAATTATTATGCTAGTAATGGAACACAAATTAAAACCAAATAAACTTTGTTTAATAAAACTTTGATTGACACTCCCAAAGGGATGTATGTTCGATCGGATTTAGCAAGAAAGAAGAAGAAGAAAAGCCTAGGGTTATAGCAAGAGTGCAAGCAATGAAAACCAATAACCCTAGCCTTTGTATTTATAGGGAAACAATCTTGGAGAACAAGGTTGATTCGAATTGGGTTTGATAAACCCTTGGCCGATTGGCCCACCCTTCCCAAGGGGTTCTAAAATCATCTTTGATCCTCTAATTTCACCTACGGTCATTCCTTTATTCACTAAAGGTCGTTAGTCAATTCCGTTAATTACTTAACGTCCGTTAGTTGTTATTTCGTGTTCAAATAATTAAATATATAACGGTTATATATATTAATTATTCTACATTAATCATTCATACGTAAAGTGTGCAATCCCTTGGTCCCGAGTTCGATTCTAGTCATACACGATTAATATTTGTCCACAAACTTTAACAGCTCCCACTTGGATATCTATTAAAAGTGTAATGACATTGGTTAGCGTCTAGCAACACGCCAATTCCCCTAGTACAACTCGGGTGGTGGTCTCCTGGAAAAACCATTCGATGATTCATCATTATACTCATCCTTTTGTTTATAATACTAAATTAATAAATATATGAATCTAAGTCATTCTTTATTAATCATTCTGTTTCTCGTTGTTTCTGATTGAATAAGATTACCAAATCTTTTGAACCTATTCAGGGGAGATCTTGGGTGTGGCCACACATACATCTTGCCAACCCTACAAGGGGCCCGACAGAATTAAACTTCAAACAAATTTGAAGGAACAAATTCTCTCTTAACTACGAGCATAACCCATGAACTTTGCAACACTCCTGAGAACAATCCTTATAGCTACCAGTTACGTATAGCGGTAAATTGCTTCAAAGAAATGCACTACATCCATGACAATTATCTGGTATCTCAAGTCTGAGGATAACTATATAAACATGATTTACTTGATGACAAGATCCATAAAGTAAACTCATGAAGTTGGGATAAGTCATATATTCAATTCATTGAATATCATGTGAAATCGGTATGACAACGCATCAATATACTTTCAAGTATATTCTACCAATACTCAGATTTGTCTTAATTTAATGATATTCCCGTATCATTAAGCGACAACGGATAATTTAAAATAATCAAATTATTCAAGGGTTAAACATGCAAATACAAGATATATTATTAAGAAAATGATAATCAAACATAACAAGTATTTTATTTCATTAAAATAATAACTGTTCAAAATATCCCATTATCCAAACACTAATCACAGATGGGCATGAAACTACTAGCTAAACGAAGTCCTATGCCTTCAGCAAGTTGATTAAGCTTTCCACCAGGTAAAGCTTTCGTTAAAGGATCAGCTAGGTTGTTATCTGTGTGAACTTTGAGTAACTCGATTTCGCCAATCTCCACTTGTTCTCTAACATAGTGATATCTAATTGGGAAATGTCTGGTGCCCTTCATGATTCCAGGCTCATTGGAAAATGTAATTGCGGCTGAATTGTCACAATACATCTTTATAGGTCTTTCGATTGAGGGTATAACTCCAAGCCCTGAAACGAACTTCCTAATCCAGACAGCTTCCATTGCAGCTTTTGAGGCAGCAATATACTCACTTTCTATTGCAGACATTGCTATAGTACTCTGCTTCTTGCTCTTCCAATCCACAGCTCGTCCATTAATGACAAAGACATAACCCGTCTGAGACTTCGTATCATGTTTATCACATTTCCAAGAAGCATCGCAGTAACCTGTAACATCAAGTTCTGCATCTGGATTTCCCCCATATACCAAAAACATGTCTCTTGTAGCTCTCAAATACTTGAGAATATGTTTAACAGCAGTCCAGTGGAGTTCACCTGGATTCTTCTGATATTGACTGGTAATGTTTTGAGCAAACGCCACATCAGGCCTTGTACATCTCACCGCATACATAATAGATCCCACAGCCGAAGCATAAGGGACTCTCTTCATGCGTGCCACCTCTTCAGGTGTTGAAGCACATGCTTTGCTACTTAAGCCATGTTGTTCTTACATCGGCAAATATCCCTTCTTGGAATTTTGCATATTGAATCTCTTCAATATTTTATCAATGTAAGCACTTTGGCTTAATCCAATCAGCCGCCTTGATCTATCTCTATAGATCTTGATTCCCAGAATGTATGCTGCTTCTCCAAAATCCTTCATGGAAAAATATTTCCCAAGATAGGCTTTCACCTCTTTCAGTATTGGAATATTTTTACCCATGATTAATACGTCATCAACATATAGGACTTGGAAAATAACATCACTCCCACTAGCTTTGTGATATACACATGGCTCATCAAGATTTTGAGTAAATCCAAACCTTTTGATTTCTTCATCAAATCTCTTATTCCATTGCCGTGATGCTTGCTTCAATCCATAAACGGATCTTTGAAGTTTGCATACACGGTTTGGAAATTCTGGATTCACAAACCCCTCAGGCTGCGCCATATAGATGTCTTCATCTAGGCGACCATTTAAGAAGGCGGTTTTGACATCCATTTGCCAAATCTCATAATCATAGTACGCTGCTATAGCTATGAGAATCCTAATAGCCCTAATGTCAACTACAAGAGAAAAGGTCTCCTCGTAGTCAATGCCATAAGTTTGGGTAAAGCCTTTAGCTACCAACCGGGCCTTATAGGGTGTGTACATTGCCATCCATGTCAGTTTTCTTCTTGAAGAGTCACTTACTTCCAACTACCTTGGCATTGGGAGGAAGGTCTACTTCAATCCATACTTCATTATCTTTCATGGATTGCATTTCCCCATTCATAGCAATCTGCCATTTATCCTTTTCAGGATCATTCATGGAAGCTCTATAATTAGCAGGTTCTCTAAGATCCCCTAATATAGTTTCCTCAACCTCTACATTAAGACATAGATGTTCAGGTGCTTTTACAGTCCTTGCGGATCTGCGAATGGGAACTACTACCGGTGGAGCACCCAGACTTTCAGGTTCCACAGGAGGTTCGCTAGTGTTTTCAGAAGGTAATATATCCTCTTGATCATCTTCCAGATCATAGATCCTCCCACTGAATTCTTGAGATATGAGATCTTTTTCAATAAAATCTCCAAACCATGCAACAATTACCTTGTTTTCAGATGGGTAGTAAAAGTAGTAACCCATTGTTTCCTTTGGGTATCCAACAAAGATACACTTTACAGATCTCTGTTGGAATTTATCTGCTGAGTTACGTTTAACAAACACCTCGCAACCCCAGACCTTTAAATAAGACAAGTTAGGCGTTTTTCCAAACCATAACTCATAAAGTGTCTTATCAACCTTCTTAGTTGGAACCATATTTAAAATGCGAATAGCAGATTCCAAGGCATAATCCCAAAAGGATAAAGGAAGAGTTGTAAGATTAAACATTGATCGCACCATGTCCAATAATGTACGATTTCTTCTCTCAGATACACCATTTTGTTGTGGAGTATAAGGAGATGTGAGATGCTGGACAATTCCATTCTCAGCTAGATAATCTTTAAACTCTTAACTCAGGTACTCACCACCTCTGTCGGATCGAAGAGCTTTAATCTTCTTTCCAAGTTGCAATTCTACTTCTGCTTTGAAAACCTTAAATGTTTCAAATACCTCATGTTTATGTTTAAGTAAATAAACATATCCATAACGGCTGAAATCATCGGTAAAGGTTAAGAAGTAGCTAGCACCTCTCTTTGACACATGTCTAAGTGGTCCACATACATCAGTATGTATCAAACCAAGTAGATCATCAGCCCTTTCCATACGATTATTGAAAGGTTTCTTTGTCATCTTTCCAGATATACAAGATTCGCATTTATCAAATGATTCATCATTGATATCTTGTAAAAGCCCATCATGTTGCAGCTTTTTCATACGAGTCTTGCCTATGTGAGCAAGCCGACAATGCCAAAGATAAGATGAATCCAAGACATTCTTGACTCTCTTATTATTGATGCTATACATAGAATTATAATCATTGCATTCATTCATATCAATTTCAAATACACCATTCACAGCAATAGCATTAAAATAAAAAACATTATTTAATGAAACAGAAATTCCATTGCTTGAAACAGTATGTTGAAAACCAATATTCAGTAAACACGAAAATGAAACTACACCCCTAACAATTGAAGGTGCATAATGAAAATTATTCAAAAACAGTACTAAGCCCGAAGGAAAAACTAATTTAAATATTCCTATGGCTTCAACAACTGCTTGTGCTCCATTGCCCACGTGCAGATATTGTTCTCCATAGGCCAGTCTCCTTTCAACTCTAAACCCCTGTAGTGTATTGCAAATATGAATACCACATCCAGTATCGTATACCCAGGAATTTAATTTATGAGTTAATGAAAATAATTCAATCATGAAAAAGTTACCTGAAGTGCTGGGTTTACCAGCCTCAACCTTCATCTTTTTCACACGCAACTCCTCGAGATAGAGAGGACAGTTCCTCTTCCAATTTCTTATCTCATGGCAGTGGTGACAAGTCCGATCCTTCTTGCTCGGATTCACCTTGTTCTTCTTAGGGTTCTTGGGCATAGGTTGATAGGCCATAACTTGTTTACCCTTATCAACTTTACCCTTACCCTTCTTATTCGCTTGCGGTTTTGGCTTTTGAACCCTACCTCCTTGTATAGCTAATACCTAAGGAGTAGGTGCCTTGCTTGGTAAACCCTTTTCATAATCCACAATCATTGCGAGCAATTCCGTGACTGTCATCCTCGAGCAATGCATGTTATAGTTCTGAACAAAACCCTTAAAATCCTTGTTCAAGGACCTATTGATTAGGTTCACACACACATTCTATGGATAAACATAGTTGATCTGATGTAGTTGGTCCATGTACATTTGCATTTCCAACACATGATCACGAACAAGTTTACCTTCCCCATGCTTGCAGCTGTGCAATTGATCGATCAAATCATACAGTTCAACAGCTGCTGGCTTCTCATAAGTCTTTTGGAGTTCATCCAACATATCTTTAGGAAAATAGTTCTCAAACTGCTTTTGCAACTTGGGAACCATACTTCTGAGCATCAAGCACGCAACTTCATTGTGCTTTTCGAACTCCAATCTCCAAGCTTCTTTGACATCATCAGATTCAGTTTCAGCTTTTTGGACACTCTCAAGACAATCCTGAGTGACCTATGCCAGTCAATGAAATTTGGGCCAGTCAATTTTTCCCTTTCAAAATGACTTTTGAATGCGGAACTTAGTATAGCGTTATCGGGTTGAGCCATTTCTACAGAAAAAGTTTAAATATTAGTATTCTAATAATACAATTTTTCAAGAAAAGAAAATTACCCAGGAAATATTCATATAACCATTTAATCTTCTTGAAAACTAGGATCCAAATTTCCATAGTTTCACTACATCAGTTGATCTGCTAGTAGTGAAAGTAAAAAAGATGGTAATCTATCGTACAATAATCGGCAAACAATTTTCGACTCTTAGATCATTATGGGAATTACATTTGCCAAAAACAATTTTCAATGTAAGCATGTTTATTCCCATCTTATGCCTTAAGTTTCAAAGTCTCACTTACAACTTAATTAAGTCGTCTAATTTAGAAACTGCAAATTCTTCATGTCACGGTCTCACGCCATGGAAATTTACCTTGTCATTAATATCTAGGCAAGGTCTCACTTACGCTAAATATAAACTCCAAGTGTTTCTTATAATTAGATAGCAGGGACTTAAATTTTAGGGTATTTATTTTGATGTGACAATCAAAATATGTATGAAGAAGCATGCACATATCTTCGTATCAGAAAATTTCAAAACAATTTTTATTTACCAATTAGACTAAGAGTTAAAACAATTTTTATTTACCAATTAGGCTAAGAGTGGGCAATGATCTGATGCTCTAGCTGAGTCTCTATAGTCTCAATGCGCTCCAAGGGAAGCTCATTAAGATGGTCGACTGCTCGGTCAATGCGGTCCTCATGGCGGACAATCCTAGCGATCAGAAGTGGGATAGTATGATGGATCGGCTCACCAGTGACTGGTAGGACTCGTGCGGCGGCCATGGCAGAACTCTCTCCTAACTCAAAGGTACTCGGAGTACACTCATCTTATCTCCATGCACTGACAGTAGGCGGAATAAATGACCACCTGCGGGCGTCAACCCGCCTGTGAATCCCGGGTTGAGCGGAGGCCTCAGCAGCAGCCTCAGCGTAGGGATCAGAAGGTGAAGGTGCAATGGTAAAAGTCCTCTTGCGAGGTGGTAGCAAAGTATCGGGAACATCTCTGGGTGATGGTGGTAGTGGAACTGTGGTAGTCTGGTGATAAGTAAACGATGGTGGTGGTGGTGGTGGAGATGATGGTGGTGATGGGAGATGAGATGGAGTAGTAGGTGCTGGTACACGGTGGGGTCGAGGTCGTACCATTTTTCTAGCGGTACGGAGCATGATAGGGCCAGTCTCGTGTAGTCGATAACGGCGACCAATAGGTATCTGGTCCGGCTGCACTACGGGGATACGCCTAGCACGGCGTACTGGAGTTGAAACTGGTGGTGATGGTACAAGAGGTGTAGATATGATCTCATTGTCCTCAAATGGCTCAGTCTCCGCAGAGGCATCACCAGAGGGTGCAGGAACTGGAATGGCTGGTAGGATCGGAACAGTGGTGGATGATGATGTATCCTCCATGTCTGAATCCGAGTCAATGATAATGGGATGAGTAGGTGAAGAAATGTCGCTGTAAACCAGGTCAATATAAATATATATAAGTATAAGTATAAGTAACTCGTATAAAATAAGTAATTAAAAGCATGTATCGTAATCGTATACACATCATGATGTTGTGAAGTGTCGTGAGCTAATGGTTATAGTCTAGGGTCAATGATGCATCCTAGTTCTCAATAACCTTGGCTCTGGTACCAATCTGTCACACCCCCAAAATTTGGATTGCAGCGGAATGGAATTCCGGGGGCGTAACGTTCTTGGATAACAAAGTACAAGGAAATAAAGAATGACCTCTAAGTGAGTCATTTTAAAACAAGCGTTTGATTTAACATAAACGTTTTACAAAACATTAATATCAGAGTTCACCATCAAATGTAAGATTTTAATACATAACCAAACGCTAAGTAATGCAAGGAAATCTTCATCATGATGTGCATTCCAAAATGTGACTTTAGTATGCTCCATACATAGGTGATTATTATCGTCTAGTTACCTGAGAATACACGCTAAAAAGGTCAACATAATTGTTGGTGAGTTCATAGGTTTAAGTAAACAAGTAAAGTGCGGACCACAAGATTTCAATAGCATGACAATCACAAAAAATATAACGTCATAGTAAAAAATAATATACATTGCCCTAAGCTCATGACCCCGAAGCTCAACGTAATGGTATGCAATCAAGCATAATAATAATCAATGCCCCAAATAAGTGTTTGCCAGACACTTGGAAATAATCCGAATGATATGCGTCCATTTGATAGGTTGGCGTGACCAACTCGAACGGGGGTGTTAACCCAAATAGATCTATTCATAACATCCGCGCTTACAAGTAATTAACGGTTCATGATTCAAGGGGACTTTAATGGCAATACGGTAACTTAGGCAAAGTAACGGTTTTTAGTACTTGTGTCCAAAAATAAGCAATGTATTCCCACCCCGAGGGTTTAGAAATAATGTACAAATAATGTAAAAATCAGGGCTATGAAACTCACCTTAGTAAAGCAAATCTCGATTGGTAATTTGGTAAACTGTGAATAAAGGTCCGATAACTCTAACCGCAACCTAAATAAATACCATGTCTTAGGTTTGAAAACAAGGTCGTGCATGCAAGTTCATATACTATTAGATCACTTGTACATGTTTGTTGCAATATTTAACGTCAAAAATATGGTTGCGTCAATGTGTCTATTTATTAAGCAAAGTAACTCTTTTTTATAGAACGTCACTAGTTAATCACGTAATCAAACTACCGTCGTCTTGTTAATAAGTATTTCTGAAAACCTTTAACGCGCCTAACAAGTATACATAACGTTCTACCATTTTTGTTTACGTCATTTTAGCTAAATCCGACTCTAAAGTGTCTAAAATCCATATAGAAAAATTCTAACAGCTTTCTATTAGCTAAGTAAAAGCTGTCATAAATTCAAGTTTCGTCTAGAATTTCGGAAAGCCATAACTTGCTCGTTTTAAGTCTGTTTTCTAAGTTCTACCTATCCCCGCGAAGGTATTTAAGTATACTAACGGATTTCTAAGGCCTCGGCTAGTCTAGTTATCATTTAAAGTCCGGTTTTGTTCCTTGAAAAATTCTGACAGCAAACAATATTTTCAGAAAAATAGTTTTTGTCGTTAATCTTAAAACTAACGTATCTTCTTCATTATAAGTCCGTTTTAACTCATTCAAGCGGCTACGTTTTCGTTATAGAGTCTATTTTATATATTTATAGCCTAATCTTGCCACCAAGTTACTGATTTTTCTGGGTGAGGTCGAATGGGACAGCCTCTCTTCTAAAAGTGTCAAAACGCGTTTCCTAGCCTTCTAATTATCCAAAACCACTTAACAACAACTCACAAACTAATCCTAGCTCTTCCACCGATTTCTCAACATGTCAATAGTGATTTAACAATAAACTTTAGCAATATTAAAAAGTTCAATTTCTCATAAATTTAGGTGATCATCAAGATTAGTTAAGATAACAAGCTCACTAGTTTATATATAGTGTTTTTATTTCCACTTTCTTGTTAAGATTAACAATTAACTTGTGTGTTCATGAAAATATATTTGAAACATAGTCATTAGTTAAAAGATCATTGTGGTTATAAAGTTTCACTAACATGTTCAAAGTGATAGTCAAGTGTATGTAACTTGAGACTAATTATCATGATTTATAGAGTGTAAAATTTATGAAAGTAAAGTATTACTTACTTAAGGTGATTAGTGTGATGAGAAAGTGATTTACTTGATTTACCCAAGACCAATGCTTCTAAACCCTTACAAATGTGTCCTAATGATGCTTGAATTTAGCCAAACAACTTTTCTTCTTCCTTCTTGCTCCTTGGTGGATCGAATGGTATGTGAGGGTGAGTGACTATATATATATATATTTTTTTTTCTTCTTTCTCTTGTGCTAGGATACTAAGTGTATGCATATATATACTTGAGGTTTGTCCAACTTGTAATAGTGGGTCAAAAACACCAAGGTGGCTAGGTGTTGGGTGTTGGCCGATTAGGGGCTAGGAGGTGGGGAAAGGACTTTGGTCAAGCATGCAATATTAATTGCATGTGTTCCTTGGTTCTATTTTTGGTAAAACTAGTTGAAATGTTGCCATATTTTAGGGGAGGGGGCGGCAATATGTCCCCAAGTAGAAGAGTTATAGAAATTTTGTACCAAAATGTATATATTGAATGTATTGGGTATTAAAAATAGGTATTGGTTATTGGTTTGGTAATTAACGTAAGTTACGCGTAATTAAACGTAATGAATAAATAAATTTCATTAGGCGTAAGGAAATATTTTTGGAACTTTGGTAATAATTTAGGAAGTATAAAAATGCGTTAAAAATAATTGTTAGGAGTATTGGGTATATCGGGTGTTTATTTAAATAGCGAAAAGCGTTTGTTAAATTAATAAATTTAAGTAACTAATGGAATTGTTTTAGTGATTAAAAGTTTTGAACCGGAGTAGGAGCAAGGTATTGGGTTGTTGTGGACTAAATATAGCCTAAAGTCCTAGTGCACTTGAAAGGTATTCTAAATTTTACGTTGATTCAACTAAAAAGTTGTACTTAGATTGTTCTCAAGTAAATGTCAAGATAAGAAATTTGAGTTTATTGAATAGTATTGACCTGTAAAATAGCGGGTTGTCATAGTCTTCGTATTGAAGAGGACAACAAGCTGGCTTAGAAAAACACTTATATGCCTGATTCTGCCAAGGTAAATATGGTTGAGCATGCTTCGTCATCTTTAAAGTCCAATGTTAGATGTAAAGGCAAAGGAAAAGGAAAGAATGACAAGAAGTTCAAAGGAAAGTCTGAGTACCTTGCTCCTAAATCTGCAATTGTGAAACAGAAGTTCCAAGGGGTGTGTTTCAATTGTGACCAGCCGGGTCATCGTGCTGCTAACTGTAAGATGTCGAAGCGGGTGACTCCACGCCATGCCAATATAGTAAATGATAATATGGACATGATTGCTATGGTGTCTGACATCATTGCCATGATCTCTGAAGTTAACCTGGTAGGTTCCAACAACAGGGAATGGTGGGTTGATACTGGGGCTACCCGTCATGTGTGTGCTGATAAGAGTATGTTTCACTCTTTCAGAGCGGTTAATAATGGAGAGAAGTTGTACATGGGCAAATCTGCAACTACTGATATCAAGGGTGAAGGAGATGTAATCTTGAAGATGACATCCGAGAAAGAGCTCAAGTTGACTAATGTCTTGTATGTTCCAGAGATTCGCAAGAATCTTGTGTCTGGTTGGCTGTTGAACAAGTTTGGTTTTCGTCTTGTTTTTTAGTCTGATAAGTTTTTTTTTTTTTGTCTGAGAATCAAATGTATGTTGGTAGGGGATATGCCCTGAATGGTATGTTTAAGCTCAATGTAATGGTTGTTAAGAATGATATCAATAAAATGAATTCTTCTGCTTACTTGATTGAGTCTTCTAATGTGTGGCATGGCCGTCTTGGACATGTAAATTTTAATTCGATGCGTCGTTTGATTAAATTTAATTGCATACCTAATTTTCATATTGACTCAAAATATAAATGTGAAACTTGTGTTGAAGCCAAACTTACAAGATCATCTTTCAAATCGGTTGAACGAAAAACCGAACCACTTGATATGATACACACTGACATATGTGATTTGAAATCACTACCCACAAAAGGTGGCAATAAGTACTTTATCACGTTTATTGATGATTGTACAAAGTATTGCTATGTTTACTTGTTAAAAAGTAAAGATGAAGCTATAGACAAGTTTGTTCTATACAAAAACAAAGTTGAGAATCAAATTAATAAGAAAATCAAGGTTGTACGAAGTGATAGAGGAGGTGAATATGTGTCTCCATTTGCTGATTTATGTGCTAATGATGGAATTAGACACGAATTCACTGCCCCTTATTCACCTTAGCAAAATGGTATTGCCAAATGGAAGAACCGTACCTTGAAGGAAATGGTTAATGCCATGTTGATAAGTTCTGGTTTAAGCCAGGACATGTGAGGGGAAGCCATTCTAACGGCTACTTATCTTTTAAATAAGATACCTTGTAAGGAGAAAGAATAGACCCCTTATGAACTATGGATGGGAAGAAAACCATCATATCAGTACTTACGAGTGTGGGGGTGTCTAGCAAAGGTAGCTATACCGATACCCAAGGCCCAAAAGATTGGACCTAAATCTGTAGATTGTGTATATTCATTGGATATGCTAGGAATAGCAGTGCTTATCGTTTCATTGTACATTATTCGAAGAATCCGGATATAAAAAAGGGTACACTAATGGAATCAAGGAATGATTCCTTCTTTGAATATATATTTCCTTGTTTAATGAAGGAAAATGGAAGTTCATCTAGAATAGATGACGAAGTTGTCCAAGATAAGAGACAAAGAGATGATAATGATCTCCAAGATGAGAGACAAGATCAAATCGAGAAAGAAGAGGTTGAACCTAGAAGAAGCAAAAGGGCAAGAACTGAGAAATCGTTTGGACCCGATTTTGTTTCTTTTATGGTAGAAAATGAACCTACTTCTTATCGAGAAGCGGTAACTTCCTCGGAAGGGCCTCAATGGAAAGAAGCCATTAAAAGTGAAATAGATTCTATTTTACAAAATCATACTTGGGAGCTCGTGGATTTACCTCCTGGTTGTAAACCACTAGGCTATAAATGGATCTTCAAGAAGAAGATGAAAGCCAATGGCACCATTGACAAGTACAAAGCAAGATTGGTAATCAAAGGATTTAGACAACGAGAAGGTCTAGATTATTTTGATACATATTCGCCTGTTATGCGAATAACCTCGATCGGGATGCTACTTGCTATTGCCGCTTTAAGAAATTTTGAAGTTCACCAAAAGGATGTGAAAACGGCTTTTCTAAATTTTTTATTTAGAAGAAGAAATCTACATGAGCCAACCTGAGGGTTTCATAGCTCCTGGACAAGAGAACAAAGTTTGTAAGCGTGTTAAGTCATTATATGGCTTAAAGCAAGCTCCCAAACAATGGCATCAAAAATTTGACCACGCCATTCTAGAGAGTGGATTCAAAATTAATGAATGCGACAAGTATGTTTATGTAAAGGACACAAGTAGTGGATATGTAATCTTGTGTTGATATGTTGATGATATGCTTATCATTGTCAGTAACGAAAAGATGATCAAATCTACTAAAGACATGTTGAAATCAAAGTTTGACATGAAGGATATGGGTTTGGCTGATGTGATCCTTGGAATAAAGATCATACGAACTCAAAATGGACTTGTGTTAAGTCAAGCACATTACGTGGAAAAAATTCTTGATACTCACAATGCGGGGGATTCCTGCCTAGCTAGAACTCCAATTGACACCAGTAAGCATCTATCTAAAAATAGAGGCATAGGTGTTGCTCAATTAGAGTATTCAAGAATTATTGGCATGTTAATGTACTTAATGACAAGTACCCGACCTGACTTAGCATATGCTGTTAGCAGGCTAAGTAGGTATACTAGTAATCCAAGTTATGCACATTTGGGAGCTGTGACTAGGGTACTTCATTATTTGAGATACAGTCGCGATTATGGACTGCATTATGAAAGATATCCAGCTGTTATAGAAGGATACAGTGATGCAAATTGGATATCTGACATAAAGGATTCTAGATCGACTAGTGGATACGTGTTTACACTAAGAGGGGCAGCTATATCTTGGAAGTCTTCCAAGCAAACTGTTATTGCTAAGTCCACGATGAAATCAGAATTTATCGCGTTAGATAAATGCGAACAAGAGGCGGAATGGCTACGTCAATTCGTAGAGGACATACCAAGGTGGCCTAAACCGGTAACGACCATTAGTATACATTGTGATAGTCAATCGGCAATTGGCAGAGCTCATAGCATAATGTATAATGGAAAGTCCAGACATATCCGTCGTCGACATAATTCGATACGACAACTACTCTCAACAGGAGTTATCTCAATAGACTATGTGAAGTCAAAGGATAACATCGCGGATCCGCTTACGAAAGGCTTAAGTAGAGAGTTAGTTAGTAAGTCGTCTAGAGGAATGGGACTAAAGCTCTTGAAGGAATGAGTTTCTATGAAGGAAAACCTAACCCAGTTGACTGGAGATCCCAAGATCTGGGTTCAATAGGACAACCTAATCATAGAAATGTGGGGGAAGTCACGTCAATGTGGGGGAGTTACTTAAATATTGTAACTTCCTAGTCCATTCCTATAACAATGTGACTTGTTGAAAGGTTAAACATATGGCTTTAATGATTCAGGATGAAATCACAAAGCATAATGATTCAAGATGAAATCACAAAACATATGTTTTTAATGATTCAAGATGAAATCACCTATGTGAGAGAGAAGAGCTCTTGCAGAACCAGGCTAGTGTTCATGACCATAACGAACACGACTATGAGGACTTGACAATGTCAGGGAGAGTCTTGTGTGAAGTGTAATGTCGTCTACGTAAACAGAGGTTGAGTTCAAGGACATCGCGTCTACTCAGATCTAGGAGACTAAGTGCATCTCACAAGGGAAGGTTCAAAGGGTTACACCTACCTATCCTATGCAGGACTTAACCGCAGAAATTTCGCCAAAACTTTTGTGTGTTTTCGACCGATCTCCATTCATGTGGGGGATTGTTGGAAAATGGGTTTTGCAAAATGAGTTTTTGCTAATTTTGGATACTATTTAATATATTTATATGTTATATATTTATATTTCTTGGTAGCTTTGCGTTCTCCTTGAAGAGAGCTTCGCAACGAGCTAAAGTATGTCCAAAATAGAGTTAATATGAATGAGATATCGTGTCTCAAAGTGAGGCATTTGAAACACAAAAAATGGAAAATGGGAGAGTATCCCACATCGCCCAAAACAAGAAGTGAAAGCTTGTTTATAAGGAAATCTTGGTATTGGCTATCAAATTCTTTTAGTTGGGTTTTACTCCCACACCTACGTGCGTGCGCGCAGGGGGTGCAGATTTTAGGATTTCTGTGCCAAAATGGGTTCGAAGCTTCTGAACTCATGCGAGCCTGCGCGACCTGCGGACACGAATGCAGCTGCGCCTACGTGCGTATCTTTTTGCTGCAGATTTTGTTTCCTTTCTTTCCAGATTTTGTGCAAACCTATTTTAGGAATTGATTTAAACTTTGTGTACAAGTTTAATTCAGATTCGAATATAGATTTTGTTTCCTTTCTTTCTAGATTTTGTGCAAACCTATTTTAGTAATTGATTTAAACTTTTTGTACAAGTTTAATTCAGATTCGAATATGATTTTCAAATCGTGTTATTAATATAACAAATTTGTAAATCTGTTTAATTTTAGAGGATATTCTGTCTTGGTGACCAAGACAATTATTCTCTATAAATTAAACACATCTCATTCGGTTTTAAGATAAATAAATAAAAAAAAAAAAAAAAAAAAAAAAAAAAAACAGCTCCATCGCCACTGATTTCCAGCAGTCCTTCGATCAGAAACACGCAAGATTTTATGTGATCTTTCAGGCAAGTTTATCACGTCCGGCTGTACATCAGCTTTGGCAGTTGTACCCTGGAAACAGACGACGAATCTGTTTTAAAGGAATCGTGTTAAACACGAGCCTCGTGCCTTGACCGACCTTTACTGCTTTTGTTTAATTTTCATTTAATAGTGTCTGTCTTCTGATTCTACTCTTTGTTGTCTGTTATTTAATTTTCGGTTATTTACATTCTGTTATTTATTGCAATCTGATTTAATTAATAAAAGTGTACCGTTTCCTACAAACCTTGTTTCAGGATCTCCAAATGATCCAAGTAATAGTGTGAAATTGTGAATGACAACATCAAAACAAGTTTTTTGGAAGTGCATAACTTTTTTTTTTGTGGAACTTTGAATTAGATTATACACCACGGCTTTAAAACTAGCCAAAGTATTCGTAGGACTCAACGACAGACCTCTTGAGACCTTAGAGCCAATAATTACTAAAACTAGCTACCAATACAACTTCCATACTAGTGTGTGTAATTACAACAATCTAACAAACAAAAGAAGTAAGCTGCCATCTCAGGTTCCAAACTTCAACACCTTTAACAACTGCTACAGACTTCTTTACTCTGAAGCTCGAAATAAAAGTAATTTAGAAAGAGTACGTACAAAGTTATTCATTTTCAAAGATACGACACAAAGTAACTTGACGCTCGATTAAACCTACTTCCTTTTATTTCCTATCCGATCATGTATTCGTAAGTTTATACGTAGGCCCGGGGAAAAATATACAGTATGTAGTTTTGTTAGAAAAAGAGTATAATGAAGTATTAACTTTCATGTTACTTTACATTGTTATAATGTACAATGATTAGTTGTGCAAGACGACAATTAGTTTGTATCTACCTTTACCTATAATTGTCTCATGCCTGTGGACTATCTTTTTTAGGAAACCATAATCAACCGTGATTAGTGAAGCCTTTCTTGTGGACATACCCCAAATTTATAGCCTATCTTAAACAAATCTAAACCCCATAAAATAATCCGCCGTATCTCTATGATTTTAATGATGGTCACTCTAGAAGACGCTGAATCACCAAAAATTTTCATTGACCAAGGTCGTGTCACCTATTCCTAAACACATACAAAAGTGTATTCTATTTAAGGGTGCGTTTGGTATGCTGCCATGAATCACAATCGGTATCGGTTTCGGTATAAGATGGGTCCCTCACCTATGATAGATTCATACCTCCTCTCTTGAACTCCTATGGAGTATGGACAATATCCATATTTCATTCCCATATAATGTGGGCCCCTCATCTTAACAAAACACTTAGAATCATTACCACTATGATTCCCTCATTCCCATAGGAGGATACCAAACGCACCCTAAATAATCAAGAAATGGGTATGTTATACATACCCTCCTTATTTAGAGGGTAAAAAACCCTCCCTAGTGAGAGGGTGTACTTTTTTACTATATGTTTGTTCTTTTTATTTTTTTATAAGTTTATTTTTTTTAGTATCTTGAGTTGTTCCTTTTTAACCAAAGTATCCATTTTTTTTACAAGTTGTATCCGGTGGTTTTTTTTCCACAAAACCACTTTTGTAATAAAGTTGTCACGGGTTTGAGTCGTGTGAATGACGTTTTTTTTAGTATTATGTTTTTGTCATGCATCTTAACTGTTAAACACTATTGAAGATTCTACATGTTTTTTATTTGATTGTTATAAGGGAGATTGGTAACTTCACAAAACTTACAAATTCACAAACTACTAACAAAAAAAAAGAAGTTGATACGAAGATTCAAGTAAGCAACAAGTGCGGCTAGTAACGGTTTTATAAAAACTTACGATGAATACATCACCGTTTTACACGAAAGAGGTATAATTTTACGCTAATACATATATTACTTTAAAAATGTGTAACATTTATAAAAAAAAAATGACAAATCGAGATTTTTAATAGGCTCAGATTATTATCGTTTAATCATATGGCTGCAAATTTGAAGGTTTCAAAATGGAAAAGATTCCACTTTAGCGTCCATTCGGTTATGCCACGCCAATCAATTTTTTATTATTATTTTTTTTATTTATTTATTTTTTTTTTTTTAAATCATCATCGCCGTATCTCGGTTTTTTTAACAAAAACCAACTGCTTATTTGATAATAAGCGGTTTCAAGAAACCATTTCAAAAAACCAAGTTTTTTTTTTTTTTTTTTTTTTTTTTTTGCAACAGCAACCAAAAGCAGTTTCAATATGCAACCATAACCAACTGCTTCTTTCATAATAAGCAGTTTCAGATAAGCAACCATTACCAACTGCTTATTTCATAAGCAGTTTCAATAAGAAACCATTACCAACTACTTATAATAAGCATTTTTTTTCAACACCAACTGCTTATTTCATAATAAGCAGTTTCAGATAAGCAAACATTACCAACTGCTTATTTTATAAGCAGTTTCAATACAAACCACCATCATCTTCATCACCATTATGGATCCAACAAACCACACCAAATAAATTTACCAAACCAAACCACATAAACCATCACAGATATACAAAAGTTTTCAAAAGTTTTCACATATCTGCAAAAGATCTAACAGAAACCATACGATCTAATCATCTTTTTATAAAAATCCACGGATCTAACAAAGCAGTTCCAACATTTTTTTCAAAGATCAAAGATCTAACAAACCCACAGATCTAACAAAGCAGTTCCAACATTTTTTCATAGATCAAATTTTTTTTAACCGCAGATCTAACAAAGCAGTTCCTACATTTTTTTCAAAGATCAAAGATCTAACAAACCACAGATATAAACAAACCACAGATCTAAACCATAAACCATACGATTTTTTTCACAGATCTAAACCATAAACCATATGATTTTTTTCACATATCTATAACCACAAAAAAGGGGGGCGTAGGTGTTAAAAAAAAATAAATAAAATAAAATAAAAAATAAAAAAAAAAAACCTGCTTATAATACAAACCACCATCAAAGATCTAACATGCCCCCCATTTTTTGCTTATAACAAGAAAACTATAACTGTTTTTTTTACCAAACCACCACAAAAAAACTATAAAGGCCAAAACAATCAAGATCTAACAAGAAACCAAAACCAAAAACCATAAACCACAAAACTTGTTAGTTCAAAGCTCGCGTAATTAGTTCAAAGCTCATTTGTATCATCAAACTAGTACCACAAGCAACAAGATTTATCACACAAGCAAGAAATAACATAACTTGTATAAAAACTACCAAAAAGTCGAGCAACCATAATAACATATCAAACCCTAGCTTTTTCAATTTAACAAAACATACATAATAAGCACTTGGTAACATCTTTAGACATCAAGATAACATGAAATGAACAAGATTGAACAAGTTTTGAGGATCCTTACAAAATATTGAAAAAATTCGAAAGTTAGAAGACCCAAGAACAACCCAAATTGCACCCAATTTACCCACAATACGTTCCGATTAACACAAAACACTTGAAAGTACACCCCGATTAGTTCAAACTTCACTAGATTCTTGTAGATCTTAAATTTTATGTTGGGTCGTAGGTTTGAGATGAGAGAAATGATCTCGGAAGTTTAGATGAGATGAAATGAGTGTGTGTGTTAGTTTATGTTACTTATTAAGTAACAAACAAGAATATCATGTGTCATCATCCACTAATAAATCCATGCATATCAAAATCCTTGTCTTGGCGTGGCTTAGTGGCGGCAAACAAAAAAAACAAAGGGGAGGGAAAATATTTTTGCTCCTCGTTGGTGTATCGTGTGTCGGTTTAAGCTTAAATGTTACCGTAAAGTCCCGGTTTGACATTTTTGGACACGTATACGCAAAATAAAGTTTTTATTGACGTTTTTGTCAAAATAATAATAAAATATTATTATTTGCTCAAAAATGCATTTATTTGACTGCTACCATGTATACTGTGATGTCGGTTCGCGTGTGGGGTTGCTTTCAGTAAATACGAGAAAGCTTCTCAATTAAATACGAAACTTGTCAGTAACTATCAGAAATAGAATAATTTATGCTTACTGACAAAAATAAACTTTTTCAGCAGTGACTGTAAGCTACAGTATGCGGGACAGCTCCAAAAAAATGTTCAAAAATGCTCAGAAACATGCAATTACGCATAAAAATGCTCGGCTTAAAAATAATAAACAAATATTTATTATTAACTTAAAATGTGAAAATTTCTATTTGTCGCAACCGGATACTCACCCACAATGGGGGACATACAGAGTTGGCAATGCATCCGAATGGGCAACTTTATATTCCGATCGACAACACATGTATACTGAGAATAGATGAAGACAAACATAGTAAATGATTACTGATTTATGTTGTAAATAATTATACAGACAAAACATTGTAAATGATTATTGATTTATATTGTAAATAATTATACTGACAAAACATAGTGAATAATTACTGATTTATGTTGTAAATAATTGTTTGTATTATTTAAATTAATAATAACATTACTGATTTATGTTGTAAATTATTATACAAATTCTTTGGCCAGGTGGAACGAAAAAATCATTTCTTGAGTCGCTGTCGGAGAGGATTGATTATATAAACGACATCCCGTACAGACGCTACTTATGGTCAACCGTATTATGCATGTCCTTTTTCAGTGGTAAATAATCATACGTTTGCTTAGTTATGTAAATAATTTGTTTGTTAAGAATACATTTCTTATAATTTTCTTAACATGTAACAACCAGGAACAGAAGACTATGGGTGTAGATACTTTATGTGGAAGGATGCTTTTCAAAACAAGCACTTTAGTCAAGTCTCTTCTTCAACGCAGTACTCAAACTGCGTAGCTAAAGATAATAAGATTGACAAGCTTGAAACAAGAAACAAGATGTTATTGTCTCAAAACAAGTTGTTGCTGACAAGAATAAAGATGCTGGAGGCATCACTGGAATTGACAAAGAATCTTGAGGATCACGCATGTCAGTCGGGTGCAATGCTCCATGAGCTTTTAGATGAGATAAATAATCTTCATGTGTAGTAGGTGTTGTTGTTTTTAAATAATGTGTTAATGTTGTTTAATTGAATAATAACAATTGTTTTTGTAGTTGTTTAATGTGTTAATGTTTAACGTGTTATTGTTGTTGTTAATTAAATAGAAACACATTAGACGAATACAAATAACATAATATAAAAATATAACAAATAAACACTAAAAAACCATTACAAAAAAAAAAAAAAAAAAAAAAAAAAAAAAAAAAAAAAAAAAAAAAAAACTTCCTAAAAAAAAGGACAAAAGTACACCCTCCCTACTAGGGAGGGTTTGCTTTGTAATTATAGGGAGGGTGGGGATAACCCTCCCTATAAATTTATGGGGCATGTTATACATACCCTCCCTATGTGCTATAAGTATAAACCGCGAAGCACATTGTACAACCGCCCGAAGCTTGTAATCATTAGATACCCTCTCTATAAGCTTGTAATCCTTATAAACTGCCCCTAAATTTATATTTAGACATAGTTTAATAACATCTCTTATATAAGACTACCCTTATCAATGTAAAATAAAGGTGAGTGAGTGTGTAGTGAGTTGCAAACTCACCGTTGAATGCCTCAACACCCATGCAAACTCACGAGTGAATGAGCCAAAAAGGTGAGTGGTTCACTACTCGGTTTTCGTGCATTGTTTTTATTATTTATTTGGTTTGTGAGTGTGTGTGGGTATTTAGTGAGGTTTATTTGTATAAAGTGAGTATTTAATTGAAAGGTGAGTGTGGTGAGATTGATAAAGGTGAATGGTGAGTGGGAGTGTAAGTGAAAAGTTGGAGAGAGTAAGTTGAGGTGTAAGATGAGTGAGTGTGTTTTCTAGTGACGGATAAGGTTAGTATAATAGAAGATTATAAAAGTGAAAACTAATTCTTCTATTGATTAATTGGAGAGTTTAATTACAAAATCGAACCATTCAATTATTTAGTAGAAGTCAAAATTGAATTATATTGGTTAAACTTTTAAAAAGGTTGGTTGAGAAAATAAAATACACGTAGCCTTTTGAGCTCATTTTTTTTAATTTTGTACTTAAGTGTAAATAAATGTTATATTTTGATTGGTTAATAGAATTTAAAATCAAACTTTAAATTTCTAAAAAACTAATCTTGAGTCCAATTTTATTGAATTAAGTGTAAAATGCTCAATTTTCATTACTGAAAATATTCACATAGTTAACAAAAAGCCAATATACATTGAACTTTTGTAAAAAACAACTACTATTACTATTATTATTGTTAATATCAATATTATTATTATTATTATTATTATTATTATTATTATTATTATTATTATTATTATTATTATTAAACGGCTGCATATTATTAAAAAACTAGCAAGGAGCTAGCATTACAAAGGATAGTTTAGCCAATCAGACCAATTATAAAACATACGGCCTCTATGCTTAAGCATAATAATAATAATAATAATAATAAGAATAATAATAATAATAATAATAATAATAATAATAATAATAATAATAATAATAATAAATAAAAATTCATCAAAAATGTCACTTTTCCTCAAGGATTGAGAGTTAAAAGTGACGTTGTTACGATAAGTAGTCGCGATGATGACATACAAACGACGCTTTTTTTCCTTAGATACAGGCCACAAACTCCACCATTCAAACAGTGTTGGAATAGAAAATAGGAAAATAATTATCACACCACGTACGAACAATCTTCCAAATATCTTTGGCGATGACACATTCAAAAAAGATGTGTTGATTAGATTCCACCATTCCGCTAAAAGATGGACAAGAAATCTCTGGAATTTCTATACCTCTAAGAGAAAGGTTTAAACGATGCAGGAGGTTGTCAAGCTTCAAACACCCAATGAAAATATTCACTTTACGAAGGAGGGATTTATCCCATGTTGTCGCGGAATCCATGGATGATGAATGGCAATAGATGATCGTCAATAAGACGACGTAAAGCACCAACTGTGAAAATGCCATCATCATCCATAGACCAAATGCACTTATCATTGTCATCTTGAACATTTAAGTGGATGATCTCAAGCAGCAACTCGTTGAGATGGGAAGATTTGCGAATGCCATGATTAGAGGACCAATTCCAGGCCCATTGCCCATTAAGAATTCGATCCATAACCAAACATTCCTTGTCTTGTTCCAAGCGAAACAATCGGTTTTACCTGGTACAAAGAGGCGAAGAACCGAGCCAAATGTCTTTCCAAAAGCGAATGTAAGAGCCACAACCTACTTGAAAACGGATGAGGTCCATAGGGAGAATATTGCTCGAATGTAGGTAGTTATAAGAACCAACAATCTTAGCCCATAAACCGTTATGCTTGCACCCATTGTGATCAAAACCGCCTTCAAGCCCATGCAAAGCTTTGATAAGTCGAACCCACAGGGCATTCGGATTTGGGAACATCCTCCAACGCCATTTTTGGAGCAAGGCTAGATTGAAAGATTTTAGGCTTCCGATGTTCAAACCACATTTTTCGAACGAAGCAACAACATTAGGCCATTTCAACCAAGCTAATTTTCTGGAATCTTGGTTGCCGCACAAAAAGAATGTTGCACGCATTTTCTCCAGGGAATTCAAAACCATTTCGGGCACTTTGAAAATGGAAAGATAGTATATACCAAGGCTTCGAAGAACGGACTTAATGAGGGTGAGGTGGCCACCATAAGAAAGGAGATTAGCCTTCCAAACAGAGAGCTTGGCTTTGAATTTATCAACCAAAGGCTTCCAACTCGCGATGAGGGATATGTTGCCCCCGATGGGCAAACCAAGATAAGTAAATGGGAAAGAGCCCACGGCATAGCCGGTATTAGAAGCCATGAGATGGACGTCGTCAATAGACACAACAATACCATAGATGTTGGACTTATGAATATTAATCTTGAGACCAGAAGCAAGATAGAAAACCTGTAGAACTCGAATAATATTGTCCATATCATGCGTACTACACTCCGTAGTGATCATAACATCGTCAACAAAGAACAAATGGCTAAGAGTAATACTAGAAGAGCCAATATTTATACCTCGCACCAAACCAGATCGAATTGATTCAGAAAAAGTCACTTGAAGACTCTCCATAATGATGATAAACAAGAAGGGAGATAAATGATCACCTTGCCTCAAGCCGTGCCTAACATTAAATTCAGAAGTGGGGCTGCCATTAATAAGAATCGAGGTCCTAGATGATTCGAGACAAGCTTTGATCCACGACCTCTATAATAGACCAAAACCAAGGTTATGTAACATAAAATCAAGGTATTTCCAACTCCCAGTGTCAAAGGCTTTTTCGAAGTCGACTTTAAAAAGCAACATCTTCTTCTTCCTTTTTTTGTCCTAATCTATTGCCTCGCTAAGGACAAGCGGGCCATCAAGGATTTGACGACCCTTTATGAAGGCAGGTTGCTCATGACTAAATTTTTTATCAACCACTTTAGATAGCCAGATTGCAAGGATTTTCGCAATGATCTTGTAATGGATACCAATGAGAGTGTTGGGAATAAAATGTTCAAGTCAAAGAGCCTGCTGGATGATGTATTGAGCCTGCTAGTTGATTTTGAAGAAGTTGAAGATGTAGTAACAGTACCTTCTGGGTGAGAAGGTACTGCTAGTTATTGAAGGTCCTGCCAAGTTGATGATCAAGTTGATAGATATTTATTTATAGATATTTGTTGTATTATTAGTCTTTGTACAATGTAATACGTTATGTAGAAGTAGTTCAGTCTTCCATGTTTGTGCAGAAGAATATACAGAGTAGTTTACATTGGTAGTTGTATTTAATTGTAGGCTAGAAAAGTCCAAGTATCTTATTATATTCACAACTTGACAACTTGTAATAAGGGGTCCTTATCTTATAAAAGGATCCCTTAGTCACCACTTTTGTAGTAAGCTTTTCCCAACTCATAACCTAAGCATAACCAAAACATAACATCTCTCTAGTAACTTAGTTACTAAATTCACAAATCCTTAACAAACCAAAGATTCAAGGTTACTTTGTAATCCTGGTGATAGTTAGATCATCCATATTATTTCATCAATAATATTGAATCGTTTTGTGTTACTAAAGTTGTGTTCATTGTTCATTATAACTCACGTTTACATACTCACCACCTTTGTTTTTCTTTTAAGTGTGTTATAGTAGATTCCGCATACTAAAACACATTCATTCATAAATATCTCAAACACATTATTAAGATTCACATCTAAAGTGTCCGTTGGTGTTCTTTCCGATCTCTACGCATTTCACCGCTCCACCGGAAATTCCCTCTGCCCCTTTGTATAATCCTTCACAAGTGGTATCAAAGCTAGGCTGATATTTACGATTTAAAAGAACAATGGATGCTGAACACATTCAAACCAATGTTGCTGCAAAACTTCCATTACTCAAACAAAATGAGTTTGATATGTGGAGACTGAGGGTAGAACAATATTTCCAAGTGCAAGACTATGCACTTTGGGAGATTATTGAAGATGGAAACTCATTCAAACCCACAATCACCACCTCCACAGTAAATGATGCACTAGTAACACATGTACAAGTAAACTCAACAAGTGCAGAAGAAAGAATTCAAAAGAGAAATGATCTTAAAGCCAGGAGTATGCTTCTAATGACTATTCCAAATGATCAGCTTTTGATCTTCAACAAGTACAAATGTGCTAAAACCCTTTCTCAAGCTATTGTGGCTAGATTTGGTGGAAATGATGCCACCAAGAAAACTCAGAAAACACTCCTCAAACATCAGTTTGAAAACTTTGCAGCCACAACAAATGAGTCTTTGGACAGCATGTTCAATAGACTTCAAAAGCTTTCAAGTCAGTTAGCCATTCATGAAGTAATGATATCTCAAGAAGACTTAAACTCCAAATTTCTTAGGAGTTTACCCTCTGAATGGTCCATGCATGTCATTGTTTGGAAAAACAAACCAGATATTGATCAGATGAGTCTTAATGATCTCTACAACAACTTCAAAATAGTAGAGCTTGAAGTAAAGAAGACTACTGGTTCAAGCTCAGGAAATATGGATTTTGTATCATCTCCAAGCACCTCAAGAGTTGTAGATGAAGAAAAAGATGGTAGAGAAGAAGGTACTGCCAACACAAATTTTGGTACTACCAGTACTTCTAGCAGTACCAAAACAATTCTAAATGAAACAATTGGTTGTGCTTTCCTGACATCACTACACAATGGGTCCATATTGACTTTTGAAGATCTTCAAGAGATCAATGATGATGATCTTGAAGAAATGGACATAAAGTGGCAACTTTCACTTCTGAGCATAAGGGCTAAGAAGTTACTGATGAGGACTGGAAAGAAGATTATCATAGATGGTAATGAGCCTGCTGGGTATGACAAGTCCAAAGTGGAGTGTTACAACTGCCACATGAAGGGTCACTACTCAAGAGAGTGTAGAAGACCAAAGAAGCAGGATGATAAGGGAAGAGGATTTGAGAACAAGAACAAGGGAATCTTTGAGAAGAAAGGAAGCTTTGAGAACAAGAGTAAGGCTGTGGAAATCACTGAGCCTAAAGCAATGGTAGCTATTGATAGGATGGGTTTTGATTGGAGTTTTATGGGTGAAGAGGAGTCAACTTCAGATGAATTGGCTTTAATGGCTTTCTCCACTCCTGAGGTACAAATTACTAAATGTTCTAATACTTGTAAAGTTTTTGAAGAATTACAAACTTTTATAAAACTTTATGATGAACTAAAAGTAGAAGAAAGAAAAACCCATCAAGACCTAGTTAACCATAAGTGTGGTATGGACAAACTTGAAAAGCAAATAATCCATTTTAGGGAAAATGAACTCACTTTTTCTGACACTAAAGCCATTCTTAATAGGGAAATATTTTTGAAAGTTGCAGAAATAAAAATGTTAAGAACTGAGTGTGCTAAAATGACATTGGCAAGGGATAATATTCAACTAACTGTTACCACTTTGGAAACTGCTTCTGACTGTACTAGAAGCATAGTTGAAAATCAAATGAACAAGAGAATCAAATCAGGGATAGGATACAAGACATGTCCACCACCTTATAGAGGAATTCCTTGTCCCCCAGGATTAGATCTTGCAGAATCAGGTTTACATGAATTCATCAACAAACCATTAGCTAAACCTGTAGAGAAAAGTGAACCTGTTGAGAGTGCTAAGGTAGCTTCACTCTCCAAGGTGCTCACTGATAAGAAATCAGATGTTCTAATTATTGAAGATTGGATATCTGATGATGATGAAGAAGAGACTGTTTCAACCAAAGGAAACAAAGTAGGACCACCCAGTCCTAAAAGAGTAGAGATTGAGACTAAGGCTAAAGCTGTTCTGAAAACAGTTGAATGTTGTGCTAAGTGTAATAGCAAACCTAGAGGTAGCCAAAGAAATTGGAACAATCTTAAGTCACACCAACTTGGTGATGATTTTGTTATGTACAATAAGGCTTGCTATTACTGTGGTAGTTTTAATCATACTCATGCTTATTGTAACAATTGGGTTTCTAGGAGTAAATCAAGGTCTAAAACAAATGGAACAAACCCCAGAAAAAGTTTTGTTAAGTCTAACACACCAAAAGTTAATCGTACTGTTAGACCAAATAAGCCTGTTAATTCAAAACCAACTGATAAGGGTGCAAGAAACACTTTCAAATATACACCAAAAGTTGTGAAAAGTCCCATTGAAAAGAAATCTGTGGTCAAAACACAAATTTGGAGACCAAAACCAAAAGGTCCTGCTAGACCAAATGGTACTGCCAAGATTGGTACTGATAGACCAAAGACCACAAAATGGATTAAAAGGGAAAATGCTGTTAAGTCCTCAGCATGTTGGATATGGAGACCACTCCAATCAAAAGGTGCATCAACAATCCTAAAGAGGTTTGATTTCATTGATGCAAGAGGCAAACCCAAGTCAGTCATGGCTTGGGTACCCCAAGGAAACTAATATGTCTATATATGTGCAGTAACATTCAAATGATATTGCTGATCAAGGATATGTAGATAGTGGATGTTCAAGGCACATGACAGGCAACATGTCTTACCTCACAGACTTCAAATCAATTGATGGAGGATATGTTACCTTTGGGGGAGGAATCAAAGGAAAGATTACTGGTAAAGGTACTATCAAAACCAGTAAATTAGATTTTGAAAATGTGTACTTTGTGAAAGAGCTTCAGTTTAATCTCCTTAGTGTCTCACAAATGTGTGACAAAAAGAACAATGTTCTATTTACTGACAATGAATGTATGGTTCTTTCTTCTGATTTTAAAATGCCTGATGAAAGTCAGATTCTTCTTAAAATCCCAAAAAGGAACAATATGTACAGTGTTAATTTAAAGAACATTGATCCTAAGGAGAGTTTAACTTGTTTAGTAGCAAAAGCCTCATTGGATGAATCTATGCTTTGGCATAGAAGGCTTGGTCATGTAAACTTTAAAACAATCAATACAATTGCAAAATATGATTTGGTTAGAGGTTTACCCAAAAAGATTTTTCAAAATGACCAAACTTGTGTTGATTGTCAAAAAGGCAAACAACATAGAGCTTTTTGTAAGCCCAAGACCCATAACTCAATTTCTCAAGCTTTGTATATGCTTCATATGGATCTTTTTGGTCCTACTAATGTGAGTAGCTTGAATGGTAAAAAATATTGTCTTGTAGTTACTGATGATTACAGCAGATTTTCTTGGGTTTTCTTTTTAAGATCTAAGCATGAAACTAGTGAGATTCTTAAATCTTATATAACTGAGGTAGAAAACCAAGCTGATAAGAAAGTGAAAGTAATCAGATGTGACAATGGGACAGAATTCAAGAATAGGGTTATGGATGAATTTTGCAAAGAAAAAGGAATAAAAAGAGAATTTAGTGTAGCTAGAACCCCACAGCAAAATGGAGTAGCAGAAAGGAAAAATAGAACACTTATAGAGGCTGCTAGAACAATGTTAGTAGACTCTAAGTTGCCTATTTCATTTTGGGCTGAAGCAGTAGGTACTGCTTGTTATGTGCAGAACAGGGTTCTTGTGATTAAACCACATAGAAAGACTCCTTATGAACTTTTATTTGGTAGAACACCATCTTTAAGTTTTATGAGACCTTTTGGATGTCATGTCACTATTCTCAATACCAAAGATCATTTAGGAAAGTTTGAAGGAAAAGCTGATGAAGGCTATTTGATAGGGTATTCTTTGCAAAGTAAGGCCTATAGAGTGTACAATAGTTGCACTAGGCTAGTGGAAGAAACTTTGCACATAGAATTTCAAGAGAAACTAGCAAATGTTAAAGGCATTGGGCCAGATTGGATGTTTGACATTGATAGGCTTTCAGAATCTATGAATTATGTACTTGTTACAGGTACAAATACTAATGATAATGCAGGTTTTGAAGACAATGTTGAAACACCTAAGGATCAAGATTATATCTGGATGCCAATTTGGAAAGGATTGGATTTATCTTCAAGTCAAGAAGAACCTTCAAATACAACAAATGAAGGTACTGAAGATGATCATGGAACTCAGGGTCAAGAGAATCAAGAAAGTAGTGCAAATTACAATGGTACTGCTAGTTCACCAGATGGTACTGCCAGTTCACAAATTGGTACTACTGAGCCATTAAATGTTCAAACAGATGATTCTTTACCAGAAGAAGTGGGGATTGGCAATCTTCCATTTACCTATGAAGTTCCTACAACACACAACACAAGAATTCTCAAAGATCACTCCACTGATGATGTGATTGGTAGCATTGATTCTGGTGTTAGAACAAGATCTCAAGTCTTGACTTCAGACCAAGAAGGGTTTATCTCATCTATCTATGAAGAAAAGAATCATGAAGTTGCCAACATATGCCTGTTTTCATGTTTTCTTTCACAGGTTGAACCCAAAAACATTAACAAAGCCTTAGATGATGCAAGTTGGGTTGAAGCAATGCAAGAAGAACTTCTTCAATTCAAGCTTCAGAAGGTTTGGAAATTGGTTGATTTGCCAAAAGGTCACTGGGAAATTGGAACCAAATGGGTATTCAGAAACAAGAAAGATGAAAGAGGAATAGTGATCAGAAACAAAGCAAGATTGGTGGCCCAAGGGTATACTCAAGAAGAAGGGGTAGATTATGAAGAGCTTTTTGCTCCAGTTGCAAGACTTGAAGCAATTAGGCTATTCTTGGCCTATGCTTCTTTCATAGGCTTCACTGTTTACCAAATGGATGTCAAGAGTGCCTTCTTATATGGTACTATTGGAGAAGAAGTGTATGTTTCTCAACCTCCAGGCTTCATTGATGCAGAGTATCCAGACAAGGTGTATAGGGTTACCAAGGCTCTTTATGGTCTACACCAAGCTCCTAGGGCATGGTATGAGACATTGGCTTTCTATCTATTAGAAAATGGATTTCAAAGAGGCAAGATTGATCCAACTTTGTTCATCAAAAGAACCAAGAAAGACATCTTGCTAGTGCAAATTTATGTTGATGACATTATCTTTGGATCCACAAACCAAGACTTGTGTGTAGAGTTTGAAAAACTTATGCATAATAAGTTTGAAATGAGTTCCATGGGGGAACTTACTTTCTTTTTGGGTCTCCAAGTGAAACAATCTAAAGAAGGCATATTTATTAGCCAAGATAAGTATGTAGCAGAGATCCTAAGGAAATTTCAGTTTGCTGATTCTAAGGTTGCAAGTACACCAATGGATTCAGAAAAGGGGTTACTCAAGGATGCTGATGGTGAAGATGTGGATTTGCACAATTATAGATCAATGATTGGGTCCTTGATGTACCTTACATCATCAAGACCAGATATCATGTTCTCAGTATGTGTATGTGCAAGGTTTCAAGTACATCCCAAAGTTTCTCATCTCACAGCAGTCAAAAGAATCTTTAGATATCTCAAGGGTCAACCTAGGTTGGGTCTATGGTATCCAAGGGAATCATCTTTTGACTTGGTGGCTTATTCTGATAGTGACTATGCTCGTGCAACCCTAGACAGAAAATCCACAACTGGTGGATATCAATTTCTTGGTTGTAGACTCATATCTTGGCAATGCAAGAAACAAACAATGGTGGCCAACTCTACAACTGAAGCATAATATGTTGCTGGTGCAAGTTGTTGTGGACAAGTTCTTTGGATCCAAAATCAAATGCTTGACTATGGGTACAATTTTATTAACACCATTATTTACATTGAAAATAGCAGTACTATTTGTATCATTAAAATCCAGTTCAACATTCAAAAACAAAACACATTGAAATCAGACACCATTTCATAAGGGATTGCAATGAGAAAAGGTTAATTCAAGTTGTCAAAAATGATTCTGAAAAGAATTATGCAGACCTTCTCACCAAAGCTTTTGATTTAGGTAGATTCAAATACCTAGTAGGAGGTATTGGAATGATTAATCTTTGAAAAACATGTGTTTTTGTACATAAAAATAATTGATATTGGCTTTTAAACATGGTACTGCTAGTTAGTCAAAAGGTACTGTCAGTTCATAATTGGTCCTGCTAGTATAAAATTTGCTCTGTTTTGTTCATATTGATGCTTAAATATTTACATGCTATAGATCAAGTGCTTTGCACTTTGTTCTTTTGGTTTGCAACTAACAAATTTCAGGTTGATAACAAAACAAGAGATCTTCCAAACAAAAAGGGGAAATAAAAGTTATTTACATCTCAGGGGAGGTAACAATCTCAGGGGAGGAAATAATAGCCCAGAATGGAAGAAAAACCAATTTATGAAAGAAAAAGACAAGAGCATACAAGATGATGCAGAGGTTGAAAATGATAAGAATAGATCAAATATTCAGAAGGGATGAAGCATTCCTAAAGGAGAAAGTTCTATCTAGATCAAACTAAGGAAAGTTTCAATGCAAAGGCATGCTAATAGATGAATTCACTTGTTGAACCAAGCATCCAAGATACACAGCATCATTGCCTCTTATATTTCCTCCATCCAAGGAAATTGCACCATCTTTCAGGTCAATATGGAATTGGTATTCAACTCACCAAGTTTTACAAACTTAAGAGTTGGCTAGTCCATAAGCAAACGGCTTTTGGTAAAGACAAATCAAATCCGTTGATGGTTGATAGTTTACCAAAAACTATATGGTATTTAACTAACCATACTTAACAGTAAATAGTTAACTAGTCCATAAGCAAACGGCTTTTGGTAAAGACTAATCAAATCCGTTGATAGCTGATAGTTTGCTAAAAACTATAAGGGATTTTTGCTAAAATTTCAAAGAGACTGCCAAGTAATATTTTCTTTCAAAGGTACTGGTAGTTCAAATTTTGGTACTGCTAGAGTAAAATGGTACTGCTAGATAACCGTTGAGCCTGTCAGATAAAATTCTAGCCGTTGGGCCTGGTAGTTAAAATTAGCCGTTGGGGTAATTTTGTAAATTACTGATGATTATATTATATTATATTTCACATATAAAAGATCTTTTTAACCGCCTTTTCATTTACTTATTATAATCTTTCTTATTGTCGGTTAAAAGTAATTCTCTCATAATATCTTTCATCAGTCCTTATCACAATTAACTCAAATCTTTCATCTTCTACCAGTACCACCATCAAATCCCACCAACATAATCAAAATTTTCATTAACTTTCACCATGGCTGTTCTAACTTTTGTTAAACGTCACAATCAGTAAGCATTTTTGGAAAAGTCTGAGGATAATGCCTCTTTTCATCAAATAGTGGACTTTTTAAATGAGTCATACATCAGGTTTGCTTTACTTGTAAATCCCACTATTTATGAATCTCAAATTTTACAATTTTGGCAAACTGCTAAAGTTAAAACTTCTGAAAATGGGGACCAAAGGATAAAAGCCAAAGTGGATGGCAAAACCTTGACTCTTACTGAGTCATCCATTCGAAGACATCTTCATTTGGATGATTCAGATGGTATTAGTCAATTGCCTGATACTGAAATTTTTGAAAATTTGGAACGAATGGGGTATAATGCTGATTCTACAAAAGTCACCTTTCTTAAAAAGCATTTTACTCCACAATGGAGATTTTTTATCCATACAATCCTTCATTGTTTAAGCCAAAAGTGCTCCTCCTGGGAGCAATTTAGTGGCAACATGGCTTCACCTCTCATTTGCTTGGCAACAACCAGAAAATTCAATTTTTCCAAACATATTTTTGAAGGATTGGTTAAAAATGTGGATAGTATAACAAAGTTTTTGATGTATCCAAGATTTATTCAATGCATCATCTCAAAATCAAAACATTTGTTACTTCCCCCACACACACTTTATGAAACACCAAAACTTTCTCACAAAGTATTTTCAAACATGAGAATTGGTTTCAATGGGGAAGAAATACCACTCTTTGATGAAATGTTACCACAACATGCTGAAGAACCAACACCATCATCTGAATCACCATCATCAAGTTCTTCACCTGGTTACATCTCACCAACTCATCTTACATCACCAATCCCTACACCAGTACCATCTGCAACACCATCATCTGCAACACCACCAACACCATCACATCATATATCACCATCCCAATCTCCTCAAACAGTGAAAGAACTAAAAGAGAAGGTGAAGCTCTTGGAGAATGCTCTTAAAAGTCAGAACACAAAATTTTCTGAGATCAACATCAAGTTAGTTAAGAGGGTAAAGAAATTGGAGAATGAAGTGAAGAAGCTAAAGGGTAAAAGATCTTTAAAGGTTGTTTTATCTAGTTCTTCAAGATCAGATGCTGAAGGTTTGGGTCACTCTTCCAAAAAGGGGAGGATGGGTAGCTCAGAAGATGAAGAGGAGGCTCACTTTGATTTTCATGAAGGAACTCAGGTTTATGATGAAGAGCCTGCTGGTGCAAAGCAAGAGCCTGCTAGGATTGAGAGGCTTTTGGCTATGGACTACAAAGGTACTGCTGATCATGTGTACAAAAGAAAGAGGGACTTAGAGCCTCAAGGGGATTTGTTTGTTCAAGGGAGGTTATTTATTGCTGATGAGCAATCTACTGCTCCATCTCAAGAACCAACTCCAAAAGATAAGGGCAAGAGCATTATGGTTGAAGATGAACCAAAGCCCAAAAAGTTGAAGAGAACAGAGCAAGTACAGATGGCTCTAGATGAGGAAGTCTCCAAAAGGCTTCATGAAGAAGAAGTGCAGAAAGCATTTGAACCTTCAAGACTGCTTGCAGAAATGCAAGAGCAAAAAGATGCTGCTCAGACTCTTCTTGACACTCAAGTTGCTCAGGAAACATTTGATGCACAGATGCAATGGATTATTGCTAATGATCCAATTGTGAGAGGTCAAGCAGCAATAATTGTAGATGACAAGAATCTCAACTCTGAAGAGAAAACAACAGAGCTTGAATCTTTTATCAACAAAAAGTATAAAGAAGCAGCACTGGCTGATATTTTTGAAAAGATGCAGCAAAGCCAGAAAAGTGGTTTTAAGGTGGGCACATCTCAGAAAGATCAAGTGACTTTTATGAAGAGATTTCTAAGAGGTCAAGCAAATTGGACTGAATATCAACTGAAAAAGAAATCTGTTGATGAAATCTACTTCCTGTATCTAAATGCCTACAAGAGTCTGATGAGGCGAAAAGTGTACCGCTTTTAAGGGGTCATTTAAGCCCGAAATCGTATTTATTTGATCAAATATTGCCCTAAATCGTTCCTTTTGTCATTTTAGGTACTTTTGAGGAGAAATCTGGAAAAGGAGGCATTTTGGACGTTTTTGGAGCATAAAAGTGAAGAAAACGGCAAAGTCTCAAAATTGTGCTGAAAGTCACCTTTGACGGCGTCAACATTTACTCCAGACGGCGTCATGCTTTGGCAAGAAAAGTTGGATGTGAAATTTACTCATGACGGGCCAGTGAGTTTGCATGAGAATTCTGACGGCGTCACTCTTTAACTAAATCAAGGGCGTCACGGCTTAAATCATAAGGGGACGGCGTCACGTTATAGGTCCGACGGCGTCAAGCCTTGATAAGCCAGAATGGATTTTTGAAGAGCTAAAGAGGGACGGCGTCAAGATGGTCATCCGGGAACCCTAAAAGCGGCGAGGTGACGGCGTCACAATGCATAAGGTGACGCCGTCAGATGTCAAAGTCTATATATAGTTTTCTAATTTTTTGTCATTAAGGAGAGCTTAGTGTGTGGAATTTTGGGATAAAACCCTAAGACGATTTTAGCTACTTTTTCAGGGCTTCTTGCCTTGAGATCTTCCATGTTTCATTGAAAGATAAGTTATCAATTAATCATTCAATATGTCTATGTGTTGTTTGATTCTATCTTATGCTTGTCTTTTGTTTAACATGTTAGGCTAATTTTATCTTGTGTTTGCTTAGATCTAATGAAACCTAGCTATTGATTATTGGTTGTTAGTGTGTTGTTAGTTGTATTGGATGATTGTTTATCTATGTTAGGCTTAAGAAAACTGGCTAACTTCCTATTCGGTAACTTGCTTGAACGTCTTAAGAAACATGAACCAAACGCGTACTAAAGGTTTTTATGGTTGTATTTAATGCACAAGCGAATTCTAGTGATCCCATGTTAGGAGCTTCCTAGCCGGCTCGACATAGGAGTGAAGTAGGAGCTTGTAGAGTTTGGGGAAGTAAGTACGCCACCCCACGAATGGTATTAAGGAATACACCCGTCATCCACGCGACTAATACACACTAATTAACCGGTAAAAGATAGTTAGGGAGTAAGGAAATCTAAGTAAACACATTTCTCCACACATAAGTTTCTCACCACTTTTTATTTTCAGTTATTTATTTTATTTGCATTCGTAGTAATTTGGGTTAGTTGACTAGCAACTAATTCCGCCCACTCCTTCAAAACCCGAGATTTTACTTGCTTTCATAAAAATATAAAAACATAAAAAGAATCTTCCTCAACCCTTAGACCTAATTAGAGTAGCCTTTCACACCTAACGAACACTATTCCCTGTGGAGAACGATCAATCCCCCGTACTTACCACTACACTATACTACATCGGTCAGGTACACTGCCTGGTGGGGTTGTAAGCCTCTTGAGATCCCTCGAGAGGTAAAACCTGTTGTAAGGTTGCAAAACCCACGCATCAAGTTTTTGGCGCCGCTGCCGGGGAATAGTTATTGTTTAGGTTGAATTTTTATTTCTATTAGGTCTACTCACTAGATTCCTTTCTAGTGAGATTTTTATTTTCTTTTTCTAGGTTTTCTTTAGTCTATCTATTTTCTTCGTGTCTTTGTTCGTAACCATTACCGTCCGACATCATGGAAGATGGTAATATCCTTAACCCCCACAACCCACCACCACAACAACCACCACCACCTCCTAGAGCCCGTACTTTAGGAGAGTATTCCCGTCCTAGCCACCACGGCTATCGAAACACCATTGAGCTCACACAAGGAGCCAATATCACACCCTTGCGATCCGACACCATCCGGTTGGTGCAAAGCGGATGCGCATTCCATGGACTTCGTTCTGAAGATCCTAATCAACATCTCAAGGACTTTCTTAAAATCGTTGATTCTATAGACCTTGATGTTGCCACTCGAGAGACGACCCGATTGCGTCTCTTCCAATTCTCTCTGCGGGACCAAGCTAGTCAGTGGCTAGAACGTCAACCCGCAGGATCCATCACCTCTTGGGATGATCTCACCACTCGTTTCCTTGCTCAGTTTTTCCCACCGGGAAGAACTACCAAGCTAAGGAATGATATCTTGATGTTCCAACAACGTCAAGGCGAAACTCTCTACGAGGCATGGACTCGATTCAAGGACTTACTCCAAAAAGTCCCTCACCATGGCATAGAACTTTGGCTCCAAGTCCAAATCTTCTATGACCATATCAATCTCTCCACAAGGCAAACCATTGACCAATCGGCCGGTGGCAAGCTACGTGATCTAAGTGCGGAACAATCATGGGCTCTCCTAGAGGATCTTGCTCTTTATGACAACGAAAGTTGGAGTGATCCCCGTGATTTGAATAAAACGGTCAAGGCAATATCTTTGCCTTTGAACAATTCAAGCACTTCCGACCGTAGGATCATAGAACTTGAAGACCAAGTCAAGTTTCTCATGAAATCCTACGAGGCTCCTAAACCTTCAAGCCAAGTGAACAAAATCACTTCTTCATGTGAATTATGTAGTGGTCCCCACGACACTCGTGATTGCATGGAACTCCCCGAACAAGCTTTTGCGGACTACGCATCCTCGCGTACCGACGGAGCGGGAGACAAGTGGTACACTTTCAAGCCCGAGCCAAACCATTATGGTGATTCATACAACCCCTCATGGAAAAATCACCCGAACCTTAGGTGGAAACAAAACCAAAACACACAACAACCCAATTCTTCCAACCCACCTAATCGTTTCCAATCAAGCGGTTCCAACTCGAACCGTACTTTCAACAACAATCCTTCCGGCAATGGTAGTACCAATAACTTTGAAGGATTGATGTCTCAATTTATGGCATCTCAAGAAGCTCGTTTAGCCAAGTTTGAAGCCGATTTCAAACAAAAACAAAGCGAGATGACCGATAAGATTGACACATTGTTGAAAGCCCTCAATGACCGAGAAATGGGAGCACTCCCTAGCAACACGGTCAAGAACCCGAAACTAAACGTCAACGCTATTTCATCGGTTTCGTCCCCTAGTTCTTGTCCACAATATTATTCGGTCAATTCCATGAGCACGTGTTTCAAACAAACCCAAATCATTCCAAGTGACCAAGAAGTTATGACATCCAAATTGGTCAACAACATAGTTGAAACACCTCCCACTCAAAACCTTGACGAAGAATTCAAGGAGCTCCACCTTGAAAGTCCGGTTGATGATGAGTTTGATGAGAAGAAGCTCAAGTTAGGCGAAAAAGGGACCGCCTTTGTTCAAAACAAGCTACCTAAGAAGTTAGATGATCCGGGCTTATTTGTTCTACCTTGCAAGATCGGTAATTCGGAGGCTTATGACACATTAGCCGATCTTGGATCAAGCCTTAACCTACTTCCGTTACCTCTCTACACCTCTTTAAAACTTGGAAAACTTGAAGAAACCGAGGTGATAATAGGCTTAGCGGATGGAAGTGTTGCTTACCCGGTTGGAGTAGTTAAGGACGTGTTAGTACACATTGGAAAGCTAACCATTTTAGCCGATTTCCACGTCCTTGATATGGTTAGCGACCCTACATGCCCCTTGTTGATAGGTAGAGGATTTTTGGCGACCGCTAGTGCTATGATTGATTGTAAGGAATCTAAGATAGCGGTGGGAGAAGGAGATACTTGGTCAGTCTATGATGTTAAGAAACACGCCTATGATACTAGTGAGGAACCAACACCACATTGGCTAGAATCAAATAGGAGACCATCTAGATATGGACCTTGGATAGATAGAGACTTCATAGGACCCCAACGCCCATTTTACCTAGAAGAGGACTTTGTTAACCGAACGCATTCGGTAGAGCAGCTCTTGGCTAGGGACACCGAATTGGATCCATTTGAAGACCCTCTAGTTTTTAGAAGGATGATTGATTTCCTAGGAGTTTTGCCAATTAACCTAGGAATGAATAAGTGGATTTGTGAGGAAGATGATCATAAGTGGAATTGGGATAAACCACCCAATGATGGAGATGGGTCATGGCATATCAAGATGACATTGTATGACCCGGATGGAGAGAAGTTTGAAAAGACATATCGTACTGAGCGGACCAATAGGAAACTTCAATCCAAGCTTAACCCTAAAGACGTCCTTGATGACGAGCTTACTTACATAGGGTAGCGTGACTTTGAGTCTAGCTACAAGACTCGTTAATAAAGAAAAGCGCTTCTTGGGAGGCAACCCAATCTTTATTTGTTTTATTTGCTTTGTGTGTTCATTTGTTTGTGTGTTTGTTTTATTTGTTTCCATATGTGTGTTTAATTTTTATTCTTATTGATTCATGTTAAAAACTAATTTGTGAAAATGCTTTATTTTGTTTTTAACTTCGTCTTAACTACATATAAAGGTATTTTGCAAAAGATAAGTGTAAGGGAAATCTAAATCGGTTTATTAGAACACAAATTAACATGAATCGTAATAATAATAAATTAACATACATATTAGTGTGTGTTTGAGTCAAATGCTTGTATCGAGTCATAATGATGTTTTGCAGGATTTCCAGGAAGTAAGGTAAAGGTTTTTCCAGAAATTTTCCGGAAACTTAAAACGAAAATTTTTGTCAGGTCATTTCTGACGGCGTCAGGGGTTATAACCTGACGGCGTCAGATTTAATTTCCAGAAATTTTTGAGAATTTTGTTTTCATAAAAAGTTTTTATTAAAATCTCCAACTTATAATCTCCAGGAATCTGCAAAGTTATCATTCCACAAGCATTATATCCTTATATATAGATTTTATCCCGCCGATGTTATGCAGGTTTTCGTGTTTGTTTTCTCAGGTTCAACAGGTTATTTTGGACAAGGACATGTTTTGAATCAAGCTTATGGCGATGCATTAGTCATGGAGCTTCAACATTCTCTTTGGAGGAAGATTTAACCGTGTAATTTCATTATCCAACGAGCGAATCAGGGGAGTATTTGATTTCATTCTTTTACTTTTTATGCTTTTACATCTTGTTATTTGAACATTGGGGACAATGTTCATCTTAAGTGTAAGGGGAGGGTAAAAGTACGATTTTAGAGAATACAATTGCGCTTGATTTTTGTTTGTTTAATAGTAGATGTGTAATAAAACTGAGAGAAATACTTGTTAAGGTAATTTTAGTGCCAAATTTAAAATTTTTTACAACATATAGGAGTAAAACTTTGATCTTAATAAGCGTCTCACGGATAGGAGTTATATGACTAGCACAAAAACCGTACCACTAAAAAATTTTCCACCCCCAAATATGTGAGGTTCGCCCCTAGAATTGGTAGGAAAAGCATTTATGCTATGATGTGTGTACCGGTAGCACTTAGATTCTAGAACTTGCGTTAGGACCATTCCGAGGCCACAAGTGAGACTACATTCGTGTAGTTAGATTTACTACATGATAAGAGGCATTAGGATTAACCCATGTTTTACACCTGTGTTTTTGTTATAATTACGTTGGCTACATTGGTCAAGTAATTTTCCCACACCCTTTGCGTTGTACTCATTTTTAGTACACGATACCCCTAGTACACCCCTCAGAGCCTATCTTTTCGTTTCGACCTTTAAGCATTTTACTTAAAGGAAGAATTTGTTACACCCCACTTAAATGTACACCCAAATCGCCTTAGCCTACCTTGTATGCACTCATTTTTAGTGCATTATTGTTACAACATTTGTTTAAACCCAAGTTAATTATCTAATTGATTACATGGTTGCTAAGTCGAGTCATATCCTTGTACATATTGTTTTGGGACGATTGGGACTCATGGGTAAAGTACTAGTGTAATGGAGTAATGGGGAAGAACATCATTTATTACCCCCATATGTGCTAAATATTTTAAAAGTACTCCAAGTTTTTCAATTATCTTAATTCGAGTCATTAGAATAGTTATTTGTAAAGTTATGTAAAAGTTCAAGTGTAAGGGGATGCAACGCCCCTTTGATGTATTATTTTGGATGGTAGGGTAAAAGTGTATGCAAAAAAAAAAAAAAAAAAAAAAAAAAAAAAAAAAAATCAAATACAAAAAAAATGAGAAAAAGAAAAATAGAAAAAAACATACGGACTACCATCCCGTTTCATTTTATGTTTATTTTATGTTTTTGTTATTATGTTATTTTGTTTCTAGCTTAAGATCGAGTCTAGTCTTGGCTTAGCAACGTTGTATAGTACATGTAATTGATCAAGATCATTAACTCGCCACCAGTAAAATATCCCGTATCCAACAAAACCGTGTTTTCCTTTTCCCTACACCTAACGTTATAACCCATTTAAAAGCCCTCTTTGATAGTTTATCTTAGGTGCTTACGCCTAGTGGAGGAGGTTTTCGATCCTTTCCCAAGCCTATGGTAATCTATTTGCTATGACAGGTAGTGAGAGATATTTTCCGTTTTCATTTATGAGATTTATTTTGATGACACTTGAGAGATGTGAGTATCTAAACACTACTTGTGAGGTGCTAGTATGTAATCTCCGTGCTTATTATGATTGAAGTGGAACGATTATTTGTTGTAATTACTTTTATGTTTGCATTAAATGACCCCTAACTTGTATTTTGATTAGAATAAAAGCGCATTTGCTTGAGGACAAGCAAATCTCAAGTGTAAGGGTATTTGATGAGGCGAAAAGTGTACCGCTTTTAAGGGGTCATTTAAGCCCGAAATCGTATTTATTTGATCAAATATTGCCCTAAATCGTTCCTTTTGTCATTTTAGGTACTTTTGAGGAGAAATCTGGAAAAGGAGGCATTTTGGACGTTTTTGGAGCATAAAAGTGAAGAAAACGGCAAAGTCTCAAAATTGTGCTGAAAGTCACCTTTGACGGCGTCAACATTTACTCCAGACGGCGTCATGCTTTGGCAAGAAAAGTTGGATGTGAAATTTACTCATGACGGGCCAGTGAGTTTGCATGAGAATTCTGACGGCGTCACTCTTTAACTAAATCAAGGGCGTCACGGCTTAAATCATAAGGGGACGGCGTCACGTTATAGGTCCGACGGCGTCAAGCCTTGATAAGCCAGAATGGATTTTTGAAGAGCTAAAGAGGGACGGCGTCAAGATGGTCATCCGGGAACCCTAAAAGCGGCGAGGTGACGGCGTCACAATGCATAAGGTGACGCCGTCAGATGTCAAAGTCTATATATAGTTTTCTAATTTTTTGTCATTAAGGAGAGCTTAGTGTGTGGAATTTTGGGATAAAACCCTAAGACGATTTTAGCTACTTTTTCAGGGCTTCTTGCCTTGAGATCTTCCATGTTTCATTGAAAGATAAGTTATCAATTAATCATTCAATATGTCTATGTGTTGTTTGATTCTATCTTATGCTTGTCTTTTGTTTAACATGTTAGGCTAATTTTATCTTGTGTTTGCTTAGATCTAATGAAACCTAGCTATTGATTATTGGTTGTTAGTGTGTTGTTAGTTGTATTGGATGATTGTTTATCTATGTTAGGCTTAAGAAAACTGGCTAACTTCCTATTCGGTAACTTGCTTGAACGTCTTAAGAAACATGAACCAAACGCGTACTAAAGGTTTTTATGGTTGTATTTAATGCACAAGCGAATTCTAGTGATCCCATGTTAGGAGCTTCCTAGCCGGCTCGACATAGGAGTGAAGTAGGAGCTTGTAGAGTTTGGGGAAGTAAGTACGCCACCCCACGAATGGTATTAAGGAATACACCCGTCATCCACGCGACTAATACACACTAATTAACCGGTAAAAGATAGTTAGGGAGTAAGGAAATCTAAGTAAACACATTTCTCCACACATAAGTTTCTCACCACTTTTTATTTTCAGTTATTTATTTTATTTGCATTCGTAGTAATTTGGGTTAGTTGACTAGCAACTAATTCCGCCCACTCCTTCAAAACCCGAGATTTTACTTGCTTTCATAAAAATATAAAAACATAAAAAGAATCTTCCTCAACCCTTAGACCTAATTAGAGTAGCCTTTCACACCTAACGAACACTATTCCCTGTGGAGAACGATCAATCCCCCGTACTTACCACTACACTATACTACATCGGTCAGGTACACTGCCTGGTGGGGTTGTAAGCCTCTTGAGATCCCTCGAGAGGTAAAACCTGTTGTAAGGTTGCAAAACCCACGCATCAGAGTCTTTACTACAAGATCCCATCTGATGCAAAGCCTTCAATGAAAAAGAAAGATGCTCAACAGAAGAAAGAAGCAAAATTGGATTCAGAGCAAGTAAGTAAAATGTTAATTACTTTGCCAACAATTATACATGCTGATCCAATTAGGTCTAGACACCCTATTATTGATTGGGAGATTCACCATGATAGATCAGGAAAGTCATGGAAAATAATTAGGGTTGGGGGACAAACTGCTATCTTCAAGAATTTTGAAAATCTGATTAGAGCATGTGATAGAGCTGACTTAGAAGAATTGTAGAATCTAGTTCAAATTAGGCTAGACACAAATTCTAGCACTGATGTTAAGGAACAGGAACTATGGGTAGAGTTCAATAGGATGTATGATCCCAATCCAAAAGATGTTCTTTGGAAGTTTCCATATCATGATCCTTCAACAACATGGGAATTTCTAATCCTTAGCAGTATTCATCATCTTTTTACACAAAGTGGTATTGAACTCTTTATGTTGGCTGAAAAAGAGTATCCACTTAGCTATGAAGTTCTTACAACCATGATTTCAAAGAGGTTGAGATGTGATAAAGATGAAGAAAAGTCAGAAGTTGTTCAAAGTTTGCTGAGGAGCATATTTGAGCAATGTGAAAGAAAAAGGAAGAACAGAGAGTAAAGGTTTTGGAAGAGTTCCCTCAAATCCTCAAGGTATGTATTTTATTCATCAGAAACTTGTGTATTTTAAAGGAAATAACAAGTTTAGGGGAGGATTGTTGGGAATAAAATGTTCAAGTCAAAGAGCCTGCTGGATGATGTATTGAGCCTGCTAGTTGATTTTGAAGAAGTTGAAGAAGTTGAAGATGTACTAACAGTACCTTCTGGGTGAGAAGGTACTGCTAGTTATTGAAGGTCCTGCCAAGTTGATGATCAAGTTGATAGATATTTATTTATAGATATTTGTTGTATTATTAGTCTTTGTACAATGTAATACGTTATGTAGAAGTAGTTCAGTCTTCCATGTTTGTGCAGAAGAATATACAGAGTAGTTTACATTGGTAGTTGTATTTAATTGTAGGCTAGAAAAGTCCAAGTATCTTATTATATTCACAACTTGACAACTTGTAATAAGGGGTCCTTATCCTATAAAAGGATCCCTTAGTCACCACTTTTGTAGTAAGCTTTTCCCAACTCATAACCTAAGCATAACCAAAACATAACATCTCTCTAGTAACTTAGTTACTAAATTCACAAATCCTTAACAAACCAAAGATTCAAGGTTACTTTGTAATCCTGGTGATAGTTAGATCATCCGTATTATTTCATCAATAATATTGAATCGTTTTGTGTTACTAAAGTTGTGTTCATTGTTCATTATAACTCACGTTTACATACTCACCACCTTTGTTTTTCTTTTAAGTGTGTTATAGTAGATTCCGCATACTAAAACACATTCATTCATAAATATCTCAAACACATTATTAAGATTCACATCCCAAGTGTTTGTATAATCCTTCACAGAGAGAAATAGGCCGAAAATCACTGATGTGAATCGGGTTACTAACCTTTGGAATGATGGTAATGAAGGAAGAGTAGAAACCCACTGGCATCTTTTTGGAAGTGAGGAACGTAGACACGAACTCAAGGATGTCGAACTTGAGAAGGTCCCAATACCTCTTTACAAAAGCAAAAGAATAACCATCGGGGTCGGGTGCTTTGTCACTACCACACTCCCACACCGCGTTTTTCACTTCATCCATGGTAATAAAAGATTATAAAAAATCACGATCACCAGGTTGTAGTGTAGAAGAAATAGGAGTATGAGGGAATGCAATCATTGAGTCGTTGGCTTTGAATTTCTCTTTAAAAAATTAAGAAACACATATTTGATTTGGGTGGGGTTCGTGATCCAAGCACCCTCATGCATAATGCCATTGATAGAATTGGTTCTACGTTTTTGATTGATCAGACCGTGAAAGAATTTGGTGTTTTCATCCCTTTCAATGTCCCATTTAACAAGAGATACTTGAATCATATCCATAGTTTCAAAGTTGGCAAGTTGTTAGCTTCTTGGAGAATTTTAATGCGCATGTCACAATCATCATTCGAGACTAAACCAGCCTCAATCTTTTCATCAAGGATCCTTAAATCCTTCATAATTTCATGTTTTCGAGAATCTTCACTTCTTTTGGTGATGGCAACCCACTGTTTGATTTTAGGTTTCATCCCTTTCAATTTTTCATGAAAAAGAAGCCTTCTGCCACCAGTAGGATTCATGAGATTATTAAATTCAGAAGTGATGACTTCGTCAATGCCTTCTCGAGAGAACCAAGAGTGATAAATTTTAAAAGGGATCAATTTAAAGTCACATTTATTAAAATGAAGAAGTAAAGGGGTGTGATCCTACCACAAACAATCTAGAGAAGTAATCTGAATGTCAGGAAGTAAAGAAAGAACCTCTTTGGAAATAAGAAAATGGTCCAACTTGCTTAATTTCGTTCTAGCTTTGTTCATCCAAGTAAATGAGTGACCTCCTAAAGGAAGATCAATAAGACCCGCGTTGTTGGTGAAGTAGTTAAACACCTCAGCTTCATTTTGGGAAAAAAATAGAGCCCTAACGTTCTTGTTCACTTCTAACTTCGTTCATATCACCAAATAAAACGTACTTGCCACTATGAGATTGAATAAACTCCTAAACTCGATTCCACAAAGTAACTTTTGCGAGAGGATCGTGAGGACCATAAAGGTTGATCATATAAAAATCTCCAACCATGTTTCTCCATCGACCTTTAACAATAATGAACGCTTCATCACACCATATGTTTTCCTTGACGAATAAATTTGGATCCCACATGGAAATTAAGCCACCCGATCTACCTCGAGCCAAACTACAAGCATAGTCAAAAGATTAGTTTCCCCACATGGATTTGAGACAAAAAAGTTCAAGTCTAGTCATCTTGGACTCTTGAATGCCTAAGAAGTGCACATTGTGTTTGAAGAAAAGATCTTTGATCCATACCCGTTTTCGCCTTTTCTTTGTGCCACAACTATTGATGGAAAGGACATTCATTGATCAACAATGTGAACTCCAATTCCATTTATCATTTTCTTCAGGGATTTATGACATCCTCTTACATCAAATCCTAATGACCCTCCAACTTCTATAATTCTCATCATTTCGTGGATAAGAGAAATGTCTTTGATGTCTTTCTTCCTTTATCTAGCAAAGGATGTGGAACATTTGCTAGTATGTGAGGTCTCCTTCTTCATGTGTTCAAAACCAAGAGGACAACTTAAGTCATTCGAGTTAGAACTGATTGGAGAATGAGACATGGGGTCGTTAGAAACATCCAAATGCTGCTTTTCTACATCCTTGTTACTGGATTCGCACGCGTCCACAGGAGTTACGTCATTGTGCTCTTTAATTTCATTTAAGTTATGAAAAATATCATCCAAGTCTTCAACTGAGTTAACATCTTCCTGATCCACAGCCTTATAAGATAAGTTCTCTTCTTCTGAGGATAGGAAGTCAATAGAATCATCAGGAATGCTGATACTCCAAGTGCCAAGCTCATGAACTTGAACAACATAAGACTCCCCATGTTAACTTGAGCGCAATACCTAAAACACTATTAACGTACGCCTACATGTATTGAGTATATATCCACAAATTAAATATAACATATATAAAAATTTATATTTAATGAATTTGAATTATGTTAAATTAAAATATCCAAACAATAAGATTATTAAACAAAATTGATTATATTTACTAATACGAGCAAATACGGTTGAACTATAATTATTACTTATAGTTATTTTCTGAACCTAATATGTGTTTAATAACCCGTGTGTATACGGTTTAAAACTTATAATACAGATAATGATAAATAATTTAATTGTAATACCAAAAATCTGTAGATGCACAGGATTATAAGTATTAAAATAAAAGCACGATTTATCAGTACACATCAAACAAATTTAGTTAACATATAAATATTAGTTGTACCTATAATATACACCGCATGCATGTAATATCACAGTTATAGAATATTAAACACTGCTAAATTTTTATAGACCAGTCGTACTAAACTAAAATTTTGAAATAAATTTGCTTCACATGTAAACTCAAATGCGTGCACGAGGCTTATAAATAATACAGTAATAATATCTTATCTTGCAGGAAGATGACACTCATTTTATTTTCTTAATAATCTTCACAGCACTTTTACACCTCGTTAGTATATTTTCAATTGTTCAATACTTAGGGATGGCCGGCAATGGTATGTGTGTTTCGGGTATGTGTGCTATATGAGAATAAATTGTTTGCTGCAAATTCTTACATTTTCATTTTACAAATCCTCCTACTGTCACAATAATTTTATATATTTTTTCCCACTTAGGGGGGAGGGAGTCATGCTTCCAACCCTCCAACCCTCCCAAATTTTAACCAATCAAATCCCTCCACCTCATTTCAACCCTCCAACCCTCAATCCAACCTTTTTTACCGGCGCCCATCACTTTCAACCCTCCCAATTTTTTTTTTTAAATATTCATAATTTGCCCTTCAAAATTATAATTTTGCAACATTAACCCTTCCAATACTAAACAATTATATAAAACAAACAAACATTTTATTCATAACTGAAATTAAAAGTACAATTCATAAAACAAACAAACATTTTATTCATAACTGAAAAGAAACTACATAACTTAATCTTCCGGGTCATCGAGGTATGGTAAATCTTGAGACGCCACATGCTCCGTAAGATCAAATTGAAGACGATGATGGATTTGTTCATCTAGTAACTCCGGTAGTGCGTTGTCGTCATAAACGGGTTGCACCGGCGGATCCATTATATGAGTCGGTGATATTGCCCTCCCGTCATCTTTTATAATCATGTTGTGCAATATACAACATGCATAAACGATGTTAGTGATCTTTTCGATGGTCGTTTGACGGATCTTGCGATTCAAAATACCCCATTTTCCCTTAAGAACACCAAAACATCGTTCGACATCTTTTCTTGCTGACTCTTGAACTTTCTTGAATTTCTTTTCCTTCGCTTCAGTCGGATACGGAAATGCTTTGACATGAGTTGAGTACCTAGGATAGATTCCATAGGTAAGATAATATCCCCGTTTGTAGTTACGCCCGTTTACAACGAATGATGAGTTAGGAGCCGTTCCATTTCGCTCCCTAAGATACAAAGTCGATTGATACAAAACATTGACATCGTTAAGCGAACCGGGAGGACCAAAAAAAGCGTGCCAGATCCACAAATCTTGTGAAGCAACGGCTTCAAGCATAATTGTCGGGTATGGATACCTCCCACTCTTGTATTGGCCTTTCAAATGTTTAGGACAATTTCTCCAAGGAAAATGTGTACAATCAAGGCTACCTAGCATTCCCGGAATCTTGTGTCTTCGTTCATGCGCCTCGTACAAGCGTGCAACGTCGTGACTAGTAGGCCTACGTAAGAACTCGCGCCCATATATCTCAATGACCGCGGTGCAAAAATGATCAAGGCATTCGTGTGACGTTCTCGCGGCCATGCATAAGTAGTCGTCAAAGTTATCCGGAGGGTTGCCCGTTCCGAGTTGTTGAATTGCGGATGTGCATTTTTGTAGAGCCGTAAAGCTCTTTTTCCCCCTACCATCTGCACCCTCTTGAAAATACTCGAACCTCTGCTCAATATCACCAACAATTTGTAAAAACAACCTTTTTGACATTCGAAACCTCTCACGAAACAAAGACGGGCCAAACTTCGGTTCGTCAACGAAATAGTCACGCATTAGTGTTTCTTGAGCTTCTTCCCGAAACCGCTCGATATAGGTTCGAGTTTCTTGCGTGCTTGCCGTGTCTTCTTCGAGCGAGTCAACCATGTAGCACAAAAAAGGTATCGTACTACCCGTGGATAAGTCCGGTAACATGGGTGGCATCGCTAACTCGGATAAAAGGGAAGATGATGATGATGATGATGATGATGATGATGACATTTTTTTTTTTTGTTGTTAATTTGTTTTGAATTGAAAATGGTGGTGATGGTTCGGATTATATAGGCAAGAAGGACCAATTTTTTTTTTTTTTTAGTTGGAACGCTCCAACGTTTCTTTTTAATGTTTCAAAGATACCCTCCAACGGTCATAAGGCCGTTTGAATTGCTTCAGCTCGCAGCGAGCTTTTAAACCGCAAAAGGAGCCCTCCAGCCCAGCCCGCCGAACCGGCGGCGGTGTGCCCGCTAGCCCGCAAACCCACCCAGCCCAACCCGCTTCCCACTCCTCCTACCCTTATTGTCTTTTTGCATTCAAATCGTCAGTTCTGCCAAATGGCAAAATCCTGTGAGTAAGACATTTTGTAAGCTTAAAATGTAGGAACGTTTAGCATTTTTCGAGAATAAATGGGACGATTTATGTGGTGTTGCATGATTGACACTTGATAGTTGATAGTATCTACCTATACCTATAATTGTCTCATGGTTGTGGACTTTCCCTTTTCAGGACACCATAATCCACCTTGATTAGTGAAGGCTTTCTTGATTATTTAAATAAATATACTTTTGTATGTGTTTAGGAAGTGAAACGACCTTGGTCAATGAAGAAATTTGGTGACTCGAGTCTTCTAGAGTGACTATTATTAAAATCATAGAGATACGGCGGATTATTTTTATGGGGTTTAGATTTGTTTAAGATAGGCTATAATTTTATAATTAGTTATTATAGTTTAATTACATCTCTTATTATATAAGAGAATATTCAAAAAGTGAAAATTAATTTATGTTATAATATGAGAGTTTAATTGTAAAATTGAACCATTTAAATGTTAAAATTAAATTAGCTTGGTCAAACTTTTAAAAAAAATTGATAAAAAGAAGAAAAAGAAAATACGCATAGCTTTTTTTTTTTTTTTAAAGGGGAAATAAACATTTTTTTTTTAGAAAATACGCATAGCTTTTTTTTTTTTTTTTAAGGGGAAATAAACATTATATTTTGATTGATTAATATAATTTACAATCAACTCTTATTTTATTATTTTTAAAACAACTTAATCTTAAATTCAATTTTATATACTTAAGTGTAAAAAAATGCTCAATTTTCATAATTTCTAAAAATTCATATAGTTAACACAAACCCATACATTTTACACTTTTTATAAACAATTATTATTATTAGTTTTTTTTTTTTTTTTTCAACATCACTTTTTTTTTTTTTTTTTTTTTTTTATCAACATCACTTTATTAGAAACTCATAGGATTTACAAGAAGTTAATGGGAATTTGAGATACCAACTGAGCTCCCACTCCTCTAGCTATAGAAAAACTAATCCCACTAAAGATATGAGCAGCAGCATGTGCTCCAATGTCTTGGGTCATCGAGAACTTTCGAATTCGCTTCAGTAAGGTCACAACATCCTTCTCAAGTTCCCTGAAAGAAGAGAAAGAGAAGGGGAGGAACCCATATCCAATATTCGCGCACTTAGCCTCATACTTTACACGTTTACGTTGTGCAGCCTCAATCACTGCACGACCCGACACAAAATCAACCATACCAGTTTGTGTCAAGGGCGATGACTCAGTCAGGTCAACACATACATCAAGCCCTCCGTCCCACGAGTAGAGCAACATATCAGCTGGACGTAAGGATTTGTCCATTTCCCCAAAAAGCCCAATATCAACCTCTTTACGAGCCGAAATCCCCGAACGAGAACATATGTCAACAAGAACATCACGTACCACGTTATGCCGATGTTTAATACCAATAATACCAGCGCAAGATACGACATGGTCCCCATAAACATCCCTAGTAAAGACCCTGGAACAAGCTGAGCACGGCATCAGAACAGAGAATAAGGGAACACCTAGCCGATAACATAACACGCACCGGTCGGTCCTATCATTCATAGTCTGTCCCAACCCAGATATTGGAACCGCCCTAAGCCAGTCCGAAGTGTAGTCTTCCATTTGCGATTTCCATAACGCCATCTGTCGAGTAGATAAAGAAAATGTAGATTCGGCTGTGTGGGTAAAAAGTGTGAAATATATTATTATTATTATTATTATTATTATTATTATTATTATTTATTATTATTATTATTATTATTATTATTATTATTATTTTATTTATTTATTTATTTTTTAATAAAACCATCATTTTATTAGAAACACATAGGATTACAAGAAATTAGAAGGGAGCTGAGATACTAACTGGGCCCCAACTCCTCTAACTATTGCAAAGCTAATACTTGAGCATATTATTATTGAGCATATTATTATTATTATTATTATTATTATTATTATTATTATTATTATTATTATTATTATTATTATTATTATTATTATTAACTTGAGCATATTATTGAATATAACATGTATAAAAGTTTACATTCAATAAATCTGAATTAGGTTAAAATACCAAATTAAACAACTCAAACAATAAGATTATTAACGTTTTTTAGCGTTTAGGCTCTATCCAGTTAGGGTTTGTACTAATCAATCTACTTTGTTTCCATTCATTCTAGTGCGATTATGATTTGAATTTCTTCGATATTTTGTGCTTGATTGACTGGTTTTGGCTTTGGTTGGGCTGTATGATTTAATATGAAAAAGGGGTTTATGACGCCAAAGGGGAGAGGGAGTGGTAAGGGAGTTAAGGAGAAGCAAGGCTCCTCGTTTCATGATCCTAGTAAGGCCATTAATATTGTTAATATTGAATCTGGTTCGACGAATGTGACCATGAACGTGGAGCAAAATTCTACCAAGGAAGTTAGTAGGGGCGCATAGGCTGATCATACTGGTACTAGTTTGAATGTTAGAACTATTGAAACTGTGGTGAACATGGTGGAAAACTCAAATGGGAATTCTAATTTTGACGGTACGTCTACTTCAACTAATGCATCAGCTGGTACTATGGGGCCTGATCCGAATGATAATACCAAAAAAACTTGTGGAAAACTAGAAGGGGGGGTTGAATAGTTTTACGTCTTTTTAATTTATTATAAAAAACTTTGTTTACTTTTAAAAACTTAGATTCAAATTTATGTGAACTCAACTCTTGAACAATATGAACAAATATAAGTAAATCTAAATTAACAATGTAAATAAAGTAATGAAATGAAATGAAAGATAGAGATGGAAAGATCGAACCGCGAGACAAAGGATTTATAGTGGTTCGGCTACAAGGACACCTTCCTTGCCCTACTCCACTCCTCGAGCACCTAACTCGAGAGTTTTCTTCACTATGTCAACAAGCTCCCTTATGGCGGAGAAAACCTTACACAACTTTCGCTTACACTGGTTTAACGACACAAAGCTAGATGTCGGGTCCTAATCGTAGCTAGAACCAATCTCACAACTTCTACACGACTTCTTCACAACTTATTCACACCTTCTTCACGAAGGCTTCACAACTTCTTCACAACGGCTTCACAACTTCTACACAACGGCTTCACAACTTCTACACTACGGCTTCACAACTGCTTCACAACCTGACACTACTTATATACTCTTCTACTTCCTTACACCTTCACTACTTACACACCTTAACTTCTTCACAACTTCACTACTAACACACTAATCTAGCCTAAACAATTATGCTCACACTTATCTAACAAATATACACAACTTATACACAAATGAATGAATGATTATACAAACAACTTAGGTAGCAAGATAATACTAAGTTGCAATACTTCTTCTCTAATTGTTGAAGGAGTATTCTTCTTTTTCACTTGAATGGTAGAAGCTTGGATCACTTAGAAACCAATGCTTAAGAATATATGATCAAATGATTTAGAAAGGATTTAGAAAGATTAGAAGAGATTTAGAACAGAAGGTTTGGGGTGCAAAAGGTGAGAAAAAAGTTCAGGATTAGTCCAGTATTTATAGGCAAAAACTGACAGCTGGAGGAGCGGGGCGGTCCCCTTAAATAGGTGGCCGGTCCCCTTAAAATTAAGGGGGCCGCCCCACCCGAACGTTGCTCAGTTTTGTCTTTTTGTGGGGAAGGTTTTTCTGGAACATTTTTGCCATTTTTGGTTGAAAATTTGAATTCATAAATTTATAATGGATTAAATATTTTTATTTAATACCAAAAATGATTTTCTAAATGTTTGTGTCATTTTATAAAAAATCAAGTGATTAAGAAAATGTTCCTTTGATCATATAATGCATTAGGCATTTGTTTATTCATACCTTAAGTGATTGAGTTGTATAAATAAATATTTACAACTAAATACTTGTTTATTTAATAAGTTTATGTTTAATGAGTTTACATTTTGTAATTATCAAAACATAGAGATATCAAGAAGTATTAATAATGTTTTTAGGCATTATTTATATCAACAATCTCCCCCTTTTTGATGATTACAAAACTTAAACTCATTAAATCCAAAACATTATTTTTGGACAAGTATTTAGTGAGTTTATATTCACTTCTCCCCCTTTTTGTAGAATCAAAAAGGTTATGCCGAAAAGTTTTAGATACAAAATTTGTCGGAACGAGAACTCCCCCTTGATGTGTGCTCCCCCTCGTTTGAGGGCATCAAGAAATCGAGATATGAAATACTTGCAAGAAAAATATTAGAAGCACAAGCATACATAGCAAAATATGGAATATAAAAACAACAATAAAGGCAAACAACAATCATGGCAAACAAATATTAAGAACACATAGCAAGACATTCATTAAATCAAAATGATTATGTGAAACATTTATTATGTTTAAAACATACAACAAGTAAAAAGGTCCTAATTTGCCAAAGAGAGCCATCGGACTTGCTTGCAACACAAGAGCTTGAATTATTTTATTTGATGGTAGAGTGTTTGGGATGAAAGTGGTTGAGTGAGGGTAAGGATGTCTGATTAATAGAGGTATATTTTTGGAGGTGGAGAGTTTGGAGTTGGAGAGTTTGGAGCGGAATCGGTTGATTGAGGGTTAGAGTGTTGTGCTAGTGGAGGTGTTGGATGAGATCTAGTAAGAAGTTACTCAATCCAAGTGAAATGTTTATTTAAGGCAATGATTTGTTTTTGGAGAAGGACACAACAAGGACAATAGTTGACATGATTATTAACTTGATTCAAGTTGTGGGGGTGAGGTAAGCAATTTGAGTAGGGTGAGGATGGAGGATGGAGGTTGGCCCTTGTTGCGTTGTGCAAGGTGCATAGTAAGGAGGTCATGGATTTGGTTTATCTCTTCACGGAATTTTTCCTTTTCCGTGGGAATGTGGATTTGGTCATTTGGTGGAAGTGGATGAAATTGGGGTGTGTAGTTGGAAGTAAAGTTGGATGTTTGACCAATATGATGAGGGTTTTGAAAGGTTTCAATGAGGTCAGTTTCAGGTTGAGATTTGTAGTTTGGAACGAAGGTGGAGGTTGAGGTTAGTTTGTGATGAAGAAGAGCTAGAAGGAAGTTGATCCAGCAAGGTGTAAGGCAAGAAGAGCACTAAGCTCATGGGCTTCATTAAGTTCTTCAATGAACTTCAAGTGTTCGGAAGAAGGTGATGATGGTGGAGTGTGGTTGTTATTTTGGATGGATGTTTGGATATACAACATAGAAGTAGCATGTGAGTTGGTAGGAAGTGGAGGTGATACTTTTGGTGGTGGAGACATTTTTGAGTTTGGGTAATCATGAGTGAATCAGGATGGAGATATGGAAGAAGAGGATATTCCAAGAGTGGTGAGTGTTTTGGATGGTACATTGGTAGGTTGAATAAGATGTGAGGTGTTGTGAATGAGATTGGGATTATTGTTTTGGGATTGATCATGCTCTTCATGTGAATCATATGGATGAGATGAAGGTGTATTTTTGGGAGTAAAGATGGATGGTTGGTTATTATGATGAGGTTTGTGAAAGGGTTCATTGGAATGAGCTTGAGGATTGGGAGTATAGTTGGGAAAAAATGTGGGTGGAGGTGTTGTTTGTATAGCCACATCATTTGTTGAGATGTACTTGTTTCGGGGGTAAGGTTTTCTTCTCCAAACGGGTTTTTCAGTTATCCTTGCTAACCTTGAGGTTTTTGGCTTTGGTTTGATGGGAGATGGCATGATGAGATGATGAAAGATTATGAGGAATGAGAGTGTTTATAGTGTAGGATTGATGGGATTAAGGAATGGATAAAATTTGTTGGATGGATTGGAATAAGATATGTTTATGAATTTTGAAAGGTTTAGGATGAAATGGGCTAAAAAGTAGAAAAGGAAACAACACCTTCGACCATCAGATGGCCGGTCCCCTTAAACATTAAGGGGGCCGCCTTATGATTTAAGGGGGCCGCCCATCTGTTGGTTCCCAGATTACTAGAAATGGGTTTTTGGCAGAAAATTGTAGAAAGGGTTGTATTTTTTGGTTTAGTTTCAAGCAAGTCCAACTCTTTGAGGCAATTAAGCTTTTAATAGATATTTATGCAAAATATGTTAATTAAAGAGATTAAGCAAACAAGTAATTTCATCTAGCATGTAAACATACTCATCAAGCAAGTAATATATATGGACTAGGAAACAATAAACTACACCAAGTATTTTCTTAATTATATGTAAGTGGGAAGATTGATGAACTATTTGATGGATCCTAATGTGTGCCTATGTGCAATAAATGGGAACTTAAGATAGCATGGACTTCTAGACTTGTTACAAACAAAATCTTAATAGATAAACCATGGTCCACTTGATTTGACTTAGTTCACTTATAAATGTCATGTACATAAATATAGATGACAAATATGAGATCACCATGCATGATTTAAAGAAATGTTTTTAGCATTATTCAACAATGTTTGAAAGTGAGTTTTTATGTAGATGTGAAAGTTATTTGAATAAAATAGATTGGGTTTTATTTCAAAATGTGTTTATGAAGAATGGGTAAGAAAAAAAATTCCCAATCTTTGACTTTGATCGAAACAGAATTATGGACATAGATTAAGAAGAAAAATGAGATAGTAAAACATGTTAATAGAAAAGTGAAATAGTCTTCTAAAAAATCATTTTTCCAAAATGTGAAGTTTCTGTATATTTTTAAAGATACTAGATTTTTGACAACAAATACCATAAATCCTAGATTTTTTTTTTAAAATGGTTGTTAAAGATCTCATGCTCAAGGGAATTGGTTAAGGCTATTGTCACATGCTACCCTTTTCTACATATCCTATGGTCATAAGGAAGTGATGACGAAATTCTATATGTTTGATGCGAGAGTGTTGAATGGGGTATAACCTAACACCTATAGCTCATTTGTTGTCGCACACTTATCTAACTTGATGCTATAGTCTACGAGAGCTTGTTTCATCCATAGTTTTCTAACGTGAGAAATCTAATCTTACTTCTATGTTAATGATTAATCCACTTAACTCATTTCACTTCATCACCATGAGTTTTCTAATAGTGGACATAGAAGATTTCCATTTTAAACGTTATAGCTTAAGAGGGCCAAAGGGAAAAGAACAAGTGATTCTAGGTTCTAAGTAGATTCATATAAGTTATTATGTGTATATATATAACTAGGCATTATGAGCTAAATTGGCAGGATGAGGATTATTTGGTTTATTTGGAGGTGGAGTTTTAGATCTTAATTTTGGTTTAGAAAATCCGGTTTTGGCTTTTAATGATGGTTTATAAAAACTTTTTACTTCCTCATCACTCGCAATAGGTATTTTTCTATCTTTTATAAGTATATACTTAGGTTTTGACTCTAATGGTTTTTGTTTACTAGATTGACATTCAAACTTTACATTTTTATTTTCACTAGTTGAAACATTATTTGAGTTGAATCCTAGACCGGTTTTATCTCCCGAAGTTCCTTGAACACTTATTATTTTCTTAAGTGAGTTACTACTATTTTAAACTTGTCAAGTTTGGAAATTTCATCTTTATGTTTTTCGTTTTCATTTTTGACCTCAAGACATGTTTTACATTCTATAAAAACTTCTTTTCCTTTTTCTAAATGTTGTAGTTTAATTTTTAATTCGAGTACTTCATTTTCTAATCGATTATTAATATGTTTTAGTGATTTATTTTTAGCCATGACTTTTTGACCTAATTTGCATAACCTATTATATTTATTATCTAGGTCTTTTTCGTCTAATGATTGATTTTTTTCACTAAAGTATTTGGTTTCGGAAAGTACCTCATTGGATGCCTTGGCTATAAGACATTTTTCATCCTTTGTTATTTCTTTCTCATCTTCATCGCTATCACTCCATGCTCCTCCAACGAACGCCTTTTGATTTTGATCCCTTGACAACATTGGACATTTTCCAATGAGATGATTTGGATCACCGCATTTGAAGCACTTCCTTTCGCTCTTGCTACTTTTGTCGTCTTTGTTTCTTTGGAATGCCTTTCTTTCATCATGTGGTTGTCTAACGAATCTTCCTCGTCTTTTGAAGAATTTCTTGAAGTCTCTTACGGCCATGGCATATTCTTCGTCATCACTTTCGGAGGTTGAGCTATCCTCGTCAGTAGATTCCTTCCTAGCTTTCAATGCAATTGACTTGCTTTGCTCTCTTTTTCCTTTGACCATCTCGGAGTCTTTCCGTATTATTGTTTCGTAGACTTTCAAGTTGCCGATTAACTCGTCAAGTTGAAGAGTTGACAAGTTCTTCGATTCTTCAATCGCCGTAACTTTAGCCCGCCATTTTGGATGAAGAGCCCTAAGAAATTTCCTAACAAAATTCTTACTAGAAAAACTCTCATCAAGTGCTTTTAAACTTGTGATGATAGTGTTAAACCAAGCAAAAGCATTATCTATTGATTCCTCTTCCGGAATCGTAAATTGTTCATATTGTTGAACAAGAAGATCTATTTTATTATCTTTGACTTGACTATTACTTTGGTGAGTTATTAGTAAGGAGTTCCAAATTTCTTTTGCGGTTTCACACATAAAGATCCTTTCGTATTCTTTACGTGGTAACGCATTATAAATAACCATTTTTGCCTCATTATTTTTAGCAAGTTTTCTTTTTAAATCATCACTTTGTTTTTCAAAAGGTACAATTTCATCTATTTTAGTTAAAGGATTATTTTGAATAGGGGGAAAATCACCATAGGTAATAACATGCCAAAGATCAAGATCTTTTGATTTCACATAAGTTTCGAATCTATTTTTCCAATAAAGAAAACCATCACTTTCAAATAGCGGTGGTCTTTGCATAGATTGCCCTTCTAAATATTTTTCCGATTCCATAGATCGATTCAAGTTTTAAAATAAAATATATTTTAAAAATCTTGTTTGACGTGGCTCTTGATACCAATTGTGGAAAACTAGAAGGAGGGGTTGAATAGTTTTAAGTCTTTTTAATTTATTATAAAAAACTTTGTTTACTTTTAAAAATTTAGATTCGAATTTATGTGAACTTAACTCTTGAACAATATGAACAAATATAAGTAAATCTAAATTAACAATGTAATTAAAGTAATGAAATGAAATGAAAGATAGAGATGGAAAGATCGAACCGCGAGACATATGATTTATAGTGGTTCGGCTACAAGGACACCTTCCTTGCCCTACTCCACTCCTCGAGCACCTAACTCAAGAGTTTTCTTCACTATGTCAACAAGCTCCCTTATGGCGGAGAAAACCTCACACAACTTTCGCTTACACCGGTTTAATGACACAAAGCTAGATGTCGGGTCCTAATCGTAGCTAGAACCAATCTCACAACTTCTACACGACTTCTTCACAACTTATTCACACCTTCTTCACGACGGCTTCACAACTTCTTCACAACGGCTTCACAACTTCTACACAACGGCTTCACAACTTCTACACTACGGCTTCACAACTACTTCACAACCTGGCACTACTTATATACTCTTCTACTTCCTTACACCTTCACTACCTACACACCTTAACTTCTTCACAACTTCACTACTAACACACTAATCTAGCCTAAACAATTATGCTCACACTTATCTAACAAATATACACAACTTATACACAAATGAATGAATGATTATACAAACAACTTATGTAGCAAGATGATACTAAGTTGCAATACTTCTTCTCTAGTTGTTGAAGGAGTATTCTTCTTTTGCACTTGGATGGTAGAAGCTTTGATCACTTAGAAACCAATGCTTAAGAATATATGATCAAAGAATTTAGAAAGATTAGAAGAGATTTAGAACAGAAGGTTTGGGGTGCAAAAGGTGAGGAAAAAGTTCAGGATTAGTCCAGTATTTATAGGCAAAAACTGACAGCTGAAGGAGCGGGGCGGTCCCCTTAAATAGGTGGCAGGTCTCCTTAAAATTAAGGGGGCCTCATAGTAAAATTAAGGGGGCCGCCCTACCCGAACGTTGCTCAGTTTTGTCTTTTTGTGGGGAAGGTTTTTCTGGAACATTTTTGCCATTTTTGGTTGAAAATTTGAATTCATAAATTTATAATGGATTAAACATTTTTATTTAATACCAAAAATGATTTTCTAAATGTTTGTGTCATTTTATAAAAAATCAAGTGATTAAGAAAATGTTCCTTTAATCATATAATGCATTAAGCATTTGTTTATTCATACCTTAAGTGATTGAGTTGTAGAAATGAATATTTACAACTAAATATTTGTTTATTTAATAAGTTTATGTTTAATGAGTTTACATTTTGTGATTATCAAAACATAGAGATATCAAGAAGTATTAATAATGTTTTTAGGCATTATTTATATCAACAAAACTGTTTCGTATGCAAAGCTGGTCAAGGGAGTAAAGAATGGGAAAGCTACAAAAATTCGTAAACTACTAGCACAGGCTGGCAACGGGGCGGATGTAGCGGTCTCGATGGACTCGGTTCTAATTGTACGTGAAAGGTTTAGTAACTCGGTCTATGGTTTTTTTTGGGCAAGCGTGTGTCATACCTGGTAGTAGAGAACTTTGTAAAGAATACTTGGAGAAAGTTTAAACTTGTTAAAATCGATGATGAAATCTGGTGGCATTTTTTTCTTCAAGTTTAATTCTAATGATGGTATGGACGCAATGCTTGAGAGTGGTCCGTGGTTAATTCAGACCGTGCCATTAATTTTGAAAAAAATGGTCAACGGATGCGAATATTATGAAGGAGGATGTGTTTAATGTTCCATTTTGGGTCAAGCTTCACAATATTCCTATTAACTGCATTCACGGAAGATGGTTTAAGCGTTATTGCAACTAAACTAGGCACCCCATTGATGCTAGATTCTTACACGTCCACTATGTGCATGGAGTCTTGGGGTAGGTCGAGTTATGCACGAGCCATGATGAGGTAAGAGCTGATGCGGAGTTCAAACATTCCCTTGTGGTGGCTATAACGACCTAAAATACGAAACTACATTTGAATATATATTGATACAAATAATACCTAAAGACTATGAACCTTTAATACTTATGTGATAAATTAAAACTAAAAGATATGAAAACCCCTAAGCCTATGTTTTATTTACATTACACGACTACCCTAGTCCCTATATAGGAACCAATTTGCATTTAAATTTGTACGTAACTTATATTCTAAAGTAAATGTCACACGTCTACATATATGGCCTGATTTCTCTATAGATTTTGGCACACAACTTCATTAGATAATGTGGCTAGTGATTTGGAAAAGATTGAAGAGGAACTAGTCTACCAACCATCCCTTTTTACTCGGCATTTTAAACTCCAAATTCCCCACTTATATCATAACCGACTCTCACTGTCACACCCCCAAATTACGTGACTTGCAGCGGAATGAGGCATTCAAGGGCGTGACTGACCATAGCACCATATTACAGTTATATTGAACGACCTAAGGTGTCGTTTAGAAAATACATCATTTGATTATTTAAAACATTCAGAGTTTACAAAAGTTGGTCCCAAAAGGTGAAAAAAGTTTTCAGAAATCAAGTTCATATAATCAAACGATAGATAAGTGCATAAAATATAAAGTGAGACGCGTCGACTCCGCGACTTCATGAATGTCCTTATGCAAGCCAACATGCGATACCTTAATTACCTGAAAATACATTGCTAAAAATGGTCAACAATAATGTTGGTGAGTTCATAGGTTTATGTAAATGAAATGTTATACGGAAACCACGAGTATAAAGTGTATGACAAAACAATGCCATATAAAAATAATACATTAGCTCTTAAGCTTATGACCCCGAAGCTAGACTGAAATAAATGCCCCAAAAGGGAGTGTTTTGCCTAACGCTCTGAATGATTGAAATGAAATGCTTTCGTTTGACAAGTTGGCGCTACCAATCCGAACGGAGGCGTCACCCTCAATAGATCTATCCACTCACCTTCGCTTGCTCACAATTAACGGTCCATGATAAATAAAAGGGGACTTTAACTTGGCAATGATGGAAACTTAAGCAATGTAAATGAGTTTGATACTTTGGTTCGTATAAAGAAATAATTGATGCAATGTATTCTCCCCCGAGAATTTAGAAATCAAATAATTAATTGAAAACGAGGCTATGAAAACTCACCTGCTATGATAGTAACAATGACAATGATGAAATGAGGCTCGGTCTTTAACCGGGACCTATTATGAATGATATGATCTAAGGTAAGCAATGATACAATGCTACACATGCAAATACGTATGTTATCGATACCACTCGTTAATTTTGAAAATAACGTTTATCGTCGAAAAATACATTTTTGACGTCTCGTTAAGTTGTAAACTACTTTTCGTGTAAATATGTTGAAACGGTACTCCATGATCCTTGTTTGGTGTTCTATCGGCAAAATATAATGTTTTTGTCGCAATTTAATATTTTCCTTAACTTGTGAAAATACGCCCAAAATGGCCGCGTAAAACTAGTCGTGAAATGTTGTACGTTAAGTGTTAGTGATCAAACTCAACGTTTTTTTTGAAAACTTCGTAACAATGTCTAATTGTCTTGTTATTTAACTTTTGATCATACGCGCCTCGATCAATTAGAAAATCGGCTATCAATGTTATGTCTCGCAAAAACACTAGTTTTTATACTTGGATTATTTTCTATTAGTGGGCTGTCAAAAATAATAATGGTTCGTCGGGTTTTAAACGTGTATATCTCGGTCGTTATAAGCTCGTTTTCTACGTTCTTTATATCCACGGATTCGTATTAGCATGTAATAACATAATCTCAGTAGGTCAGGTCGTCTAGATAATTAAACATACGTTAATGAAAATCACACAAACCCATGCATGACCTAATATGATAATGATGTTACTGATGATATGTAGACTACTCTAGTCTATATGATGTGTCCTTACTGATGATGCATGAATACGCAGCTAAACCTTACTCGTTATGCGAATTTGAATACCCGTAAACCTAGTTTACGACATGATGAATGATGCCCATGAATAGTGATTTTCCTCCGGGAATGAATAGTGTCACGTGAATAGTAAAATTTTTGAAAACTTCTCAAAGTCTCAAACTGGCTTAAAAAATGATGAATAGTGAAATGAGGAATAGTAACCCGTGAATAGTAATTTCTGAGATGAATAGTGAAATTTGAAGCTTGAAAAAGGACCTGAAATTACGAGTTGTGACACTCACATTTCTTTTCACAAACAAACCCTAAAAAAAAAAAAAAAAAAAAAAAAAAACATAACAAAAGACGGCAGCTCATATATCACTCAAGAAAGCCAGGAAGGTGCGAAGCAAAAGAAGAAAGGGTGACCGGATTCATGTGTGGTCTAGTATCGGGATCGTTGGGGTTTAGCTCCTTGGTGAATCGGTTGGGTTTTGGGTTCGGAAAGGTTCTGTTCTGCGTACTCTTTGATACGTCCTGTATTCGACCTAGAGGTATCTCTATCATCTTGAAAGGCATTACTACATAGAGGTATCTCTATCATCTTGTTTTTCCTCCATTCAACAAACACATAAGATGTTATGTGATTTATTCGCTTGTTTGAAAAATGAAACACTAATATAAACGCCACATGAAATTGTGTGTATAGTCTGATCTTAAAACATGTTAATCTAATCTTTCGAATCCTTTGATCATGATGCTACTTGTCTCGATACATGGCAATCAGAATACCATATATATATATTGGTCACATGAAATCATGAAAACGGGATACTATACATGTCGATCTTTGTTTCCGTTTTTCTTTTCAAATAAGTTGTCATGCCTGTGTATGTCTGGTCTTTAGACACTCTTTTTGATCTCTAACATGCGACAAAAATCTGGAACATAAACTAAACTAATAAAAGAGTGGGCGTACCTAATTATTTATGTGAATGAAGGGGCTGAACATGTGTGGTTTTATGTAATGAATTATGCTCGTTAAATGGCATTTGTGTGTGTGACGTGTGGGTGATATTCTATGGCTGGAAACATGCATATTTAATGTGAATTAAACTGTAAAATCGTGTGTGTTAATCAGGTCTAAAAAGGGTAGAGTAGGAGGTGTGTTTTGCCTAGTTATTTCATGTGGGGTCTCGATATTGTAGCTGTCAAACGGTGTGACTGAGCGTGGGTTGTGGTGAGTAAAATGAAGCCTAAAAAACATGATAGTAAACTGGAATATAAAAGTATAAAGTGTGAGAAATGAACCTGTTGTTATGTTATTCGAATGTAGACATATGCATGCATGTAATCTGTTTAATAATGTGAAAATGAGACTGTTGTGTCGACCTTGTTATTTAGCTATGTCGACCTAATGAAATCCAGCCCTAATGAGGTCTTTAAAACCTGCATATATGCAATAACTAAAGATTGAATCTGGTATGTTAAATTTGGGAAAACGCTAGGAATTAATTAGAGTTTAAGAGGGTTAGGGTTGTGTTGAATCTGTCCCACATGTATGTTGTCCAGATTTTGGGTAGTGTTGCAAGGGTAATAAGTTAATGATACAAACGTGTTTGCAAGATTTTTTAGGCTAAAACATAGTTTAGGATGTGGGCTATCTGAATATCGAGTTTTGTGGTCATTGGTGGGCGGGAAGATGGTCTTTTGATTTTTACAAGGTTATGTGTCAAAACTGTATTTTGGATGTCTGAAAATTAGTTGGTGTTTTTGATTTTTAGTTTTAAAACCATAAGAAATTTGTGGAAAACTAGAAGGGGGGTTGAATAGTTTTATGTCCTTTTAAAACTTATATTATGAAAACTTTGTTTACTTTTTAAAACTTAGATTCGAATTTATGTGATCTCAACTCTTGAACAATATGAACAATATATATATATATATATATATATATATATATAATGCAAGTATATATATATATATATATATATATATATATATATATATATATAAGTAATGCAAGTAAGGTAATAAAATGAAATGAAAGTTAGAGATGGAAAGATCTAACCGAGAGACAAGAGATTTATAGTGGTTCGGCTACAAGGACACCTTCCTTGCCCTACTCCACTCCCCGAGCACCTAACTCGAGAGTTTTCTTCACTATGTCAACAAGCTCCCTTATGGTGGAGAAAACCTTACACAACTTTGGCTTACACCGGCTTAACGACACAAAGCTAAATGTCGAGTTCTAATCGTAGCTAGAACCAATCTCACAACTTATACACGACTTAATCACACCTTCTTCTTCACGACTTCTTCACAACTTCTCCACGACTTCTTCACGACTTCTTCACAACTCATTTACTATGACTTCACACCTTCTTCACAACCTAACACAACCTATGTACAATTCTACTTCTTCACACCTTTACTTCTAACACACCTTAACTACACAACTTCACTATTAACACTCTAACCTATCCCAAACAATTATTCACGCAACTATCTAACAACAATACACAACTTATATACAAATGTATGATGACACAAACAACTTAGGTATCTAAGTTGCAATACTTATTCTCTAGTTGTTGAAGGAGTATTCTTCTCTTGCACTTGAATGAAGGAAGCTTGGATCACTTAGAAACCAAAGCTTAAGATTATATGATCAAAGGGTTTTTGAAGATATGAAATGTGATTTACAACAGAAAGTTTCAGTGTGCAAAAGGTGAGTAAAAATCCAGGGGAAGGCTGGTATTTATAGGCAGAAAAACTGGACAGCTGGAACCTACAGGAGCGTGGCCGGCCCCCTTAAATAGGGGGGCGGTCCCCTTAATTTTAAGGGGGCCGCCTAGCAAAATTAAGGGGGCCGCCCATGCCAGCCGTTGCCCAGTTTTGTATTTTTGTGGGGAAGGTTTTTCTGGAACATTTTTACTGATTTTGGTTAAAAATTTGAATTCATAAATTTATAATGAATTAAACCTTTTTATTTATTACCAAAAATGTTTTTCTAAAAGATATAAAATGTTTTTGACATTTTATAAAAAAGCTAGTTATTAAGAAAATGTTCCTTTGATCATATAATGCATTAAGCACTTGTTTATTCATACCTTAAGTGATTAAGTTGTAGAAATGAATATTTACAACTAAATACTTGTTTATTTGATAAGTTTATGTTTAATGAGTTTATATATTTGTGATCATTAAAACATAGAGATATGAATAATGTTTTTAGGCATTATTTATGTCAACAATCTCCCCCTTTTTGATGATTACAAAACTTAAACTTATTAAATCCAAAAATTTATTTTTGGACAAGTATTTAGTGAGTTTATATTCACTTCTCCCCCTTTTTGTAGAATCAAAAAGGTTATGCCGACAAGTTTTAGAAACTAAATTGGTCGGGACGAGAACTCCCCATTGATGTTTACTCCCCCTCGTTCGAGGGCACCAAGGAGACGAGCTATGGAAATCTTGGCTGCAAAAACAAGTTAGGAGACACAAGATACATATACATAGCAAAAATATTTAGAACAACCAACTAATTTATTTATGCATTCAAGATGATCATATATAACATAAGAATCATCATTACATTACATAAAATACTTGAAACATAATGATTACAACATAACTAGAAACACTAATGGTCCTCATATTGCCAAAGAGAGCGATTGGACTTGCTTGCGACACAAAAGGGTGAGGGATTTTATTTTAAGGCGGAAAGCATGTGGATGGGTTTTAGTTATGTGATGGTGAGGGAAATGGAGCGGATCCATTGATGTTATATCGTTGTAGTGGAGGAATGGGATGAGGACGAGTGAGTAGATATTCGATCCAAGAAATATCTTCACTTATGTGGAGAATTTGTTTTTGAAGGAAGATGCAAAAAGGGCAATAGTGGGTGTGGTTTGTAACTTGATCCAAGTTAAGAGAGTGGGGTAGGCAATTTGAGTAAGGTGAGGATGGAGGTTGTCCCTTGTTGCGTTGTGTGAGGTGCATAGCAACGAGATCACTAAGATCATGGATTTGGTTAATCTCTTTATGAAGCTTTTGCCTTTCATGAATGGGGATTTGGTTATTTGGTGGAAATGGATGGTATTGGGGTGAAAAGTTTGATGTTTGACCAAGGTGATGAGGGTTTTCAAGGATTCCATTGAAGTTGGTTTGATGTTTTGGGGAGTAGTTTGGAATGAATATGGATGTTTGGCCAAAATGGTAGGGTTTGTGAAATGGTTCAATGGAATGAGGTTGTGATCTTGGAGAGTAGTTGGGGATGAATGATGATGGAGGTGTTTGTTGTCTAGTCGCACCATTTGTGATGGGCTTGTGGTGAGGGTGAGGTTTTCTTTTCCACCCGGGTTTTAAGGTAATCCTTGCTACTTTGAGGTTTTTGGTTTTTGGTTGATAGGAGAAGACATGATGGGATGATTGAATGTGGTGAGATATGGGGTTATTTATAGTGGAGGATTTGTGTTGTTTAGGAATGAATAGGCTTGATGGGTGATTAGGACAGAATGTGTTTGTGAATTTTGGGGAGGTATAGGATCAAATGGGCTAAAAAGCAGAAAAAGATTCTGTGAACCCGTCCAGCAGATGGCCGGTCCCCTTAATAATTAAGGGGGCCGCCTTATGAATTAAGGGGGCCGCCCATCTGGTACCTTTCTGGGTTCCAGAAATGGATTTTTCTGCAGAAATAGGTGAGGATGGCTATGTTTTGAGTTTTTGGTTTTAGGCAAGTCCCACTCTTTTAGGCAATAAAGAAACATATTAAGCATGCATGGCATATAAGATAAACAAATAAGCAAGCAATAAGTTATATCTAGCAATTTAGAGAATTAAGAAAACTAATCATCTAAGGCAAGGGTAATGGAGCAAAGGCACTAGAAACTAATGGGGAATAGGTGATGGAACAATTGTGAGGATGTGATTAATAAGCTTGTTCTAGTGTGTGCCTATATGCAACAAGTGGAGATGTGATTGTTTCGACTCCTAAATGCAAAAATTTCCTAAGAAACAATCCAAGGTCTCCTTGATTCGATTTTGCTCAATATATGATTATCAAAGATGTATATATTAGATTATATACTTTGACAATTCATGTGAGATCTTTATGTATGAAAAAAATTGTTTTTAGCATTATTCAACAATGTAAGAAAAATGGTTTTCATGTGTTTTCCTAGATGTGAGAATGATTTGTAGAAAATAGATTGGGTTTTGTTTATAAATATGTTTATGAAAAAAAAATATCCCAATCTTTTATTTTGTGCAAAACAGATTCCTAGACTCAGAAGGGAGGAAACAAAAAAAAAATAATTTTACAGACAGATGGCCGGTCCCCTTAATTATTATGGGGACCGCCTTTATAACATTAAGGGGTCCGCCATCTGGAAAAAAAAAAAGTACCAAAAATGCAGAAAATTCAGTAAATTTGTTCCATCATCCCTAGGCCTAAACATAAGTGGTTAAAGAGTTCACGCTTAAGGGGCTTAGTGAATATGTCTGCTAAGTTATCTTCCGATGCAACCTTTTCTATAGATATGCTTCCTTTTTGAACGTTATCGCGGAGGAAGTGGTGGCGTATTTCTATATGTTTAGTCCTAGAGTGTTGAACGGGATTCTTACTTAAATCTATAGCACCTTTGTTATCACACATAATTGGGACATCATCTAACCTAATGTCATAATCTACGAGAGCTTGTTTCATCCATAGTGCTTGTTGACATGCCTTTCCAGCGCTTACATATTCGGCTTCTGTGGTAGAAATAGCAAGAGTGGTTTGCTTCTTCGAGAACCAAGATGTTAGACAACATCCCATGAACGTGCAAATTCCGCTAGTGCTTTTTCTATCCACGTAGTCTCCCGCATGATCCGAATCCGCATAGACGATGGTTTCTATGCCGGATCCCTTAGGATACCATAATCGTAAGTGTTTAGTGCCTTTAATGTATCAGAAGATACGCTTAACCGCTTCTAGGTGAGAGGTTTTGGGATCCTCTTGAAAGCGAGCACAAAGGCAGACACTAAACATGATATCCGGTCTACTTGCCGTTAAGTATAGTAAACTACCTATCATTCCTCTATACTTAGTGTTTTCTACTGACTCACCCTCTTCATCTCTTGTGAGTTTTACTTCCGTAGACATCGGTGTTTGCATGGGCTTAGCGTCTTCTAATCCAAATTTCTTGAGCATTTCCTTAATGTACTTAGATTGATTAAAAAATATTCCATCTTCTAATTGTTTTATATGTAATCCTAGGAAGACATTAAGTTCACCCATCATACTCATCTCAAACTCATCATGCATGATTTTGGTGAATTCATCACACATATCCTGACAAGTCGATCCGAATATAATGTCGTCGACATATATTTGGACAATGATGAGATTTGGGCTTTTCTTTTTCGTGAAAAGAGTGTTATCTACCATTCCAATGGAATAATCATGTTTAATAAGAAATGCCTTTAATCGATCATACCAAGCCTTGGGAGCTTGTTTGAGTCCATATAAAGCTTTCTTGAGTTTATAAACATAATCAGGTTTTGCGAAGTCAATGAATCCTGGAGGTTGTGCCACGTATACCTCCTCATTGATAAAACCGTTAAGGAATGCACTTTTCACGTCCATTTGAAATAACTTAAAATCTAGGGCGCATGCATAGGCAAGTAGTATTCTTATAGATTCTAATCTAGCTACGGGGGCATAAGTTTCGTCATAATCTATTCCTTCTTGTTGATTATATCCTTGGGCAACTAACCTAGCTTTGTTCCTAGTAACTATTCCATTTTCATCTAACTTATTTCTATAAACCCACTTAGTTCCTATGATGGTCATGTTCATGGGATTTGGGACTAGTTCCCAAACGTACTTAGTCTTAAATTGATTTAGTTCTTCTTGCATAGCCATAACCCAACTTTCATCTTTTAATGCCTCATGTATATTTTTAGGTTCTATAGTTGATAGGAAACAAAAGAAGTTATTTTTATCTTGAGCTTGTGATCTAAGGGTTCTTTGATTTAGGTTTCCTATTATATTATCTAACGGGTGTGATTTAGATTCCTTAACATTTACAATTTCATTTTCTCCTAGAGTTAAATCTTCATTATCATCACCTAGGGGCTTAGTTTTACTAACCTCAATAGCTTCTTCTTCAACTAGGTCATCATCTTCTAGGGGAAATGTCTTAGGTGGTGGTGGAGTTTCATCAAAGGTTACATTTAAGGACTCTTCTACTTTCATAGTGTGTTTATTAAGAATTATGTATGCTTTACTATTTTGTGAATACCCTAGAAAGATTCCTTAGTATGACTTAGGATCAAACTTAGTAAGGTAATCTTTTGTATTGAGAACAAAACATTTGCTCCCGAATACCCTAAAGTAATTTAGATTAGGTTTTCTACCTCTTAATAACTCATATGGGGTTTTTCCTAAAATTCGCCTAATTGAGACTCTATTTATTATATATGTTGATGTATCTACGGCATGGTACCAAAATTTTTGTGGGATAGATTGTTCATTTAGCATTGTTCTACTCATTTCTTGTAATGTTCGATTCTTTCTTTCTACTACCCCATTTGATTGTGGAGTGCGAGGAGCGGAGAAATTGTGAGATATCCCATTTAAATCACAATATTTTCCGAATTGCACTTCGTTATCAAATTCCCGACCATGGTCCGTCCTAATTGATACTATAGAGCATCCTAATTTATTTTGAATCATTTTACTAAATATTTCAAACTTATTAAAGGCTTCAGTTTTATCACTTAAAAATCTAGTTCACGTTTATCATGAATAGTCATCTACAATTACTAAGGTATAACGATTACCTCCGTAACTCCGCAAAGCGGTTGGACCAAAAAGGTCCATGTGTAATAATTCTAGGTATCTAGTAGTGGAGACTATATTCTTAGCTTTGTGACTAGCATGTGCTTGCTTTCCTATTTTACATGCATCGCAAAAGTGTTGGTCATATCTTAGGTTAGGCAAGTTTCTAACTAATTCTTTAGAGGCTAGGGATTGTATTTGTTGCATATTTGCGTGACCTAATCTTCTATGCCACAATGTAGAGTTTTCATCTAAGGTTGCTAGACATATTTTATCTTCCGGTTTATTTCCTAGTTTCATAACATATACGCCACCTTTCCTAACTCCTCTACCTATGACCTTTCCATCCTTAACTATTTCGCTATCTTTACTTGTAAAAGTAACCCTACACTTATTATCACATATTTGTCCTATACTAAGCAAGTTATATGTTAAATTATCTACATGCTCAACATTTTCAATAGTTAGGGAGTCTTGAGAGATCGTACCTTTGCCAATGATTTTTCCACGAAAATCACTACCGAAATTAACATTACCTCCGTTGTATGCCTTGTAGGAGGAGAATAGCTTTCGGTTTCCCGTCATGTGCTTCGAGTATCCACTATCCTTAATCCATTCGTTGGGCTCCAAATTTATCCCTAGACATATTTCATCGGTGGCTTGAGCTACAAGGCACTTTTCGTCTTTCGCTTTGTCCGCTTCATCTTTGTCGCTATCGCTCCATGTTCCACTAACAAATGCGCTTTCGTAATCATAACCCGATGGCTTTGGACATTCGCCAATGAGATGGTTTTGGCTTCCACATCTAAAGCACTTTCTTTTCCCGTAGTTATCATTTCTATTTCTTTGAAGCGATCTTCTTTCATCTCGCGGTTGTCTCGTGAATCTTCCTCGTCTCTTGAAGAATTTCTTGAATTCTCTTACAGCCATTGCATATTCTTCGTCTTCACTATCTTCACTTGAATCATCGTCATCACTAAGTTCCTTTTTGGCTTTTAGCGCGAGAGACTTGATTTGATCTTTCTTGCTCTTGACCGTTTCCGAGTCCCTCTTTATAATTTCTTCATGAACCTTCAAGTTGCCAATACGCTCATCAAGTGATAACGTCATCAAGTTCTTTGACTCTTCAATCCCCGTGACCTTCGCGCGCCATTTCGGATGTAATGCCCTAAGAAATTTCCTTACACAATTTTTGCTAGAAAAAGTCTCATCAAGTGCTTTTAAACTTGTGATGATTGTGTTAAATTTAGCAAATGCATTATCAATAGATTCCTCTTCAGGAATTGTAAATTGTTCATATTGTTGAACAAGAAGATCTATTTTATTATCTTTGACTTGACTATTACCTTGGTGAGTGATTAGTAAAGAGTCCCAAATCTCTTTTGCGGTTTGACACATAAAAATTCTTTCATATTCTTTGCGTGGTAACGCATTATAAATTACCATTTTAGCTTCGTTATTTTTTGCTAGTTTCTTTTTTAAATCATCATTTTGTTTTTCAAAAGGTACAATTTCATCTATTTTAGTTAGGGTATTATATTGAATAGGGGGAAAATCACCATAGGTAATAACATGCCAAAGATCAAGATCTTTTGATTTCACATAAGTTTCGAATCTATTTTTCCAATAAAGAAAACCATTACTTTCAAATAGTGGTGGTCTTTGCATGGATTGCCCTTCTAAATATTTTTCAGATTCCATAGATCGTTTCAAGTTTTAAAATACAGTTAATTTTAAAAATCTTGTTTGACCTGGCTTTGATACCAATTGTGGAAAACTAGAAGGGGGGTTGAATAGTTTTATGTCCTTTTAAAACTTATATTATGAAAACTTTGTTTACTTTTTAAAACTTAGATTCGAATTTATGTGATCTCAACTCTTGAACAATATGAACAATATATATATATATATATATATATATATATATATATATATATATATATATATATATATATATATATATATATATATATATATATATATATATATATATATATATAAGTAAATATAAATAAGTAATGCAAGTAAGGTAATAAAATGAAATGAAAGTTAGAGATGGAAAGATCTAACCGAGAGACAAGAGATTTATATTGGTTCGGCTACAAGGACACCTTCCTTGCCCTACTCCACTCCCCGAGCACCTAACTCGAGAGTTTTCTTCACTATGTCAACAAGCTCCCTTATGGCGGAGAAAACCTTACACAACTTTGGCTTACACCGGCTTAATGACACAAAGCTAAATGTCGAGTTCTAATCGTAGCTAGAACCAATCTCACAACTTATACACGACTTAATCACACCTTCTTCTTCACGACTTCTTCACAACTTCTCCACGACTTCTTCACGACTTCTTCACAACTCATTTACTATGACTTCACACCTTCTTCACAACCTAACACAACCTATGTACAATTCTACTTCTTCACACCTTTACTTCTAACACACCTTAACTACACAACTTCACTATTAACACTCTAACCTATCCCAAACAATTATTCACACAACTATCTAACAACAATACACAACTTATATACAAATGTATGATGACACAAACAACTTAGGTATCTAAGTTGCAATACTTCTTCTCTAGTTGTTGAAGGAGTATTCTTCTCTTGCACTTGAATGAAGGAAGCCTCGATCACTTAGAAACCAAAGCTTAAGATTATATGATCAAAGGGTTTTTGAAGATATGAAATGTGATTTACAACAGAAAGTTTCAGTGTGCAAAAGGTGAGTAAAAATCCAGGGGAAGGCTGGTATTTATAGGCAGAAAAATTGGACAGCTGGAACCTACAGGAGCGTGGCCGGTCCCCTTAAATAGGGGGGCGGTCCCCTTAATTTTAAGGGGGCCACCTAGCAAAATTAAGGGGGCCGCGCATGCCAGCCGTTGCCCAGTTTTGTCTTTTTGTGGGGAAGGTTTTTCTGGAACATTTTTACTGATTTTGGTTAAAAATTTGAATTCATAAATTTATAATGAATTAAACCTTTTTATTTATTACCAAAAATGTTTTTCTAAAATATATAAAATGTTTTTGACATTTTATAAAAAAGCTAGTTATTAAGAAAATGTTCCTTTGATCATATAATGCATTAAGCACTTGTTTATTCATACCTTAAGTGATTAAGTTGTAGAAATGAATATTTATAACTAAATACTTGTTTATTTGTGATGAGACGAAAAGTGTACCGCTTTTAGGGGGTCATTTAAGCCCTAATTCATGATTATGTAATCAAATATTGCCCTAAATCGTTCCTTTTGTCATTTTAGGTACTTTGGAGAAGAAATCTGGAAAAGGAAGCATTTTGGACGTTTTTGGAGCGAAAAGTGAAGAAAACGGCAAAGTCTCCAAAATCAAGCTAGAAACAGAGCTTGACGGCGTCACGCTTTGTAGGTGACGGCGTCACGTACTGGCAAAAGGATGAATATGAATTTACACGTGACGCGCCAGAAGGTTTTGTGGAATTAAAGGGTGACGGCGTCACGTGTTAATGGATGTAGGCCGTCAAGTGTTAAGTTAAAGAGAGACGGGCCAGAGGATTTTTGAAGGTGACGGCGTCAGGATCATAGACCTGACGACGTCAGATGATATAGAGTGACGGCGTCAAAGTATTCTTACACGAGAAGGAACCTTAGTGAAACCGCCACAAGTTAATCAAGACAATCACAACTTACGCGCGGAGTAGCTGTCACTATTTTGGCCATAAAATCTTCATACGAACTCGGATTTGGGTGATTCAAAAGCCAACGCGAAGAGGACGAAAAGATCTACAATTTGGTGAAGAAAAGTTGGTCTTGACGCCATCAAGGTTAGTCTGACGCCGTCAAGACGGGCCGGGCAGAAAAGTGCTTATAAATACAACCTTATAACTTCATTATTTGTAAGCCCCAAACCCTAAGTCCGATTCTAGGGTTAGGGTAGGTGTTTTTCCAGCAACTTAGAGGGTTTCAATCACTCCATAAACATCATATATTGGTTTGTTGATTCTATCTTAATTATGTTTTCCATTATCATTGTTGCTTGCTCTTCTTTGATGATGTTTTGCTAATTCACCTTGTGTCTACTTTTGATTATGTGAAACTTGTATATAATTGATTAGATCTTATTGATTCCTTGTTGATGTTTGTGTCTATCTTCATCAATTAGGGTGTGACACTTCGATACGTCTAATTGATTTAGCTTATAATTCTTGTTTCCTATTGTCTCTTGTTTAATTGAATGATATCGATGTTAGGCTTAAGAAAACTGGCAGACTTCCAATTGGTAACTTGCTTGAACGTCTTAAGAAACATGAACCAAGGTGTACTAAGGTTATATGGTTGTATTTAATGCATGAGCGAATTCTAGTGATCCCATGTTAGGAGCTTCTTAGCCGGCTCGACATAGGTGTGAAGTGGGAGCTTATAGAGTTGGGGAAGTTCGTACACACCCCCACGAATGGTATTAAGGAATACAACCCGTCAATTAAAACAAGGTGTGACAATTCAATAGGTAGAATTGGATAGATAGCAAGGAGTAATATATCATAGGTAGACATGCTTCACTTCCCTTGTAGAACCCTAGTTTACTTTCCTTCACATTAGTTTAAGTAGTAGTTTTTGGGTTAGTTGATTAGCAACTAATTCCGCCTCTCCTTCCAAAACCCGAGATTTTTACTTGCTTTCCATAAAATATAAAAATACAAAAAGAATCATCCCTCACCTCTAGACCTAGTAGATAAATTTCAATCCTAACGAACACTATTCTTTGAGTTGAACGATCAATCCCCCGGTACTTGCCACTTCACTATACTACATCGGTCAGGTACACTGCCTAGTGGGGATTGCAAGCTTCTCGAGATCCCTCGAGAGGTAAAACCTGTTGTAAGGTCGCAAAACCACGCATCAAGTTTTTGGCGCCGCAGCCCGGGGAGTAGTTATTGCTTAGGTTGAAATTTTATTTTTATTTGGTCTACTCACAAGATTCCTATCAAGTGAGATTTTTTCTTTTTATTTTGTAGCATTCTCGTAGTCTATCTTTTCTTTGTGATTTTGTTTGTAATTTGCTTCAAATGGACTTTTCACTTAGACTTCTAAGATAGCAAGATATGGTTGAGTGGCTAGAACACCAAGGAGTTCAAAATACCTCATTTAGAGACACCTATGCATCATATGAGCCTTCACCTAGGATAGATTCTTATGAACAACCTCCATGTTTAAGATCTCCTTTTAGTGAGGCCAATAGGAAATGCGACCTAGTTTGCCAAGGAATTATGGAAAGAGCCGTTGCAACAAACCATAAGTTGGATGAAGCACTAGGTTTGCTGTTATCACTACCTAAGAAAACAATTGAGGAGGATTTAGCCGAGCATGATCACATTGATCAAAAAGACCTAGGTTTTATGACCAATGACTTTGAATCTCAAGGAACACATGATGAATCCTTTAGGAAAATTGAACATAAGATTATTGAGGAAGATCCTTATGATTCGGACATTGAAGTTGAGATGCCTAGAGAAGCACGTGAGATACTTAGGAGAATGCTTAGGATAGATTCTACCAAAACACATGATGAGGATATAGGTGATCTTGACACGTGGAATGATGAGGTAAACACCATAAGCCCACAAAATACTCAACCATCATTTGAGGCACCCACACCGCCCGTGACTTACCCGGAAGAAGTAGAAGAGACTTTAGGAATCCCAATGGAGGTAGAACCCTTGGACCAAGCACAACTAGAGGATATAGGTTTGAACACTTTTAGTGATGACCTTACTCTTAGTTCTAGGGAATTTCCTAGTGTTGATGAACCGGAACCTCAACCTTTACACAACTTTCCATCCTTAGATTTACATCTAGGAGACAAAAGAGGAACCGACCCACCCATCAACCCTTATTATCCGGGTAGTTTTAGGATGAAGGAAGCCATTCACTCACCCCCTTCACCTCACGTGGCATATTTCCACCCTAAGGGTGTGTATCGCTACTTTCACCCACACTTAATCCTAAGTGTAGGGAAAACCTCCCCTATTTCCGTTAAATAGGAGTCAGGCTCATGACTCGAACAAAAACAAGCGCTTATTGGGAGGCAACCCAAGCTTTATTTGTTTAATTGTTTGATGTTTTTATTTTATTTGTTTGTTTGTGTCATATATGCTTAATCATAATTGTTTAATTTTCATGTTTCGAATAATTTGTGAAAATGCTTTATCTTGTTTTTAACCTCGTCTTAATTGCATATAAAGGTATTTTACAAAAAGATAAGTGTAGGGAAGCTTATATTTTGTTAAAAAGAACGAAATTCGAACATGAAAAAATTCATAATTTATGATTAGCATATATACTATCTTGTTTGTGTGTCAATACTTGTGGACATGTTTTATGAGTTCCTATTTGTAATTCATTCCACAAGTATCCTATCCTTTTATTGTTTTGTTTTGTTTTTATTTCTAAGTCTGGAATTACATCTAGTTGTGGTTTTTCTTTGTTCTGTTTGATGCGTTGGTTTTTTGTGTTTGTTGATTACAGGTTATATTGGACAAGAAGATGATTATATTTCTGGAGTGAAGCTTTTCTATGCTCGTTTTCTTGGAGGAAGATTTAACCATGTTATCACATCATACATACCGAGCGAATCAGGGGAGTATTAGTTTCTTTCGTTTTCATTTATTTTTACTTTTACATCTTTTACTTAGAACATTGGGGACAATGTTCGGTTTAAGTGTAGGGAGGGTAAATTAGGATGCCTTAGAAACTACAACTTCGCTTGATTTTTGTTTTGTTTAATAGTGAATGTGTAATAAAGCCAAGAGAAATATTGGTTAGGGCAATTCTAGCACCAAATTTAAATTTTTTTACAACATATAGGAGTGAAACTTTGATTTTAATAAGCGTCTCATGGATAGGGAATTGTATGACTAGCACAAAAACCATACCACTCAAAAATTTCCACCCCAAATATGTGAGGTTCGCCTTTAGATCTTTAGGAAAAAGCATTCATTGTTGATGCTTATGAGTGTACCGGTAGTTTATAGATTCTAGAACTTGCGTTTGTGATGCATACCGAGACCGCTAGTGAGACTACATTCGTGTAGTTAGGATTGACTACATGATAAGAGGCATTAGGATTAACCCATTGTTTTACACCTGTGTTTTTATTATAATTACATTGGCTACATTGGTCAAGTAATTCTCCCACACCCTTTGCGTTGTACTCATTTTTAGTACACGATACCCCTAGTACACCCCTCAGAGCCTATCTTTTCGTTTCTAACTTTAAGCATTTTACTTAAAGTAAGAATTTGTTTACACCCCACTTAAATGTACACCCAAATCGCCTTAGCCTACCTTGTGTGCACTCATCTTTAGTGCATTATTGTGACAACATTTGTTTAAACCCTTAGTTAATTATCTAATTGATTACATGGTTGCTAAGTCGAGTCATATCCTTGTACATATTGTTTTGGGACGATTGGGACTTGTGGGTAAAGTACTAGTGTAATGGAGTAATGGGGAAGAACATCATTTATTACCCCCATATGTACGTTAATATTTTAAAGTACTCCAAATGTTTCGATTATCTTGATTCGAGTCATTAGAATAATTTTATGTAAAGTATGTAAAAGTTCAAGTGTAGGGATGGTACAAAGAATCCCTAGTGATGTATTGTTTTGGATGGTAGGGCAAGAGTGTATGCAAAAAAAAAAAAAAAAAAAAAAAAAAAGAGAAAAAGAAAAGGTGAAGAAAAAGCATACGGACTACCATCCGCCTCTATCTTTTATTTATGTTTTGTTTTGTTCTATGTTTATTAGTTCGTGATTAGTTTAAGTTGAGTCGAGTCTTGGCTTAGCAACGCCTCATTCTACATGTAACTGACCAAGATGATTGACTTGCCACCAGTAAAAATATCCTTATCCAACAAACCGTGTTTTCCTTATCCCTACACCTAACGTTATAACCCTTTGTAAAGACCTCTTTGATAGTTTATCCTAGGTGCTTACGCCAAATGTGGTGGAGGTTTTGATCATTTCCCAAGCCTATGGTAATCTATTTGCTATGACAGGTAATGAGTGATATTTCTCTATTTTCATATATAAATTTACAACACCCGAGAGATGAGAGTATCCAAACACTTAATGTGAGGTGCTAGTGTATAATTTCCGTGCTTGTTTTGACTAAGGTGGAACGATCATTTGTTGTAATTACTTTTATATTAATGTTAAATGACCCCTAACTTGTATTTTGATTGGTGGAAAAGCTCATTTGCTTGAGGACAAGCAAATCCCAAGTGTAGGGATATTTGATGAGACGAAAAGTGTACCGCTTTTAGGGGGTCATTTAAGCCCTAATTCGTGATTATTTAATCAAATATTTCCCTAAATCGTTCCTTTTGTCATTTTAGGTACTTTGGAGAAGAAATCTGGAAAAGGAAGCATTTTGGACGTTTTTGGAGCGAAAAGTGAAGAAAACGGCAAAGTCTCCAAAATCAAGCAGGAAACAGAGCTTGACGGCGTCACGCTTTGTAGGTGACGGCGTCACGTACTGGCAAAAGGATGAATATGAATTTACACGTGACGCGCCAGAAGGTTTTGTGGAATTAAAGGGTGACGGCGTCACGTGTTAATAGATGTAGGCCGTCAAGTGTTAGGTTAAAGAGAGACGGGCCAGAGGATTTTTGAAGGTGACGGCGTCAGGATCATAGACCTGACGACGTCAGATGATATAGAGTGACGGCGTCAAAAGTATTCTTACACGAGAAGGAACCTTAGTGAAACCGCCACAAGTTAATCAAGACAATCATAACTTACGCGCGGAGTAGCTGTCACTGTTTTGGCCATAAAATCTTCATACGAACTCGGATTTGGGTGATTCAAAAGGCCACGCGAAGAGGACGAAAAGATATACATTTTGGTGAAGAAAAGTTGGTCTTGACGCCGTTAAGACGGGCCGGGCAAAAAAGTGCTTATAAATACAACCTTATAACTTCATTATTTGTAAGCCCCAAACCCTAAGTCCGATTCTAGGGTTAGGGTAGGTGTTTTTCCAGCAACTTAGAGGGTTTCAATCACTCCATAAACATCATATATTGGTTTGTTGATTCTATCTTAATTATGTTTTCCATTATCATTGTTGCTTGCTCTTCTTTGATGATGTTTTGCTAATTCACCTTGTGTCTACTTATGATTGTGTGAAACTTGTATATAATTGATTAGATCTTATTGATTCCTTGTTGATGTTTGTGTCTATCTTCATTAATTAGGGTGTGACACTTCAATAGGTCTAATTGGTTTAGCTTATAATTCTTGTTTCCTATTGTCTCTTGGTTAATTGAATGATATCGATGTTAGGCTTAAGAAAACTGGCAGACTTCCAATTGGTAACTTGCTTGAATGTCTTAAGAAACATGAACCAAGGTGTACTAAGGTTATATGGTTGTATTTAATGCATGAGCGAATTCTAGTGATCCCATGTTAGGAGCTTCTTAGCCGGCTCGACATAGGTGTGAAGTAGGAGCTTATAGAGTTGGGGAAGTTCGTACACACCCCCACGAATGGTATTAAGGAATACAACCCGTCAATTAAAACAAGGTGTGACAATTCAATAGGTAGAATTGGATAGCTAGCAAGGAGTAATATATCATAGGTAGACATGCTTCACTTCCCTTGTAGAACCCTAGTTTACTTTCCTTCACATTAGTTTAAGTAGTAGTTTTTTGGTTAGTTGATTAGCAACTAATTCCGCCTCTCCTTCCAAAACCCGAGATTTTTCCTTGCTTTCCATAAAATATAAAAATACAAAAAGAATCATCCCTCACCTCTATACCTAGTAGATAAATTTCAATCCTAACAAACCCTATTCTTTGAGTTGAACGATCAATCCCCCGGTACTTGCCACTTCACTATACTACATCGGTCAGGTATACTGCCTGGTGGGGATTGCAAGCTTCTCGAGATCCCTCGAGAGGTAAAACCTGTTGTAAGGTCGCAAAACCACGCATCAATTTGATAAGTTTACGTTTAATGAGTTTATATTTTGTGATCATTAAAACATAGAGATATGAATAATGTTTTTAGGCATTATTTATGTCAACAGAATTAAGAGGTCTCCTTTTACAGGAGTGATATCTAAGTTATGTGTGACTTTTTAGAATTATTGTGGATTTTTCTGAAGTGTCTCAATGGGTTAGTTAAAGGCAAACTTTCTGTATGTATATGTAGTTAACTTTCTGAACAGGCCTGGAAAGATGATTTTTAAATCAATATTTGTGCTTGGTAATAAAATCTATAAAATTTTTTTAAGGTACTTAACTGATATGGGAATCACTGAGATTTATTTCAGAATTTGTGGTCCTAATTTAGCAGGTCTTAAAAATCATAAGAATGTGATCCAGATTAATTAATAAATCCTAAATAAGTGATGTATGATTTGGATGTACCTATGAGCTCTAAGTTTGATTAATTATGAATGTAACCCTAACTTACTAATTATGGAAACTTACTATTTATGGAAACTTTCTCAAGCTAGAAAGTTGCTCGATATGAAAGGTTACTAATTTGGGAAACTCACTTAATTCGGAAAGTTACTAATTCGAGGAATTTACTAAATATGAAAAGTTACTAAATATAGAAAGTTACTAAATATGGGAAGTCACTAAATTTAGAAAGTTGCTATAAATGGCAGGAAACCCTAATATGTCAATCTGAACAACAATAAGTACTGAATCAGAAATAACTTATGAAATGGTTCTTAAATAATAAGACGATCATTAATTCGTGTAGATGCGCTGAAGAAGGAGTAACATCCGATCCATGTATTTTCTGATATGGTTTCATTACGGTTTGAGGTACAGATATTCTACCCTTTCTCAGTAAGGGTTTCGTTCTCATGACTTTTGGATCCTTGACTTGATTCATTGCTGGATATGATTTCATTCGATATGATTCATTGATATGATCCGTTTGATATTATCATTTGATATGATTCTGTTTGCTATCCATTCTGTTATGATGATCTGTATATTATCTCATTGATATGAGATTCTGTTATGTTGAAATGCTCTGATTGATTATGCTATAGTGGCTCCATTATGATTATGGATAACCTTGTTGTATTTATCTGTTCTGTTGCCCGAGCTAACTAGCCATGGAGGTACCATGGCCATGTTATTGAGGCACCAATGGCATGACACTTTCTGTGGAGAAGTGATTGATCCACGGTGTTCCCTTTTGATATATATGATTATTTGCGCACTTTGGCCATTATGTATACATATGTACAGTCTAGTACTCGCATATGTATTTTGTTTTGTAGGGAGCGTATAGATGCATCCTAGGTGTCGAAAACTAGAAGGGGGGGTTGAATAGTTTTACCGGTTTTTAATTTGTTTCAAAACTTTACTTTTGAAAACCTTTGATTCGAATCTTATGTATAATCAATCAACACCAATATGAACACTAAACTATACTATCTAATGTAAATAATGAATGTAAAGAAAAGAGATGGAAAGATCAAACCGGGATAAAAAGATTTATAGTGGTTCGGTCATGAAGCTCTTCTTCTCCCTACTCCACTCCCCGAGTACCACACTCGAGAGTTTTAAGCACTATGTCAACAAACCTCCCTTCAGGTAGAGAAAACCGTACAACGTCGCTTATCCTAATTTCCGACACTAAGCTAAATGTCGAGTGCTAATCTTAACTAGCACCAATCTACCATGATCTACGCGATCCTTTCTACTTCACACAATCATCACACTTGACTCGATCTACCCGATGTACCCTTGATACCTGAAAATCAGAAAGCATGTAAAATTACCATTTTGCCCCTACAAGTTACAAATTAAATTAAAAGCTTACAAGGTACCAAATAAATCCCAAATTCCTAACAATGAACAAGTTATGATCCTAAATATTTTAACGCTCATTTTAACATTTTTACAAGTCATGAAAATTACCAAAATGCCCTTGGGCGCCTAAAATAATTTAATTTCAATTTCATGATTTAAATATGTTATTAAAGGAAATAAAACACAAATTAATATCAAATTAAATCAAATCAATGCACCAACAATAATCCCGAAATTTCTGGTCAATTATTCCCCCCCCCCCCCTCACTCGGTTTACCTATTTTAAACTCAATCACATCCTACTTTCTTTAAACCTAATTTCCGATTTATGATAAACACACAAAAAAATTCCTTTGAGCCCCATTCGATTTCAACAAACCCTCCAAGCATTTTTTCTGTGATCAATCCACTTCTAAGGAGTGCTGGAAAATTAATTTCGAAGGTGTTCATTGCTCGAATCACCCTTGGTGAATTTTCTTCTATCGCAACACAACAACAAGGTAAAACTCGTGTTTAATTCATTCGATCATCATAAAATCCGATTCTCATTTTTCTCACACTCCTTATAACATGTCCAACCTAGGAAAAATTGGATTGGAGCTGTTCTCACTCGTTTTCTATTTTTGAGAGAATTATTTCTCTTCGACAAGGTATAATTCGAATCTATTCATACGGTCTCTAATAAATTCGTCCAATATTTTTCTCATGATTCTCATGTTGTACATGACCCACGAAAATTGTTTACAAGGTTTTATAAGAGCTCGTGAAGGCGTGGGAGTTTTAAGCTACATCAAGTGCAACAAATTCATTCGGCCCTATCTACACGTCTAAAACTTGGTTTGTCAATTTTCTCATGTTTCTTACTTCCTATGAACGCCATAAAAATTACCCTTTTCGATCCATGCATGGTCTTTATATCGTTTGTGAATTTAATCTATAAATCGAACCCTAATTCTAAAATAAATAAATACGATCGAACCATGGTTGGAAATAATTTTCATGGACTCTATATGATCATGTTAACATAAGAAAAATATGTATTCGATTTATCATGGCCTACAAGATTTAATTTCGAATTAACCTTAAAACCGGATTTTAGAAATAAATTAGGAAAAATATAAAAGTAATCGATCTAGGGTTTTTGGTCATGGATTAGGGTTTGTTTTGGTGTAATAATGGATATGTAATCATGACATAATTATTGGGTTTGGCTAGGGCTTGTTTTCGAATTAATGAAACACTATACGATTTGTTTGAAAATCATAGGGGTCGAAATGTATTTTTATAAAACTCATGGATCACTTTTAGAACTTTATAAATATTAGGGCATGTCGTATAAAAATTATTGGAGGGGCCTTTTGTGTAAAATAATTGTCTAAAGGTTTATTTTGAATTATATATATATATTTATAAATTCGATTTGTAATAAAATTAATTAGAGGGACTAAACTTGTAATTTCTGGAAAGTTGGGGCTGTTTTGAGTAAAATAATGCATTCAGGGGGTTATGTGTCAATTTGATGATTTAATGGGTTAATATGTAATTATTATGAATATAAGATTGAAATTATAAGTTAAAAGGACTAAATATGTAACTTTGTAAACTAGAGGGACCTATTGTGTAAATTCTGTAAAATTAAGGACACATTCTTATAATGTGATAAAATAAGTGACCATGGTGAAACTTTTGAAACTAAAGGGTGTAAAGTGTAACTTTTGAAACTAAAGGGTGTAATGTGTAAATTATGAATTCTTAAGGACCTAATATGCAAATGTGATAAAAGATACCCTAATTCCTGAAATAATGATTTAACTAAGAATGTTGATCCAACTTACTAAATATGGAAACCTTCTAAATAGGGAAACTTTCTAAAAATAGAAACCTGCTAAAAATAGAAAGTTACTTAAAATTGGAATGGGATCTTTAGTAATCATGTCTTACTCCTCTAGGTGTGAAGAGGGAGTGACCTGTGATCATCTTCATCTTATCTTTGTGATTTTCATTGTCAAGCAATAAGGTACAGATATTCTGCTTCTTTGATAAGAGGCCTTCACTCTCTTATTATGACCTCGGTTATTGAACCACCATGATATTGAACCTTTTATGAATATGAACCATGATTATGAACCATGATTATGAACCATGATTATGAACTTATGAAACATGATATTGACCTATGCAAGTAAACTTAAAACATGACCCATGATACTTGACCTTTACCCTCAGTTTGATACTACGAGCCACTCACTAGGCATGAGGGTTTCATGTCCATGTCAGTCGATGCACCGATGGCATGACTCTAGGGCAGGAGAGTGATGACCTGTCCCGTCCCTGCATGTTATGTTTACGTAGAGGCAGATTATGGCCACCTGGGGCGTATGGATGCATCCTAGATTTGTTCATGTACATGTTATGCTATGTTATGCTATGTTATTCATGGTGACTGATGGTGTGTGCGATACACGTCTTTCACACTCTGGGAGTTGATCACTCCAACCCATGATTGAGGACACCCCTCATATTTACAGGATACTAAGAGGTCTCCCCTCTACATGTTTATGGTTACGATTATGATTATGATTTCATGTTATGGGCTCGTAGTGGATTACTGACCTTACTTTACCATATACCTTCATCCCTTACCTTATGACACCATGTATTCTTACCATGTATTCTTACCATGTACTCATGTTTCCTTTCTCATTTACTCATGTATTATTCATTATGCTACTGCTTGTTACGTTATATCTGTTCACTGAGCTCTAGTAGCTCAGCCGCGTTTTCTTTTCCCGCGGCAGGTAATTAAGCTAGGAGTTGGGCATGGCTTTGGGGTTGAGTGCACTTGAGTGGAGCTTGTTCTTTATAGCTTATCTACCATTTGATTTCTTTGGATTTTATGTTGCCATTGTTTAGGCATTGAACTTATGTACTTCTTTTATTTCCTTTCATTTTGGATATAAGTCATGTTGACTTATTATTGGATTATGTATTGACTTCCGCTATTTTGTTTTATGGATACTATGTGTTCTGATATGAAACCATATATTTGTGATATCTTTACCCTTGTCGGGTTGGGGTGTTACAATTTATGGTATCAGAGACAGGTTTCCGAAACCCGTTGGCTTAGGCCTTTGACCTGTGAGGATTGGGTAGACATTAGGTTTTCCTTTCGCGTACTCTTTTCCGTATTCTGCTCTGTCATATTTTGTTTCACCTTGCTAATCGTTTTCATAATTCTATAGATGGTTAACACTCGTCACCAGGAGTATAACAGTGGAGGAGATGCTGAAATCCCCAATCTGGAGGAGATGATAGCTAATGCTGTAGCCCGTCTGCTACCGGGCCTTAACACTGAGGCGGTGGTCAACCGACTTATCAGTGGTGGAGCTGGTCCATCTGGGGGTGCTGGCAGTTCTTCCGGTGGTGGGGGCCGACCCACTACTATTAATGGGTGGTTGGAGAGTTTTAATAAGCTCAAGCCGTTGTCCTTCACTTCTGCTGCTACTCCTCAGGCAGCAGAAGATTGGATCACCCACATGGAGAAACTGTTCGAAGTGTTAGGTTGTGAGGACGGGTTCAAGACTCGTCTGGCTGTGTTCAAACTAGAAGGTGACGCGCTCAACTGGTGGAAAGCGCATAAAGAAGCTAAAGGTGGTGATGCATATGTTCTCGGTTGTTCATGGGCTGATTTCCGTACCACGTTCTATAATCGGTACTTCCCTGCTTCCGAGCAGCAGAGGTTCATTAGGGAGTACAACACTATCTCTCAGCTTGAGTCTGAGCATGCTGGGCAGTATCTGGAGCGGTTTCAGCGATTAGTCAGTTTTGTGGGGCCGCTTGCTGGGGATTCTAAGCAGCAGGCTAGGCAATACAAATGGGGACTCAAAAGGTTAGTAACCTATTTAAGTTGATGGTTGGTACCAACAGACATTAATACATTTTTCTTTTGCTATTGTATTAGGTGGGTACTAGACCGCATACTTAATGATGAGTTTAAGGACCCGGCAGAATGTTGCGACGCTGCTCGCAATATCGAGATATTTCATCAGGGATCTGGGTATAAGAGAAACAGAGATGGGGATAGGATTCAGACTCAGGGTCAGAGCAGGGATTTTAAGGGCCGAAATGACAGGAGTTATGATTCTCGTGGACAGGGGGATCGACGATACGACCATCAGGGTCAGACTGGCAGGAACTATGATCAGAAGAGGTCGGATACTAGAGGGCAGGATTCCAGGTTCACTCCTAGGCAGGGAGATGATCGCTCAGGACGCAACACCAGTCAGAAACAGGGGAGAGACCAGACTGCTAGGGGTAATCAGCAGAGCAGGGCTCCGGGTTCTAATTCTCAGGGAGGTGCATCTGGGGGTTCATATACTTATCCTATTTGTACTACGTGTGGCAAGCGCCACAATGGACCATGTCGTCGGGCTTCTGGGACTTGTTTTGGATGTGGTTCGACAGAGCATCGTGTGAAAGATTGTCCCAAGCAAAACCCGGAGAAAACCGGGAACTATCTACCTCCCCCTCCACCCAACACTGGCCGTGTATATTCTATGACTCGGGATCAGGCGGCTCAGTCTTCAGGTACGATTACGGGCATTTTATATATTGGTGATCACGCTATTTTCACACTTTTTGATACTGGAGCTACACACTCGATTATATCTTTAAACCTGGTTAAGAAACTTAAAATATTACCAACACCACTAAGTAATCAAGTATCCCTCTCTACTCCCATGAAACTCAGTACTCTTATTGATCATGAATACGTAAATTGTCCTATACGATTCGATGACCGGATTCGTTCGGCAAATCTACTCCCTTTGGACATGGTTGATTTCGATGTTATTCTCGGCATGGATTGGTTATCTTTTCATAGAGCCACTATTGACTGTCATGCTCGCAAAGTAATTTTTGGTGATCTAACTCAGCCTGAATTTGTCTTTCATGAAACACGCTCTCTAAAATCTGTGAAAATTATTTCTGCTTTGAAAGCAAGGACTCTAATATCTCATGGTTGCCAAGGTTATTTGGCCTCTGTTAAAGATTCTTCTGCGGAAGGTCCTGATATTAATACTGTTCATGTTGTTCGAGAATTTTCTGATGTCTTCCCTGAAAAACTTCCTGGTCTTGCTCCGGCCAGAGAGGTTGAATTTACTATCGATCTGATTCCCGCGCTGAGCCTATCTCTAAGGCTCCGTACCGGATGGCACCGGTGGAACTCAAGGAGTTAAAGGAACAGTTAGAAGAATTATTGGACTGTGGTTTTATTCGTCCAAGTGTGTCACCATGGGGTGCTCCTGTACTTTTTGTAAAGAAGAAAGATGGGTCTATGCGGTTGTGTATCGATTACCGGGAGTTAAACCGTATAACTATTCGGAACCGTTATCCGCTACCTCGCATCGATGATTTATTCGATCAGTTGCAGGGTGCTAAAGTATTCTCCAAGATTGACTTGCGATCTGGTTATCACCAGTTGCGGGTTAAAGAACAGGACATTTCTAAGACTGCTTTCCGTACCCGGTATGGACATTATGAGTTCTTGGTTATGCCTTTTGGGTTAACAAATGCTCCTGCAGTATTTATGGACTTAATGAACCGGGTTTTTCATGAATTCCTTGATAAATTCGTTATCGTTTTCATCGATGATATTCTGGTATATTCTAAGTCGGCTGAAGAGCACGAGCAGCATTTGCGTACTGTTTTGGGTATTCTGAGGCAGCAGAAATTATACGCTAAATTTTCCAAGTGTGAATTCTGGTTGGACCGAGTTGCTTTCCTTGGTCACGTCGTGTCTGCAGATGGGATTACCATGGATCCAGCTAAGGTCGAGGCTATCACAAAATGGCCAAGACCTACCACGGTAACCGAAGTCAGGAGTTTTCTGGGTTTAGCTGGCTATTATCGACGCTTTGTCGAGGGGTTTTCGAAGTTGGCTTTACCGTTGACTCAATTGATGAGAAAAGGTGAAAAGTTTGTGTGGACGGATGAGCGTGAGCAGAGTTTTGAGGAGTTGAAACGACGGCTAGTTTCTGCACCTATTTTGACCTTACCGTCGGGTTCGGGAGGATTTCAGATTTATAGTGATGCTTCCAAGAAGGGTTTAGGTTGTGTTCTCATGCAAAACGGGAAAGTAATTGCCTATGCTTCCAGGCAGTTAAAACCCTATGAGGAAAATTATCCGACCCATGATCTAGAGTTGGCAGCTGTGGTATTTGCGTTGAAAATATGGAGACATTACTTATACGGTGAATCATGTGATATCTTCACGGATCATAAGAGTCTCAAATACATATTTACCCAGAAAGAGCTCAACATGAGGCAGAGAAGATGGTTGGAGCTTCTGAAAGACTACGACACTAATATCCAGTATCATCCCGGCAAGGCGAATGTTGTTGCCGATGCACTCAGCAGGAAATCGGGTATGATTGCTAGTTTGAATGTCGAGCCTCGTATTCTTCAGGACTTAGAGCGGTTAGAGGTTGAGATATGTGTAAAGGGCGTTAGTGGTTATTGGGCGAGTTTGAAGGTGGAATCGAACTTGATGCTGCGGATTAAGGAAGCCCAGAAGGACGATGGTGAACTTTGGGCTATTGTGCAGAATGTCGAGGAAGGTAAGCAGTCTGAGTTTCGAGTAGATGATAGTGGTATTGTATGGTGTGGAGATCGATTATGTGTTCCTGATGATTCCGATCTACGTGAGGCCTTGTTGACTGAGGCTCATAGTTCTCCTTTTTCTATACATCCTGGTTCAACCAAGATGTATCGGGATCTAAAGCAACATTTCTGGTGGAGCGGCATGAAGCAGGATGTGGCATCGTTTGTAGCTAGGTGTATGACCTGTCAGCAGGTCAAGATTGAACACCAGAGAGCTAGTGGGTTATTACAGCCTTTGGAGATTCCAGTTTGGAAGTGGGATGAAATTTCTATGGATTTTGTTTGTGGTTTACCGTTGACTCGTAGGAAGCATGACGCGATTTGGGTGGTCGTTGATCGGCTAACTAAATCCGCTCATTTCTTACCCATCCGTATGAGCTACAGTGTTAGTAAGCTGTCCGAGATTTTCACGCAGGAGATTGTTAGATTGCATGGCACTCCTTCTTCTATCGTTTCTGATCGTGATCCTCGTTTTACTTCGCGCTTCTGGAAGGGATTACATAAAGTTTGGGGTGTTCGTCTTAAGTTCAGTACCGCTTTTCATCCCCAAACTGATGGTCAGTCGGAGAGGACCATCCAGACATTAGAGGATATGCTACGAGCGTGTGCATTGGAATGGACGGGTAGTTGGGACGACTACCTGTGTCTGGTAGAGTTCGCTTATAATAATAGTTGGCACGCGAGCATTGACATGGCACCTTTTGAGATGTTATATGGGCGAAAGTGCAGAGCACCAGTATGTTGGAATGAGGTAGGGGAGCGTATTCTTGAAGGACCTGAGATGATTGAGGTCACAAATGAAAAGGTTGCCACGGCTAAGGAGAAATTGAAAGAGGCACGGGCTCGTCAAAAGAGTTATGCGGATAAGCACCGTCGGGATCTAGAGTTTAATGTCGGTGACAGAGTATTTCTTAAAGTATCTCCGTTCCGAGGCGTCAAACGTTTTGGTATTAAGGGCAAGCTCAGCCCTCGGTTTATTGGACCCTTTGAAATTCTGGAGCGTATCGGAGAAGTCTCGTACCGTCTAGCTTTGCCACCTCAGTTGGCTCATGTTCATAATGTATTTCATGTATCTCTTTTGAGGGGATACAATTATCATCCTCTACATGTGGCTTCTTATCCGTTTGATCAAATCCGTCCCGATATGACCTTATCTGAAGAACCGGAAGCGGTTTTAGAGCGTCAGGAACGCGTCATGAGAAATAAAGTCATTCCTTTTGTAAAGATTCTTTGGCGGAATCACCCAGCACGTGAAGCAACCTGGGAGACCGAAGAATCAATACGAGCAAGTTATCCTCATTTCATGTTTTGATCTGGTATGTTTCGTTTCGTTTCTGTCATGTTTCCTTTCTTATGTCCTTGCAAATTTCGAGGACGAAATTTTTCTGTTAGTGGGGAAGAAGTTGTAATACCTGAAAATCAGAAAGCATGTAAAATTACCATTTTGCCCCTACAAGTTACAAATTAAATTAAAAGCTTACAAGGTACCAAATAAATCCCAAATTCCTAACAATGAACAAGTTATGATCCTAAATATTTTAACGCTCATTTTAACATTTTTACAAGTCATGAAAATTACCAAAATGCCCTTGGGCGCCTAAAATAATTTAATTTCAATTTCATGATTTAAATATGTTATTAAAGGAAATAAAACACAAATTAATATCAAATTAAATCAAATCAATGCACCAACAATAATCCCGAAATTTCTGGTCAATTATTCCCCCCCCCCCCTCACTCGGTTTACCTATTTTAAACTCAATCACATCCTACTTTCTTTAAACCTAATTTCCGATTTATGATAAACACACAAAAAAATTCCTTTGAGCCCCATTCGATTTCAACAAACCCTCCAAGCATTTTTTCTGTGATCAATCCACTTCTAAGGAGTGCTGGAAAATTAATTTCGAAGGTGTTCATTGCTCGAATCACCCTTGGTGAATTTTCTTCTATCGCAACACAACAACAAGGTAAAACTCGTGTTTAATTCATTCGATCATCATAAAATCCGATTCTCATTTTTCTCACACTCCTTATAACATGTCCAACCTAGGAAAAATTGGATTGGAGCTGTTCTCACTCGTTTTCTATTTTTGAGAGAATTATTTCTCTTCGACAAGGTTAATTCGAATCTATTCATACGGTCTCTAATAAATTCGTCCAATATTTTTCTCATGATTCTCATGTTGTACATGACCCACGAAAATTGTTTACAAGGTTTTATAAGAGCTCGTGAAGGCGTGGGAGTTTTAAGCTACATCGAGTGCAACAAATTCATTCGGCCCTATCTACACGTCTAAAACTTGGTTTGTCAATTTTCTCATGTTTCTTACTTCCTATGAACGCCATAAAAATTACCCTTTTCGATCCATGCATGGTCTTTATATCGTTTGTGAATTTAATCTATAAATCGAACCCTAATTCTAAAATAAATAAATACGATCGAACCATGGTTGGAAATAATTTTCATGGACTCTATATGATCATGTTAACATAAGAAAAATATGTATTCGATTTATCATGGCCTACAAGATTTAATTTCGAATTAACCTTAAAACCGGATTTTAGAAATAAATTAGGAAAAATATAAAAGTAATCGATCTAGGGTTTTTGGTCATGGATTAGGGTTTGTTTTGGTGTAATAATGGATATGTAATCATGACATAATTATTGGGTTTGGCTAGGGCTTGTTTTCGAATTAATGAAACACTATACGATTTGTTTGAAAATCATAGGGGTCGAAATGTATTTTTATAAAACTCATGGATCACTTTTAGAACTTTATAAATATTAGGGCATGTCGTATAAAAATTATTGGAGGGGCCTTTTGTGTAAAATAATTGTCTAAAGGTTTATTTTGAATTATATATATATTTATAAATTCGATTTGTAATAAAATTAATTAGAGGGACTAAACTTGTAATTTCTGGAAAGTTGGGGCTGTTTTGAGTAAAATAATGCATTCAGGGGGTTATGTGTCAATTTGATGATTTAATGGGTTAATATGTAATTATTATGAATATAAGATTGAAATTATAAGTTAAAAGGACTAAATATGTAACTTTGTAAACTAGAGGGACCTATTGTGTAAATTCTGTAAAATTAAGGACACATTCTTATAATGTGATAAAATAAGTGACCATGGTGAAACTTTTGAAACTAAAGGGTGTAAAGTGTAACTTTTGAAACTAAAGGGTGTAATGTGTAAATTATGAATTCTTAAGGACCTAATATGCAAATGTGATAAAAGATACCCTAATTCCTGAAATAATGATTTAACTAAGAATGTTGATCCAACTTACTAAATATGGAAACCTTCTAAATAGGGAAACTTTCTAAAAATAGAAACCTGCTAAAAATAGAAAGTTACTTAAAATTGGAATGGGATCTTTAGTAATCATGTCTTACTCCTCTAGGTGTGAAGAGGGAGTGACCTGTGATCATCTTCATCTTATCTTTGTGATTTTCATTGTCAAGCAATAAGGTACAGATATTCTGCTTCTTTGATAAGAGGCCTTCACTCTCTTATTATGACCTCGATTATTGAACCACCATGATATTGAACCTTTTATGAATATGAACCATGATTATGAACCATGATTATGAACCATGATTATGAACTTATGAAACATGATATTGACCTATGCAAGTAAACTTAAAACATGACCCATGATACTTGACCTTTACCCTCAGTTTGATACTACGAGCCACTCACTAGGCATGAGGGTTTCATGTCCATGTCAGTCGATGCACCGATGGCATGACTCTAGGGCAGGAGAGTGATGACCTGTCCCGTCCCTGCATGTTATGTTTACGTAGAGGCAGATTATGGCCACCTGGGGCGTATGGATGCATCCTAGATTTGTTCATGTACATGTTATGCTATGTTATGCTATGTTATTCATGGTGACTGATGGTGTGTGCGATACACGTCTTTCACACTCTGGGAGTTGATCACTCCAACCCATGATTGAGGACACCCCTCATATTTACAGGATACTAAGAGGTCTCCCCTCTACATGTTTATGGTTACGATTATGATTATGATTTCATGTTATGGGCTCGTAGTGGATTACTGACCTTACTTTACCATATACCTTCATCCCTTACCTTATGACACCATGTATTCTTACCATGTATTCTTACCATGTACTCATGTTTCCTTTCTCATTTACTCATGTATTATTCATTATGCTACTGCTTGTTACGTTATATCTGTTCACTGAGCTCTAGTAGCTCAGCCGCGTTTTCTTTTCCCGCGGCAGGTAATTAAGCTAGGAGTTGGGCATGGCTTTGGGGTTGAGTGCACTTGAGTGGAGCTTGTTCTTTATAGCTTATCTACCATTTGATTTCTTTGGATTTTATGTTGCCATTGTTTAGGCATTGAACTTATGTACTTCTTTTATTTCCTTTCATTTTGGATATAAGTCATGTTGACTTATTATTGGATTATGTATTGACTTCCGCTATTTTGTTTTATGGATACTATGTGTTCTGATATGAAACCATATATTTGTGATATCTTTACCCTTGTCGGGTTGGGGTGTTACACCCGATCTACCCTTGATCCACTTGATCAACACACTAGCCCATAAGCTATAAGAGATCTCCAAGATCTCAACAAGATCACAATGGTCAACTCTCACTTGACTCTATCTAACCAATCTACCCTTGATCAACTCACAAGCTCACAAGCTACAAGAGATATTCAATATCTCCACAAGATCACAATGATCTACTCTCACAAACTCTCAAAAGAAAAATGAACTTGATGTATGCTAGAATACAACAAGTGTGTAACAAATGTTACAAGTGCACTAACTACAACTACAACACTTTGTATCTTCTTTGATACCTTGTGTTCTTCTCTTGCACTAGAAGAGGAATGAAGGTGATCTCGAGTTTGGATGATTGGATCACTCTTTAAACAAAAGAAAACTAAACTAAATAATCAAGAAGAAAAGATGTGGTGAGAGTATTGAACTCAGAAAGTTTTGTGTGAAAAAAGAGGCCCAAAAACTGTGAAGAGGGCTGGTATTTATAGGCAGAAAAAATCTAGCTGTTATGTGGACACGGTACCACTAAATTTAGTGGTACCGTGCCAGGCAAAAACGCTCCTCTTTTTGTCTTTAGTGGTGAAAATTATTTGGGGAAGTTTGGAGCTGATTTTGGAGGGAAAAATAGCTGTTATGTTATTTGAACTTATTTTTCAACAAAACATTTCTTAATTATTCAAAAATAACTTATAAAGTATATTTTTGAAAAAATGTTTTGTCACATTAAAAATGTGATGTTTTAAACACAAATTCACTTCTTTGATCATTTGTCAAGTTGTAAATTTGTTTGTGCATACCTAGAGTGATTTGCATAGAAATGGGATCTTTCGACTAAAAACTTGTTTACGTTAATTTTAACGTAATGTGTTTTCACATTTTGTCATCCTCAAAACTTGAAGTTATCGAAAGATATAAATAACTTTTTTTAGAACATTATTTGCATCAACAATCTCCCCCTTTTTGATGATGACAAAACCTAAACTCATTTTAAGTTAAAATTAATTTTAACAAGTTTTTAATGAGTTTATATCCCATTTCTCCCCCTTTTTGTCGAAGCAAAAAGGTTGCTAAGGCTCCCCCTTGATGTATACCCCCCCTCGTTTGGAGGACACCAAGGAATCGAGCAATGAGTTTTGCTACAAAACAAAGTTAGATGACAAATATACAATATCTAACATGTAGCAATCACGACAAATATCCAACCACAAACAAGAAGATGGCTAAGTAGCCAAATACAAAAAAAAATAAACAACCACATAACATACCAATCCATTAATTAAAAGAAATGTCATACATAAGTGTGACTACATCACAAACACAAAGACAAACAACAAGAAGCATAAATCCTTAATGACTAGAGGCAAACTTCATTTCCAAAAGGGATCCTAAAGGTTTATTGTTGGAAACTAAACATGAACATGTTTAGTTATGTGGGCTAGGAGGAGGTGGAGATGGTGACATGATTGGAGGTGGTGGTGGTGTCAAGAGATGCTCCACATAGGAGAACATGAAATGTATCTCATCCCTTAAGGAGAAGATGAGGTTACAGTTGTGGAGGCAACATAGGCAATTAGCACTATGTAGATCAAATGGATGAGGTTGGATAGGTTGACCCATGATTGCAGAAGGAGGTGGTGGTGAGTTAGTTGGTGATGGGGTTGGCATGTCATAATCTAATGGAGTGATGGGTGAGAGTGTGTAGTCCATGGATGATGGCATGGTGTTGAGAGAGGGAGATGATGAAGTTGTGGTTCTAGTGGAAGATGTTTTGGAAGGAGCATTAGGTGGAAATGGTGAGTGAGGAGTGGCTTGGGAAGGTGGTGTTGTGACTTTATCATCTTTTGTGAGATCAACAAAGAGAGGTTTAGATGGTGGCCTTACGGTTATACTAGGTTTCTTTGAGATGTGGGTTGTTGATCCTTGTGTGGAAGACATGATGATTGAGTGGTGTGAGGTTGAAGATGAGATGCAAGATAAGCTTGCAATGGTGAGGCTTTATATAGGAAAGAGTGGTGGAATTTGAATTAAAGGTGATGGTAGTGTCCTATGGTGTAGTGAAGGAATCTTGAGGTGTATGTGAGTTTGCAAAATTTTGCAGGTTTAAGGTTATGGATGCAGGGATCTAAGGGAAACAGTGAAAATTCATCAAACAAGGGCACGGTACCACTAAATACCACACGGTACCGTTAAATTTAACGGTACCGTGACCTGGAAGTCACGAATTTTCCTGTGCAGCCTAGTTCTGGGCAGCTAAGGGAGAGTTTTCTAGCGGAACTATTTCCAGGAAATGTTAGTGCCTCAAATCACTAAAGATTTATTTGCCTAATATGTCCCATATTAAGCTACTTCTAGCTATAAAAGATTATCATGCAACTTTCTAAGATAATCTATAAGCATGCAAACAAAAAAGGACAAAATAAGCTATCATCCAAGAATCATATAAAAATTCATGCAAGGTGATAGAATAAATGTCAAGCATGCAAAATAGCAAAGAGTATTAATCCCTAATATAATTCAGCATAGAAAAATCCTAATTATAAAAATAGTTTCATTGGCTTGAGCACACCCTCATTCATCATCACACGACGAAACATCATAGCACGATACTAAACTATCATCATAATTTCTTTGAGATGATGTACATTCCCAATATAGAGAGGTGTAGGTGTTTTGAGTTAGAGGAACCATGGTGGGATCAACAAGGAGATATTGATTGTTTTGGAGGTGAGTGAATGAGTTCATGACAAAACGGTATAGGCGAGTCAACAACATGCCATAGGGTATCGCCTTATTTAGTCGACCCCTGACACCGACAATTCTCCTTGCCACAAAGTATGCAAGATTGTAGGGTTGTTCGGTGACTAGACAATACAACATATGAGCACAACACGCCGGAAGGTGCTCACGGTTGTGAGGAAGACAAAAGACATTTTCACAAATGACTTCTATCCATCTACGTAGATGTGGATGAATTTCATCAACATAGACTCTTAGTGGATGTAAGTCATAGTCATGAGACTCACGGAACTCAATATCACCGTTTTCTTTAAGAAAACCATGAACTTTTTGAGGAAGACGAATGTGTTCTTTAATATCAAATGGAGTGGGAATGAGGGTATTGTAAGGACCAGACTCAATTTGGTGACTCGTGAGGGTTTTGAGAGACCAACCTTCCGTATAGGAACATTGCCCATGGTTCGGAAGTTCAAGAATGTGAGCAAATTGGTCGAGAGTGAGTGAGATTTCTTGGTTTTGTATCACGAATTGAAGAGACAAATTTTTATCCTCGTTATGTACGAGTTTAACTTTTCTATAGAACTCAAGGACAAATCGATGACAGATTTGATCATTAATCCTAAACAAGCAATCGAATCCGATTTCTTGAAACATGGTTTGGATATGATCTTGGTTGAGAAAGACGAGACTCTAGGTTATGGAAACTTTGTATGTGACAAAGTGGGGTGTTTGGTTCAAGTGAAGGTTTGGGAATGTACTCGACTGTCAGTTCATGATCGTAATCAAACATGTGATATCTCTTGTTACCTATGAAAAATTTATCAAAGATTAAAATGGAGAATATTTCATTTAAAGACACGTGCCTAGTGTGTGCCTATATGCAAACTATGTGGAGGTGCGGTAATCTCGACTCTAGAACTAAAAATAATGAGATTACCCAAACACTCCTAACTTCACTTTTGCTCAACTGAATATGTCGATAAATACATATTAGTTATGTAATTCGATCAATATTCGTGAGATCAAGTATGCATGAAAAACGTTTTTAGTTTGTATCAACAATGCACGAAAAATGTTTCATGATCCTAGTTTCGTGAAATTTTTTGAAAACAATAGAATTGCGGTTTTGGCGACTTCAATGTATTGGCGCCAAAAATTTGAAAAGTTAAAATGTTAATGACTCCTAATCCTAATTGCAAATATTCTAGACATGATTCCTATTAAACCTACTTAATCTAATAAAACCAAGGTTTGAACCAAAATATGTGGTTTAAGTAAGTTTATGCAAATCCTATGTTAAGGGAGTCATGAAGGTTATACATTGCCTAATCCTAGTCCTAATTTCATAAAGACTCAATCAAAATTAAAAAACCCCAATTCAATTTTCATGTATGAGCAAACCCTAGACTCAATATTAAAGAAAAGTAGAGTCAAATGACTTACAAGTCAGGCTGAAGAAGTGAAAGTAGTTGGTAATCTTGAGAATCAATTCCTTGAATTAGATCTTGAAGGGGTGTAATTGAATTTTGGGTTGTGAGGTTTGGTTTTGACAGCAATTGCAGAAGTTGGAAAAGTTTAAAATGAATAATGTGGGAAAAGAGGACAGAAATACGAACTGTATCAGATACACGGTACAACGGTACCCTTAAATTTAATGGTGTCGTGCCACTTTAGTCGTGTCGTGATCTGCTGGGATGAATTTTCGTCCCATTTTGATTTTTGACGAATAAGTCTCGCTGTTTTAGTGAGACTTTTTGACACGAGGAAAGAATTTATACCTAATAAATCATTTTGACTAGAAGAACCTAGACTAGACGAAATGAGATGACTTTAATATTTCCAGTGAAATATTCAAGTAGTCATACGAGGGATGTGATGAACGACTCAATATTTCCAGTGAAATATTTAAAGAGTCATGAGACGAGACACACGAGATGACTTTAATATTTCCAGTGAAATATTTAAATAGTCATAAGATTTATGGAATATGTTCCATCATTCCTAGACCTAGACGAAGATAGTAGAAGGATTCTCGTTTGAGAGGTTTGGTCAGGATGTCAACGATATTGTCTTGAGAGGGAACTTTCTCAATAGAAATGTTTCCTTTCTGAACGTTATCGTGAAGGAAGTGGTGACGAATTTTGATGTGTTTTGTACGAGAGTGTTGAACGGGGTTTTTGCTCAATTCAATAGCACCTTTGTTATCGCACATAATGGGAACGTCATCTAGATGGATGTCACAGTCAATAAGAGATTGTTTCATCCATAGTGCTTGTTGACATGCCTTTTCGGCGCTTACATACTCGGCTTCGGTCGTGGAGATAGCAAGAGCCGTTTGTTTCTTGGAGAACCAAGAAGTTAGACAACAACCCATGAAGGTACAAACACCACTCGTACTTTTTCCATCCACATAATCTCCCGCATGATCAGAGTCAGCATATACAACAGTTTCTACGCCGGTCCATTTGGGATAGAATAATCCCAAGTGTATAGTGCCTTTAATGTATCGGAAGATACGCTTAACCACTTCAAGGTGAGAGGTTTTGGGATCCTCTTGAAAGCGAGCACAAATGCAGACACTAAACATGATATCGGGCCTACTTGCCATGAGGTATAATAAACTTCCTATCATACCTCTATACTTAGTGCTATCCACAGACTCACATTCTTCATCTTTCGGGAGTTTCGTTTCCGTGGATATGGGAGTTTTCACGGGCTTAGACTCTTCTAAACTAAATTTCTTAAGGATCTCCTTACTATACTTAGATTGATTAAAGAAGATACCATCTTCCATTTGTTTTATTTGTAGACCAAGGAAGAAATTTAATTTGCCCATCATGTTCATCTCAAACTCGTCACGCATGATCTTAGAGAAATCATCGCACAGTTCTGGACAAGTTGAGCCAAATACGATGTCGTCGACATATATTTGAACAACGATGAGATGTGAATTTCATTTCATTGTGAAAAGTGTGTTGTCAACCATTCCCATGGTATATTAATGTTCAATCAAGAATGCTTTTAGTCTATCGTACCAAGCTTTAGGAGCTTGTTTGAGACCATAGAGTGCTTTCTTGAGTTTATAAACATGATTCGGTTTCTCGAAATCAATGAATCTTGGAGGTTGTGCAACGTATACCTCCTCGTTGATATAACCATTTAGGAATGCACTTTTCAAGTCCATTTGGTATAATTTAAATTCTAAGGCGCAAGCATAGGCAAGGAGTATCCTAATAGATTCTAATCTAGCTACGGGTGCATAAGTTTCATCGTAATCTATTCCTTCTTGTTGGTTATAGCCTTGTGCAACCAACCTTGCCTTATTCCTAGTTACGACGCCATTTTTGATGAGTTTATTCCTAAACACCCACTTAGTTCCTATGATGGTTTAATTCTTAGGTGGATGTACTAAATCCCAAACTTGGTTTGTGGTGAATTGATTTAACTCTTCTTGCATGGCAACTACCCAACTTTCATCCTTAATTGCTTCACCGACATTATTAGGTTCTACGGTAGATATAAAAAAAAAGAAATTACTTTTGTTTTGTGCTTGTGACCTAAGAGTTCTTTGGTTTTGGTTTCCTATGAAATTTTCAATAGGATGGTTCTTGGATTCCTTAATGTTGACAACTTCGTCAACTTCAACTTTTTCATCCTCAATGTCATTTTCTAAGGTTTTCTTGCCATTAACTTTAATGGCTTCTTCCTCATCCAAGTCATCATCCACCAAGGGTGATGTCTTAGTTGGTGGAGGACTTTCATTGAATGTTACACTGAGTGATTCTTTGACTTTCATTGTTTCCTTGTTTACAATAACATAGGCTTTACTATTTTTGGGAGTAACATAGGAAAACACCTTTGTAAGACTTTGGGTCAAACTTGGTGAGCTAGTCTTTAGTGTTTAGTATGAAGCACTTGCTTCCAAACACTCTAAAGTAATCAAGAGTAGGTTTCCTACCATTCATGATTTCGTATGGTGTTTTTCCAAAAATAGGTCTAATTAGAATCCTATTTAGTATTTAAGTTGAGGTGTCCACCGCATTATACCAAAACTTTTGCGGAATTGATTGTTCATTCAACATCGTTCTACTCATCTCTTGTAGAGTACGATTTTTCCGCTCAACTACCCGATTTGATTGTGGAGTGCGTGGAGCCGAGAAATTGTGTGTAATATCATTAGCATCACAATATACTCCAAATTGCACTTCATTATCAAATTCCCGACCATGATCCGTCCTAATTGAGACTATTTTACACCCTAGTTGATTTTGGACCTCCTTACTAAAGATTTCGAATTCCTCGAATGCTTTTGTCTTATTCTTAAGGAATCTAGTCCAAGTATACCTAGAGTAGTCATCAACTATTACTAATGTATAGTAATTTCCTCTGTAGCACCTTACGACTGATGGACCAAATAAGTCCATGTGAAGGAGTTCTAGGCATCTAGAGGTCGAGACCATATTCTTAGCTTTGTGACTAGAATGAGCTTGTTTTCCAACTTTACAAGCATCACAAAAGTGTTTATCAAACTTAATCTTAGGTAGGTTTCTAACTAGTTCCTTAGACGCCAATGATTGTATTAAGCGCATATTGGTGTGTGATGAAGCGAAAAGTGTACCGCTTTTAAGGGGTCATTTAAGCCCTAAATCGTATTTATTTGATCAAATATTGCCCTAAATCGTTCCTTTTGTCATTTTAGGTACTTTTGAGAAGAAATCTGGAAAAGGAAGCATTTTGGACGTTTTTGGAGCATAAAAGTGAAGAAATCGACAAAGTCTCAAAATCGGCTGAAAAGTACCTTTGACGGCGTCAGGGATTGCCCTGGACGGCGTCATGGCTTGGCAAGAAAAAGGTGGATATGAAAATTACTCATGATAAGCCAGAGAATTTTGCATGAAAAATCTGACGGCGTCACCCTTTGAAGTGATCAAGGTCGTTACGGCTTAATTTAAAGAGGGACGGCGTCAAGCCATAATCTGACGGCGTCAAGCCTTGATAAGCCAGAACGGATTTTGGAGGTCTAAAGAGGGACGGCGTCAGGAAGGCCATCCGGGAACCCTAAAAGCGGCGAGGTGACGGCGTCAGAATCTACAACGTGACGCCGTCAGCCCTTAATCTCTATATATAGTTTTGCAATTTTTTGTCATTAGTGTGGAACTTTGTGTGTAATTTTGGGAGGAAACCCTAAGACGATTTTAGCAGCTTTTTCAAGGCTTTTTGCCTTGAGATCTTCCATGTTACATTGAAGATAAGTTATCAATTAATCATTCAATATGTTTATGTGTTGTTTGATTCTATCTTGTTCTTGTCTTTTGTTTAACATGCTAGGCTAGGTTTTCTTTATGTTTGCTTAGATCTAATGAAACCTAGCTATTGATTATTGGTTATTAGTGTGTTATTAGTTGTATGGGATGATTGTTCATCTATGTTAGGCTTAAGAAAACTGGCTAACTTCCTATTCGGTAACTTGCTTGAACGTCGTAAGAAACATGAACCAATGCGTACTAAAGGTTTTTATGGTTGTATTTAATGCATGAGCGAATTCTAGTGATCCCATGTTAGGAGCTTCTTAGTCGGCTCGACATAGGAGTGAAGTAGGAGTTCATAGAGTTGGGGAAGTACGTACGCCACCCCACGATTGGTATTAAGGAATACACCCGTCATCCACGCAACTAATACACACTAATAAATCGGTAAAAGATAGTTAGGGAGTAAGGAAATCTAAGTAAACACATTTCTCTCCATATAAGTTTCACCACCTTTTCATTTTCTGTTATTTTATTTTATTTGCATTCGTAGTAACTTGGGTTGGTTGACTAGCAACTAATTCCGCCCACTCTTTCAAACCCGAGATTTTACTTGCTTTCATAAAATTATAAAAACATAAAAAGAATCTTCTCTCACCCTTAGACCTATTAGAGTAGTTTTTCATACCTAACGAACACTATTCCCTGTGGAGAACGATCAATCCCCCGTACTTACCACTACACTATACTACATCGGTCAGGTACACTGCCTGGTGGGGTTGTAAGCCTCTTGAGATCCCTCGAGAGGTAAAACCTGTTGTAAGGTTGCAAAACCACGCATCAAGTTTTTGGCGCCGCTGCCGGGGAATAGTTATTGTTTAGGTTGAATTTTTATTTTATAGGTCTACTCACTAGATTCCTTTCTAGTGAGATTTTTTTTTTTCTAGGTTTTCTTTAGTCTATCTTTTTTCTTCGTTTCTTTGTTCGTAACCATTACCATCCGACATCATGGAAGGTGGTAATATCCTCGATCCCAACAACCCACCACAACAACCACCACCTCCTAGAGCCCGTACTTTAGGAGAGTACTCCCGTCCTAGCCACCATGGCTATCGAAACATCATTGAGCTCACTCAAGGAGCCAATGTCACTCCCTTGCGATCCGACACCATCCGGTTGGTGCAAAGCGGATGCGCATTCCATGGACTTCGTTCTGAAGATCCTAATCAACATCTCAAGGACTTTCTCAAAATTGTTGATTCTATAGACCTTGATGTTGCCACTCGAGAGACGACCCGACTGCGTCTCTTTCAATTCTCTTTGCTGGACCAAGCTAGTCAATGGCTAGAGCGTCAACCCGCAGGATCCATCACCTCTTGAGATGATCTCACTACTCGTTTCCTTGCTCAGTTTTTCCCACCGGGAAGAACTACCAAGCTAAGGAATGATATCTTGATGTTCCAACAACGTCAAGGCGAAACCCTCTACGAGGCATGGACTCGATTCAAGGACTTACTCCAAAAAGTCCCTCACCATGGCATAGAACTTTGGCTCCAAGTCCAAATCTTCTATGACCATATCAATCTCTCCACGAGGCAAACCATTGACCAATCGGCCAGTGGTAAGCTACGTGATCTAAGTGCGGAACAATCATGGGCTCTCCTAGAAGATCTTGCTCTTTATGACAACGAAAGTTGGAGTGATCCCCGTGATTTGAATAAAACGGTCAAGGCAATATCCTTGCCTTCGAACAATTCAAGCACTTCCGACCATAGGATCATAGAACTTGAAGACCAAGTCAAGTTTCTCATGAAATCCTACGAGGCTCCTAAACCTTCAAGCCAAGTGAACAAAATCACTTCTTCATGTGAATTATGTAGTGGTCCCCACGACACTCGTGATTGCATGGAACTCCCCGAACAAGCTTTTGCGGACTACGCATACTCGCGTACCGACAGAGCGGGAGACAAGTGGTACACTTTCAAACCCGAGCCAAACCCCTACGGTGATACATACAACCCCTCATGGAAAAATCACCCGAACCTTAGGTGGAAACAAAACCAAAACGCACAACAAACCAATTCTTCCAACCCACCTAATCATTTCCAATCAAGCGGTTCCAACTCGAACCGTACTTTCAATAACAATCCTTCCAACAATTATGGTAGTACCAATAACTTTGAAGGATTGATGTCCCAATTTATGGCATCTCAAGAAGCTCGGATAGCTAAGTTTGAATCCGAATTCAATCAACAACAAACGGAGATGACCAATAAGATTGACACTTTGTTGAAAGCCCTCAATGACCGAGAAATGGGAGCACTCCCTAGCAACACGGTCAAGAACCCGAAACTAAACGTCAACGCTATTTCATCGGTTTCGTCCCCTAGTTCTTGTCCACAATATTATTCGGTCAATTCCATGAGCACGTGTTTCAAACAAACCCAAGTCATAGTTGAAACACCTCCCACTCAAAACCTTGATGAAGAATTCAAGGAGCTCCACCTTGAAAGTCCGGTTATTGATGTGTTGGATGAGAAGAAGCTCAAGTTAGGCGAAAAAGGGACCGCCTTCGTTCAAAACAAGCTACCTTAGAAGTTAGATGATCCGGGCTTATTTGTTCTACCTTGCAAGATCGGTAATTCGGAGGCTTATGACACATTAGCCGATCTTGGATCAAGCCTTAACCTACTTTCGTTACCTCTCTACACCTCTCTAAAACTTGGAAAACTTGAAGAAACCGAGGTGATAATAGGTTTAGCGGATGGGAGTGTTGCTTACCCGGTTGGAGTAGTTAAGGACGTGTTAGTACACATTGGAAAACTAACCATTTTAGCCGATTTCCACGTCCTTGATATGGTTAGCGACCCTACATGCCCCTTGTTGATAGGTAGAGGATTTTTGGCGACCGCTAGTGCTATGATTGATTGTAAGGAATCCAAGATAGCGGTAGGAGAAGGAGATACTTGGTCAGTCTATGATGTGAAGAAACATGCCTATAATACTAGTGATGAACCAACACCCCATTGGTTAGAAGTAAATAGGAGACCATCTAGATATGGACCTTGGATCGATAGAGACTTCATAGGACCCCAACGCCCATTTTACCTAGAAGAGGACTTTGTTAACCGAACACATACGGTAGAGCAACTCTTGGCTAGGGACACTGAATTGGATCCATTTGAAGACCCTCTAGTTTTTAGGAAGATGATTGATTTCCTAGGAGTTTTGCCAATTAACCTAGGAATGAATAAGTGGACTTGTGAGGAAGATGATCATAAGTGGGATTGGGACAAACCACCCAAAGATGGAGATGGGTCATGGCATATTAAGATGACATTGTATGACCCGGATGGAGAGAAGTTTGAAAAGATATATTGTACTAAGTGGACCAATAGGAAACTTCAATCCAAGCTTAACCCTAAAGACGTCCTCGATGACGAACTCACTTACATAGGGTAGAAGGACTTTGAGTCTAGCTACAAGACTCGTTAATAAAGAAAAGCGCTTCTTGGGAGGCAACCCAAGTTTTATTTGCTTTGTGTGTTTATTTCTTTGTTTGTTTGATTTTATTTGTTTCCGTATGTGTGTTTAATTTTTATTCTTATTGATTCATGTTCAAAAACTAATTTGTGAAAATGCTTTATCTTGTTTTTAACTTCGTCTTAACTACATATAAAGGTATTTTGCAAAAGTTAAGTGTAAGGGAAATCCAAATCGGTTTATTAGAACAAATGAACATGAATCATAATAATAATAAATTAACATACATATTAGTATTTGTTTGAGTCAAATGCTTGTATCGAGTCATAATGATGTTTTGCAGGATTTCCAGGAAGTAAGGTATAGGTTTTTCCAAAATTTTTCCGGAAACTTAACATGAGAATTCTGTCAGATCATTTCTGACGGCGTCAGGATTTACAACCTGACGGCGTCAGGGTTAATTTTCTGAAAATTTTTGAAAGTTTTGTTTTCATAAAAAGTTTTTATCAAATCTCTAACTTATAATCTCAAGGAATCTACAAAATTATCATTCCACAAGCATTATATCCTTATATATAGAGTTTTGCCCGCCGATGTTATGCAGGTTTTCGTGTTTGTTTTCTTAGGTTTAACAGGTTATTTTGGACAGGGAAATGTTTGTTGGATCAAGCTTATGGCGATGCATTAGTCATGGAGCTTCAACATTACTTTGAAAGAAGATCTAACCGTGTTACCACATTATCCACCGAGCGAATCAGGGGAGTATTTGATTTCATTCTTTTACCTTATTACTTTTACATCTTGTTATTTGAACATTGGGGACAATGTTCATCTTAAGTGTAAGGGGGGGTAAAAGTACGATTAGAGAATGCTATTACGCTTGATTTTTGTTTGTTTAATAGTAGATGTGTAATAAAACTGAGATAAATACTTGTTAGGGCAATTTTAGTGCCAAATTTAAATTTTTTTACAACATATAGGAGTGAAACTTCGATCTTAATGAGCGTGTCACGGATAGGAGTTATATGACTAGCACAAAAACCGTACCACTAAAAAATTTTCCACCCCCAAATATGTGAGGTTCACCCTAGAATTGGTAGGAAAAGCATTTATGCTATGATGTGTGTACCGGTAGCACTTAGATTCTAGAACTTGCGTTAGGACCATTCCGAGGCCACAAGTGAGACTACATTCGTGTAGTTAGATTTACTACATGATAAGAGGCATTAGGATTAACCCATTGTTTTACACCTGTGTTTTTGTTATAATTACTTTGGCTACATTGGTCAAGTAATTCTCCCACACCCTTTGCGTTGTACCCATCTTTGGTACACGATACCCCTAGTACACCCCTCAGAGCCTATCTTTTTGTTTCGACCTTTAAGCATTTTACTTGCAGGTTACACCCCACTAAAATGTACACCCAAATCGCCTTAGCCTACCTTGTATGCACTCATTTTTAGTGCATTATTGTGACAACATTTGTTTAAACCCAAGTTAATTATCTAATTGATTACATGGTTGCTAAGTCGAGTCATATCCTTGTACATATTGTTTTGGGACGATTGGGACTCATGGGTAAAGTACTAGTGTAATGGAGTAATGGGGAAGAACATCATTTATTACCCCCATATGTGCTAAATATTTTAAAAGTACTCCAAGTTTTTCGATTATCTTAATTCGAGTCATTAGAATAGTTATTTGTAAAGTTATGTAAAAGTTCAAGTGTAAGGGGAATGCAATGCCCCTATGATGTATTATTTTGGATGGTAGGGCAAAAGTGTATGCAAAAAAAAAAAAAAAAAAAAAAAAAAAAAAAAAAAAAAGAGAAAAAAAATCAAGAAAAATGCAAAAAAAAATGAGAAAACGAAAAATAGAAAAAACATACGGACTACCATCCCGTTTCATTTTATGTTTATTTTATGTTTTTGTTATTTTGTTTTTAGCTTAAGATTGAGTCGAGTCTTGGCTTAGCAACATTGTATAGTACATGTAATTGATCAAGATCTTTAACTCGCCACCAGTAAAATATCCCTTATCCAACAAAACCGTGTTTTCCTTTTCCCTACACCTAACGTTATAACCCATGTAAAAGCCCTCTTTGATAGTTTATCTTAGGTGCTTACGCCTAGTGGAGGAGGTTTTCGATCCTTTCCCAAGCCTATGGTAATCTATTTGCAATGACAGGTAGTGAGAGATATTATCCGTTTTCATTTATGAGATTTATTTTGATGACACTTGAGAGATGTGAGTATCTAAACACTACTTGTGAGGTGCTAGTGTGTAATCTCCGTGCTTATTATGATTAAAGTGGAACGACTATTTATTGTAATTACTTTTATATTAGTGTTAAATGACCCCTAACTTGTATTTTGATTAGAATAAAAGCGCATTTGCTTGAGGACAAGCAAATCTCAAGTGTAAGGGTATTTGCTGAAGCGAAAAGTGTACCGCTTTTAAGGGGTCATTTAAGCCATAAATCGTATTTATTTGATCAAATATTGCCCTAAATCGTTCCTTTTGTCATTTTAGGTACTTTTGAGAAGAAATCTGGAAAAGAAAGCATTTTGGACGTTTTTGGAGCATAAAAGTGAAGAAATCGACAAAGTCTCAAAATCGGCTGAAAAGTACCTTTGACGGCGTCAGGGATTGCCCTGGACGGCGTCATGGCTTGGCAAGAAAAAGGTGGATATGAAAATTACTCATGATAAGCCAGAGAATTTTGCATGAAAAATCTGACGGCGTCACCCTTTGAAGTGATCAAGGTCGTCACGGCTTAATTTAAAGAGGGACGGTGTCAAGCCATAATCTGACGTCGTCAAGCCTTGATAAGCCAGAACGGATTTTGGAGGTCTAAAGAGGGACGGCGTCAGGAAGGCCATCCGGGAACCCTAAAAGCGGCGAGGTGACGGCGTCAGAATCTACAACGTGACGCCGTCAGCCCTTAATCTCGATATATAGTTTTGCAATTTTTTGTCATTAGTGTGGAACTTTGTGTGTAATTTTGGGAGGAAACCCTAAGACGATTTTAGCAGCTTTTTCAAGGCTTTTTGCCTTGAGATCTTCCATGTTACATTGAAGATAAGTTATCAATTAATCATTCAATATGTCTATGTGTTGTTTGATTCTATCTTGTTCTTGTCTTTTGTTTAACATGCTAGGCTAGGTTTTCTTTGTGTTTGCTTAGATCTAATGAAACCTAGCTATTGATTATTGGTTATTAGTGTGTTATTAGTTGTATGGGATGATTGTTCATCTATGTTAGGCTTAAGAAAACTGGCTAACTTCCTATTCGGTAACTTGCTTGAACGTCTTAAGAAACATGAACCAATGCGTACTAAAGGTTTTTATGGTTGTATTTAACGCATGAGCGAATTCTAGTGATCCCATGTTAGGAGCTTCTTAGCCGGCTCGACATAGGAGTGAAGTAGGAGTTCATAGAGTTGGGGAAGTACGTACGCCACCCCACGATTGGTATTAAGGAATACACCCGTCATCCACGCAACTAATACACACTAATCAATCGGTAAAAGATAGTTAGGGAGTAAGGAAATCTAAGTAAACACATTTCTCTCCATATAAGTTTCACCACCTTTTCATTTTCTGTTATTTTATTTTATTTGCATTCGTAGTAACTTGGGTTGGTTGACTAGCAACTAATTCCGCCCACTCTTTCAAACCCGAGATTTTACTTGCTTTCATAAAATTATAAAAACATAAAAAGAATCTTCTCTCACCCTTAGACCTATTAGAGTAGTTTTTCATACCTAACGAACACTATTCCCTGTGGAGAACGATCAATCCCCCGTACTTACCACTACACTATACTACATCGGTCAGGTACACTGCCTGGTGGGGTTGTAAGCCTCTTGAGATCCCTCGAGAGGTAAAACCTGTTGTAAGGTTGCAAAACCACGCATCAGTGTGACCTAGTCTCCTATGCCATAGAGTGGAATTATCATCTATGGTTGCTAGGCAAATCTTATTCTGAGGCTTATTTCCTATTTTCATAACAAATAAGCCATTCTTTGTAGCATATTCATAACACATAAACAAACATATGATGAGATTTTGGGCCGAATAGAATAAAGGGTTTTAGAGAGAGAAAGTGAGTTGGGAACTAGAGAGAGAAAGAGATGTTGTATTATGTGAGAATGGTAAGAAGTTCCAACCCTCTCCCTAGGTGGATAGGGGTATTTATAGTACTAATATTTGTGCCCCGAGTGGGCTGTGGAGTAAGCTGACAGTGGGTAAAGACCCGACCCACTCCACGAGTTCTTTAATAACTAATCTATATTAACTTACTAATATTATCCTACGAGCTATTCAATGCTAATGAGTTCACGGGGTGACCGAGTCTTCACATGAATATTTATATTCCTAACAATCTCCCTATAAGGGAGGTCACCCCAGAAATTACATTTTGAATTATAGTTGATGCGTGGTTTTGCAACCTTACAACAGGTTTTACCTCTTGAGGGATCTCAAGAGGCTTACAACCCCACCAGGCAGTGTACCTGACCGATGTAGTATAGTGTAGTGGTAAGTACGGGGGATTGATCGTTCTCCACAGGGAATAGTGTTCGTTAGGTATGAAAAATTACTCTAATAGGTCTAAGGGTGAGAGAAGATTCTTTTTATGTTTTTATAATTTTTTATGAAAGCAAGTAAAATCTCGGGTTTGAAAGAGTGGGCGGAATTAGTTGCTAGTCAACTAACCCAAGTTACTACAAATGCAAATAAAATAAAATAACAGAAAATAAAAAGGTTGGTGAAAACTTATGTGGAGGAAAATGTGTTTACTTAGATTTCCTTACTCCCTAACTATCTTTTACCGGTTGATTAGTGTGTATTAGTTGCGTGGATGACGGGTGTATTCCTTAATACCATTCGTGGGGTGGCGTACGTACTTCCCCAACTCTACAAGCTCCTACTTCACTCCTATGTCGAGACGGCTAGGAAGCTCCTAACATGGGATCACTAGAATTCGCTTGTGCATTAAATACAACAATAAAAACCTTTAGTACGCATTGGTTCATGTTTCTTAAGACGTTCAAGCAAGTTACCGAATAGGAAGTTAGCCAGTTTTCTTAAGCCTAACATAGATGAACAATCATCCAATACAACTAATAACACACTAACAACCAATGATCAATAGCTAGGTTTCATTATATCTAAGCAAACACAAGATAAATCTAGCCTAACATGTTAAACAAAAGACAAGAACAAGATAGAATCAAACAACACATAGACATATTGAATGATTAATTGATAACTTATCTTCAATGTAACATGGAAGATCTCAAGGCAAAAAGCCTTGAAAAAGCTGCCAAATTCGTCCTAGGGTTTTCACACACAAAGTTCCCCAATAAGTTCCACCCTAATGACAAAAAATTGCAAAACTATATATAGACTTTCATATCTGACGGCGTCACGTTATGGAGTGTGACGCCGTCACCTCGCCGCTTTTAGGGTTCCCGGATGACCTTCTTGACGCCGTCCCTCTTTAGCTCTCCAAAATCCGTTCTGGCTTATCAAGGCTTGACGCCGTCAGATTTAGGGTGACGCCGTCCCTCTTTAAATTAAGCCGTGACGACCTTGATCATATTAAAGCGTGACGCCGTCAGAATTCCATGCAAATTTCTCTGGCTTATCATGAGTAAATTTCACATCCACCTTTTCTTGCCAAGCCGTGACGCCGTCCAGGGATAATCCTGACGCCGTCAAAGGTAATTTCCAGCATGATTTTGAGACTTTGTCGTTTTCTTCACTTTTATGCTCCAAAAACGTCCAAAATGCTTCCTTTTCCAGATTTCTTCTCAAAAGTACCTAAAATGACAAAAGGAACAATTTAGGGCAATATTTGATCAAATAAATACGATTTAGGGCTTAAATGACCCCTTAAAAGCGGTACACTTTTCACTTCATCAAATACCCTTACACTTGAGATTTGCTTGTCCTCAAGCAAATGCGCTTTTATTCTAATCAAAATACAAGTTAGGGGTCATTTAATGCTAACATAAAAGTAATTACAACAAATATTCGTTCCACTTTAATCATAATAAGCATGGAGATTACAAACTAGCACCTCACAAGTAGTGTTTAGATACTCACATCTCTCAAGTGTCATCAAAATAAATCTCAAAAAATGAAAACGGATAATATCTCTCACTACCTGTCATAGCAAATAGATTACCATAGGCTTGGGAAAGGATCGAAAACCTCCTCCACTAGGCGTAAGCACCTAAGATAAACTATCAAAGAGGGCTTTTACATGGGTTATAACGTTAGGTGTAAGGAAAAGGAAAACACGGTTTTGTTGGATAAAGGATATTTTACTGGTGGCGAGTTAAAGATCTTGATCAATTACATGTACTATACAATGTTGCTAAGCCAAGACTCGACTCGATTTAAGCTAATGAAAGAAAATAACAAAAACATAAAATAAACATAAAATGAAACGGGATGGTAGTCCGTATGTTTTTTCTACTTTTCTTTTTCTCATTTTTTTGTATTTTTCTTGATTTTGATTTTTTTTTCATACACTTTTGCCCTACCATCCAAAATAATACATTATAGGGGCATTGCATTCCCCTTACACTTGAACTTTTACATAACTTTACAAATTACTATTCTAATGACTCGAATTAAGATAATCAAAACACTTGGAGTACTTTTAAAATATTTAGCACATATGGGGGTAATAAATGATGTTCTTCCCCATTACTCCATTACACTAGTACTTTACCCATGAGTCTCAATCGTCCCAAAACAATATGTACAAGGATATGACTCGACTTAGCAACCAAGTAATCAACTAGATAATTAACTTGGGTTTAAACAAATGTTGTAACAATAATGCACTAAAAATGAGTGCATACAAGGTAGGCTAAGGCGATTTGGGTGTACATTTTAGTGGGGTGTAACAAATTCTTCCTTTAAGTAAAATGCTTAAAGGTCGAAACGAAAAGATAGGCTCTGAGGGGTGTACTAGGGGTATCGTGTACTAAAAATGAGTACAACGCAAAGGGTGTGGGAGAATTACTTGACTAATGTAGCCAACGTAATTATAACAAAATCACAGGTGTAAAACAATGGGTTAATCCTAATGCCTCTTATCATGTAGTAAATCTAACTACACGAATGTAGTCTCACTTGTGGCCTCGGAATGGTCCTAACGCAAGTTCTAGAATCTAAGTGCTACCGGTACACACATCATAGCATAAATGCTTTTCCTACCAATTCTAGGGGCGAACCTCACATATTTGGGGGTGGAAATTTTTTTTAGTGGTACGGTTTTTGTGCTAGTCATATAACTCCTATCCGTGAGACGCTCATTAAGATCAAAGTTTCACTCCTATATGTTGTAAAAAAATTTAAATTTGGCACTAAAATTGCCCTAACAGGTATTTCTCTCAGTTTTATTACACATCTATTATTAAACAAACAAAAATCAAGCGTAAGAGCATTCTCTAATCGTACTTTTACCCCCCCTTACACTTAAGATGAACATTGTCCCCAATGTTCAAATAACAAGATGTAAAAGCATAAAGTAAAAGAATGAAATCAAATACTCCCCTGATTCGCTCGGTGGATAATGAAGTAACACGGTTAGATCTTCTTCCAAAGAGAATGTAAAAGCTTCATGACTAGTGCATCGCCAAAAGCTTGATTCCACATACATTTCCTTGTCCAAAATAACCTGTTAAACCTGAGAAAACAAACACGAAAACCTGCATAACATCGGCGGGATAAACTCTATATATAAGGATATAATGCTTGTGGAATGATAATTTTGCAGATTCCTGAAGATTATAAGTTATGATTTAATAAAAACTTTTTATGAAAACAAAACTTTCTAAAATTTTCAGAAAATTAAACCTGACGCCGTCAGAAACAATCTGACAGAATTCTCATGTTAAGTTTCCGGAAAAATTTTGGAAAAACCTATACCTTACTTCCTGGAATTCCTGCAAAACATCATTATGACTCGATACAAGCATTTGACTCAAACAAATACTAGTATGTATGTTCATTTATTATTATTACGATTCATGTTCATTTGTGTTCTAATAAACCGATTTAGATTTCCCTTACACTTAACTTTTGCAAAATACCTTTATATGTAGTTAAGACGAAGGTAAAAACAAAATAAAGCATTTTCACAATTTTAGTTTTGAACATGAATCAATAATAATAATAATTAAACATACATACGGAAGCAAATAAAATCAAACAAACAAATAAATAAACACACAAAGCAAATAAAGCTTGGGTTGCCTCCCAAGAAGCGCTTGTTTTTGTTCGAGTCACGAGCCTGACTCTACCCTTATTTAACAAAAATTGGGGAGGTTTTCCCTACACTTAGGATTAAGTTCGGGTGAAAGTAGCGATACACACCCTTAGGGTGTGAATATGCCACGTGAGGTGAAGGGGGTGAGTGAATGGCTTCCTTCATCCTAAAACTACCCAGATAATATTGGTTGATGGGTGGGTCGGTTCCTCTTTTTTCTCCTAGATGTAAATCTAAGGATGAAAAGTTGTGTAAAGGTTGAGGTTCCAATTCATCAACACTAGGAAATTCCCTAGAACTATGAGTAAGGTCATCACTAAAAGTGTGAAAACCTATATCCTCTAGTTGTGCTTGGTCCAAGGGTTCTACCTCCATCGGGATTCCTAAAGTCTCTTCTACTTCTTCCGGGTAAGTCACGGGCGGTGCGGGTGCCTCAAATGATAGTAGGACTTGTGGGGTATCTAGCAGGCTTATGTTACTTACCTCATCATTCCTTGTGTCAAGATCACCTATGTGTTCATCCTGTATTATGGTAGTGCCTAACCATGACATACAGCTAGGTGGCTCAACTCTACCCTCATCCCCAAACAAACTTGTTTCATGATCCTTGAAATTTGTGGTCAATTGACTTATACTAACGTTTGTTGGGTTGTCTACTCTATAATAATATTGGGCACAATCTTCTATGGCATCCCAAGCTTCTTCAGCATTTAATTCCCTAAGGTCCCTACTGGCAAAATCGATAATGCACATTTGGTCATATCGGTCGACACGATCGTAAAAGATTTGGGTTAGGGATGCTAAATCGAATCTATGATGAGGGACTATTCGGAGTAAGTTTTTAAAACGAGTCCATGCATCATATATGGGTTCATCTCGATATTGGTTGAACATCAAGATGTCATTAGGGTAGAATGGCTTTTGTGGTCGGTGGTATGGTGGATTCGCGTACTCCATAATGGTGAACGGAAGAGTCAATGGAAAGGTTTTTACGAACAAAGACACAAAGAAAAGATAGACTACTAGAAAGCTAATAAAAAGAAAATAAAAATCTCACTAGATAGGAATCTAATGAGTAGACCTATAAAATAAAAATTCAACCTAAACAATAACTATTCCCCGGCAACGGCGCCAAAAACTTGATGCGTGGTTTTGCAACCTTACAACAGGTTTTACCTCTCGAGGGATCTCAAGAGGCTTACAACCCCACCAGGCAGTGTACCTGACCGATGTAGTATAGTGTAGTGGTAAATACGGGGGATTGATCGTTCTCCACAGGGAATAGTGTTCGTTAGGTATGAAAAATTACTCTAATAGGTCTAAGGGTGAGAGAAGATTCTTTTTATGTTTTTATAATTTTTTATGAAAGCAAGTAAAATCTCGGGTTTGAAAGAGTGGGCGGAATTAGTTGCTAGTCAACTAACCCAAGTTACTACAAATGCAAATAAAATAAAATAACAGAAAATAAAAAGGTTGGTGAAAACTTATGTGGAGGAAAATGTGTTTACTTAGATTTCCTTACTCCCTAACTATCTTTTACCGGTTGATTAGTGTGTATTAGTTGCATGGATGACGGGTGTATTCCTTAATACCATTCGTGGGGTGGCGTACATACTTCCCCAACTCTACAAGCTCCTACTTCACTCCTATGTCGAGCCGGCTAGGAAGCTCCTAACATGGGATCACTAGAATTCGCTTGTGCATTAAATACAACCATAAAAACCTTTAGTACGCATTGGTTCATGTTTCTTAAGACGTTCAAGCAAGTTACCGAATAGGAAGTTAGCCAGTTTTCTTAAGCCTAACATAGATGAACAATCATCCAATACAACTAATAACACACTAATAACCAATAATCAATAGCTAGGTTTCATTAGATCTAAGCAAACACAAGATAAATCTAGCCTAACATGTTAAACAAAAGACAAGAACAAGATAGAATCAAACAACACATAGACATATTGAATGATTAATTGATAACTTATCTTCAATGTAACATGGAAGATCTCAAGGCAAAAAGCCTTGAAAAGGCTGCCAAATTCGTCCTAGGGTTTTCACACACAAAGTTCCCCAATAAGTTCCACCCTAATGACAAAAAATTGCAAAACTATATATAGACTTTCATATCTGAAGGCGTCACGTTATGGAGTGTGACGCCGTCACCTCGCCGCTTTTAGGGTTCCCGGATGACCTTCTTGACGCCGTCCCTCTTTAGCTCTCCAAAATCCGTTCTGGCTTATCAAGGCTTGACGCCGTCAGATTTAGGGGTGACGCCGTCCCTCATTAAATTAAGCCGTGACGACCTTGATCATATTAAAGCGTGACGCCGTCAGAATTCCATGCAAATTTCTCTGGCTTATCATGAGTAAATTTCACATCCACCTTTTCTTGCCAAGCCGTGACGCCGTCCAGGGATAATCCTGACGCCGTCAAAGGTAATTTCCAGCATGATTTTGAGACTTTGTCGTTTTCTTCACTTTTATGCTCCAAAAACGTCCAAAATGCTTCCTTTTCCAGATTTCTTCTCAAAAGTACCTAAAATGACAAAAGGAACGATTTAGGGCAATATTTGATCAAATAAATACGATTTAGGGCTTAAATGACCCCTTAAAAGCGGTACACTTTTCGCTTCATCAATAGCATTCTATCTTCTGATCTTCTCTTCATAGCTTATAGTCCTTTGATTCTTCAAATTCAGCACTCTTTGCACTTTCAGCAGTAAACACATTTGACGACTGATCTTTTGTCTTGGATGATCTTTGAAGATTCTTCGATGATATCATCCAACATATGTCTTCTAGTCATCTTGTTTCAGCATCGTTGCTGTGTGAAGTTGTGATCTTTGAGCATTCTTTGAGATCACCAGTCACCGTAAATCTCCAAGCTCATCCGTTGTAATATTGCCTCCATGTGATATGTTGTGACTGTTGGACTCGCATGCTCACACTTTTCTGGATCATGATAACTATCATCAGAGTTGCAGAAGCTGTGTTGTAGGTCTTTTAGCTTGTCATGATGTCTTTGATGATGTTTTGTAAGTGTGAGCATGGAGTGTGGATTGACACGACTCTACTGGAATCAGGAACCACCATCACCATCTTTATATGAATCTGAAACAAAACAGTTAGCAATAAAGTTGGAGAACGAATATGGCTTTGTCATTCGTTCAAGGTGGTTGGATTAACCTTCGGTTCCATGAGGACCGACCTGTGATCAGGTAGAATCCCCTTTAAAGAAGATTCTCCTTGACAGGAATTTCCAGCTTGTAGTAATGATATTTCCAACAAGTTAATGTTAGAATCATCATACTAAGCATGTTCTCATACCGGAACGTCTCAAAGCAGACAGCATGGTAGAGTGAATCAGTGAATAAACTACCCACTGATTGACGAGAAATTGATTAGAAAAATCACTCGCGTGTCACTGGATAAACATTTTGTGCAACACGACAAGGGTTTTATAAATTGAATCACATTTCTGTCAAAAATACTTTTGTTTGAAAATTTTCACAATCAATGTGCTTGACACTTTGTTGGTGAGCATATTGAAAGGTTTTCCAAAAGCATCCGTCAATCCATTTCCTGGAACAAGTTTGATTCAAATTTGAATCGCCCCATCGTTTCTTTCCAGTTGTCACAAGCTTGATCCATGAAGGATCTCACATGTTACCCACCAAGAGCTTGTTTGATGTTGGCTCTAGAAGGATTTCCATCTTCATTGTGAATACTTTACGTATCACTCGGATGTTCTGGAAATACCACAGGGATAATGCGTAGGACTCTTTAACATATATTTTCTTACTTTTCACAGTGTATGAAGCAGCAAGCATATTGGAAGTGTGTCCTAATGAGATTTATTGATGATCACTTGGCTCTAGACTCAATAGTGCATTTTGATTTAGTGATCAGAGGCTGGAGAGGACTGCCACCTTTTCAATATCATCTAACTCGGAGTGAGAGAGACGATAGACATGTATTGATCTCCGTGACAAATGAAACAAGAGTCCTTTGAGGGACCTTGAGTGGCTAGGGAGGGTTGTGCAGTGTATCACTGGGTCCATGATACTTGTCTTCAATGCCAGCAATCAACTTAGTGATTCTGACAGCATATGTATTGACCCGGTTTCTGCCTAAAGTGTAAGGAGGGCTTCTTTCGTTTCACCCTTTATCTTTACATTTCTTTTTCATTCTTCAACCCCTTCAGTGCTTACCAAGACTTCATTACTAGCACCTTGTTGGGTTTGTTCCAGTACTAGCTCCATCTCAGTCGGCACTTTTCCCCTATTCACTTTTCTCCTTTTTAATCATTCCTAAGGACTTCTATTCTAACTAGAGGATTGTCCCTGGGAAGATCCCTCCGGTTCTGGCTGGATCGTGGGAACTAATACCTAACCTCACCAACCTTATAACTTCAGTGCATAAAGTAAAGTGGTCGGTCTTTAGTATTCTTTCACAATTTCCATCACAAATCATTTGCCCCCCCTCAATATGTGCATCGATATATGAAAGAGTTTAGCACATATGAGAGAGCCTACACTTGAGTCCAAAAGATCACATTTTTATCAGATTTTCATATTTAAATCACATTCTCTCCCCCGATCAAAAATTTCAAACCATTTGAGATTTGTGATCCCAATTGATTTAAATATGTTTAGAAAATTTGGGAGAAAATTTGGTCAATTTTAACATATATTCTGATAAAGGAATATGACGATGCTCCCCCTCAATCTGTGAGGGAGAATGTTAGTGTAAGGTATGATTAGTTTGGAAGATTTTGAATGTAACAAAAATCATACACTGACACATATCAACGAGTTTCATAAAATTCACTGCTTATTTGGTACAAAGTAGTATGTTTTGATGATATAGAATTTTCAAAATCATCACTCTCCCTCTCAATCGATGACCCGTCTTCTAATGGAATAGCTGTAGTCATTGATTGAGTGATAGATTTTTATGAAAAATTCAATTCTGATTGATATTCAAAAATCATGGTACCACCAAGTTTTCATACAAATACTTTCCTGAAGAATCATAGATTGGAAAGTACTTGCGATGTAAAGAAGACTTCTCTTCTTATACAAGAAATGATGTACTGAAACGTACATCAAATCAAAGAAACGTGGATATAAAGTAATCCATGCCCAGGTGAACATCACCCAGTTGGAGGAACAACCGTCTTTTTGGCGACATGCTTTCCCCATAATAATGCACGGGTTGCAGTCTGAAGTAACTACTAGCCGATTAGACATGTTTTAATCAGTTAATATAACTTCTGCTCGAGCTTCATTTAAAGACCCGTGTCATTATTGAATAACATATCTTGGACTGTAAATGTTATCGATAAACAGAAGACATGCCTAGAAGAACTATTTTTGGTATTTTTTGTTTTTCAGATTTTTAGGGTTTTTATAGGTTTTATATTTTTCTATTTTCTTTTTGTTTTAAGATATATACAAGTATATACAAGGATATGTGATGCAAATCCTTTACTCCTCCTTTTTTTCTTGAAGACACTTGAGTGTTTCAGGTGACAAACTCTTCATGCTAAGCCGCGGGAGAATAAATTATAACCGTTCTCTCGGAAGTGCCTTAGTGAAGATATCAGCCAACTGAAACTCCGTCCTCACGAAGTAGAGTTCAACAATCCCTTTCTCAACCTGTTCCCTTATGAAGTGATGCCTGATATCGATGTGCTTTGATCGGGAGTGTTGGACAATGTTACAGCAAAGAGCGATAGCACTTTTGTTGTCACAATACAGAGGAATCTTGTTGTATGCAAAACCATAGTCAGATAGTTGTGATCTCATCCATAGGATTTGAGCACAGCATGCAGACATGGCAACGTATTCAGCCTCTGTGGAAGATATAGATGTACTCATTTGCTTTTTAGAAGACCAACTAACCAGCTTTTCCCCCAAAAATTGAGCACCTCCTGAAGTACTTCGACGAGTATCTTGACACCCTGCATGGTCAGCATCTGCATAAGCCATGAGTTCCATTGCGGTGTCCTTAGGATACCAGAGACCTATGTGAACAGTGCCTTGAATATATCTGAAGACCCTTTTTACCGCTTCTATATGCTTTTTGGTGGGATTGGACTGGTACCGAGCACACATACATACTGCGAACAAGAGATCTGGCCTACTAGTGGTGAGGTACATTAAGGATCCAATCATGCTTCTAAACTTAGTTTGATCAACTGGGATCCCAGAGAGGTCTTCATCCAACTTTGATCTGTGAACCATAGGAGTGTCAACAGGATCACTTGAATCAAATCCAAACTTCTTCAATATTTTGTATGCATATTTGGATTGATTAATGAAGATGCCTCCAGGACTTTGAGAAATTTGCAAACCTAAGAAGAACGACATTTGTCCCATCATCGACATTTGGAACTTAGAACTCATCTCTTTTGAAAACCGATCACATTCACTAGGATCAGAAGAGGCAAAGATAATGTCATCTACATATATCTGAACGTGAAGTAGATGTTTGCCTGACTTCCTGGTGAAAAGAGTAGGATCAAAAACACCTTTGGAGAATCCGTTTGCCAGAAGAAATTTGGACAACATATCATACCACGCCCTAGGTGCCTGCTTCAAGCCATAGAGGGCCTTCTTCAAGCGATAGACATGAGTAGGATGATCAGCGTCCACAAATCCTTCAGGTTGACTCACATAGACTTCCTCTTTCAAGTCACCATTTAAGAATGCTGTCTTGACATCCATCTGGTAGACTATCATATTCTGACTGGCAGAATTAGCGAGGAAGATTTTGATGGCTTCAATTCGGGAAACCAGAGCAAATGATTCTTCAAAGTCTATGCCCTCTTCTTGTCTATACCCCTTTGCAACAAGCCGTGCCTTATTCTTCAGAACATCACCGTGCTCATTGAGTTTCACTTTGAAGATATACTTTAGAGCAATAATCATTGCACACTCTGGAGGAGGCACAGATTCCCATACTTCAAGTCGATCAAATTCATGAATTTCATCTTACATAGCATTAAACCAACAGCCTTTGGACATGGATTCTTTGAAGTCTTTTGGCTCGACTTTAGATAGTACGGAATTGAAGAAATACCACAGTGCATCAGTAGCAAGTTGTTTTCGCGTGGATACCGAATGGGAAGGATTACCAATGATGTTGTCAATTGGATGATAATTGGTCCATTTTCTGAGATGATCATGAGGTTGAGGGTATTGAACTGATGTTGCCGTGTTGTGATTTCCTGAAGAAGATGTATCAGTGGAAGAATCTGGAGCAAATACATTTTCAAATGGAACATTGTCAACAGGAGCGAAAGGATTCATGTCAAAAGAATTGTCTTCTGCAGAACCTTGCTGTACCGAAGAAGATTGAATATTTGATGATGAGGGCGATTGACTGGCAGATGGTGCATCTTGACTGATTGAGACAGATACCGATGGACCTTCTGAGTTTTGTGGAATTTGAGCATCAGAAACAGGAGGTATAGGTGGAGCTTCCGTTGTAGTATTAACTGTTGGTGGCTCAAAGTATTCATCAAACATCGAATCAAATAACTTCTTCAACTCTTCACTGGTGGGAGATACATAAGGAATTGCAGGAGTGGGATTTGTACAAGACCTGAACTAATTGGTCCAGGTGTCAATAGATTAGGTGCGGGTCCAGAACCGGTTTGTTCAGGAGCCGTTTGCTCAGTCAGCTCATCGAATGTCACGTGAATCGTTTCCATGATTTGTCGGGTTCTTTTGTTGTAGATTCTATATCCATTGCGATCTGGTGCATACCCAACGAAGAACCCTACGTCTGCTTTAGCCTTTAGCTTTCCCAAATCTTGACCATCATTTGTCGGATAGCACAGAGCACCGAACACTCAAAGAAAGGAAAGATCTGGTTTTTTGCCATGTATCAGCTCGTAAGGAGTTTTGTTGTGAAGAGTGTGTATCAAGGAACGGTTTTGGGTGTAACACGCAGTAGCAATTGCTTCTGCCCAAAGAAACATCGGAGTCTTTGAATATATTAGCATAGTTCTTGCAGCTTCCACTAGAGTACGATTTCGTCTTTCAACAACACCGTTTTGCTGAGGAGTGTGTGCAACACTTTTCTGATGAGTTATGCCAATACTTTCATAAAATTGACTGAGTTATTGGTTAACAAACTCAGTTCCATTGTCCGTCCGGATGATTCTGACAGTTTTGTTCAGCCTTACTTGTAACTGCTTGATTAGTTTAATGATAACCTCTGGAGTTTCATCCTTGGTTCTCAAAAACTTTACCCATGTAAACCGAGAGTAGTCGTCGACCACCAGAAGAACATATTTCTTTCCATTGATACTCTGCACTCTCATTGGTCCGCATAGATCCATGTGAAGGGTGTGAAGAACTTCCATAATGGTATTGACGGTTTTGGGTTTGTGAGTATGCTTCTTACTTTTGCCTAGTTGACATGCAGAACAAAGATGGTCTTTCTCGAACTTTAGTCTGGGCATGCCTCGTACAAGATCCATGTGAGACAAGTCATTTATGGTGCCGAAGTTCAAGTGATTTAAACGACGGTGCCAAAGCCAAGATTTAGTCTTTGAGGCCTTTGAAAACAAGAAAATAGGAGAGGACCTCATCATTTCTTCAATAGAGATGGTGTATAAATTGGTGCCACGACTGCCTTTGAGAAGATCAACACCATCCAACTCTCTGACAAAACACGTGTGTTTTCTGAAAGCAACTTCAAGATCGGAATCACAAAATTGACCAACAGAAAACAAGTTATGCCCTAGTCCTTCTGCATAGTATACCCGGGAAATTACACTGTCGACGAACACATAATCTCCGTAACCCATAATCGCCCCAAAAAAGTCGTTCCCGAACCTAACTGTCCCGATAAACTTTTTCACGAAATTCTTGAGTCGTGAGCGATCCCCAGTCATATATTTTGAGTAGCCTGAGTCCAAATACCAAAGGATGATTTGTACGACCTGCATTTGAAAACAGACAACGATGGATAACTGAAAAATGTAGATCCCCACGTGCAGCTGGGGTCCGTTTGGTTAGCATACACAAATTCTGGAACTACTGGATTCACAGATGCTACTGTATTTGCATTGGAAACTACACTAGAAGTAACAATTGACCTAGTAGCTGGGCATTGTATCACTAAAGGCAAAATTCGACCAGTTGGTTTCCATTCCTTAACCTTCACAACTTTATGGTTATTCAATCTAGTTAAGGGGCATTGATCTCCTAAAGTGAGTTTCCTTCCAGCGGGTCTCCATTGATACCCGACATTAGCAAACATTTTTCCTGTTGCTTTCCAAATTTTCTTACTTATTTCAGTTTTCCTAACATTCTTAACTTGGGGTAGTGCAGGAGACATCAGAAATGACACATCACCATCATCATGATTACCAGAAATTAAACATTTGTTACATGTTTTACAGACAGAATTAGAATTCGAATTAATTACAGTACTTTTAATACTAGAATCAACACGATTCATTCCATTCATTGCAAACTTATTGTTCCTAGGTTGGGCTTCTACTTTCTTCTCGTGACCATTCTTAGCCAGCGTAGTCCTATCTTTCCTTGCATTGCCTCTAGGCTTTGACCCGCTAGCTTTGGTGTCACCGTTTACTCCAGTAGAAGTAATGATGGGAACATTAGTTTGTTTTACTGTCATTTGCTTTCCTGATTTTGATGTGCTAGGTTCTGATGTTCTCAGTGGTAAATCAAAGGTTACGTGCTTGTTCTTAGTTGCAGATGATGATGCAACAAATCTATCTCTTTTGTTATCATTCTTAAGATCCGTGCAAATGACATACTCTAAAAGCTCCTGAGACCGTTTTGTGAGGAAGCAAGCATCTACAACTGCACTATCAAGTGGTTTTTCTATCCTATCCTCTTCAACTATCCCACGAAGTGTATCAAGACTATCCTTAAGATGATTGAGATATACTTGATGGGCAGACCTAATGTTCCTAAGGGGAAATGGAATAGGCATAACATCAACAGCATACTTACTACAAGCAGAAGCCTTTGGAACAACATTTTCACAAGTGATAATTGGCATTTTCCCTTTCACCTGAGTCTTAAGATTCTCGATTTCATTTAGCAAAGAAGTTACCTTTTCATTATGACTGTTTCGTGTGACTTTAATTGAGTCATATAACTCTTTGTAATGCTGTTTGATTTTAGAATTTTCAGCACGAAAACATTCATTTTCATAGTGTAACTTATTGATGGTGTCTTGATATTGAAAATTTTGAGAATCTAAGGACGATGGTTTATGGGTGCCAATTGCATCACTCTTATTTGACTTTAGTTGGGAAATTTGAGCCCTCAATTATCGAATCGTGTTAGTGTGAGCTTGAATTTTTTCATCGCGTTTGCTTAATTCAAAATATGTATCAAATTCAGGAGCATCCAAAGATGTCTTGGCATTTGATAGTTTACATCTTTCTTCTAAGTGTTGAGAATTTAATTGCAAATTAAGATGATCAACCTCTAGTTTTGAAAAACGCTTTACCATGTTATCATGGTCATCATTTTGAATTTTTTCTTGCAATTTCAAATTCTCCCCCCTCAAGCTCAACAACACGATTCTGGGTAACATTCAATGCAATAGAATACTCATGAAATTGACAGACAGTTAATGTAGCATCAGTAGCAGTATAAAATATATCCTGTGCAATACATCTAGCAATCAAATTCTCATTGGTGATGAGAATATTCTTTCTCTCAATTTCACGACTCTTAAGTTCTATCGCATGTTGAGCTACCTCATTTTCTATATCTTTAAACATTGCTTTCATCTCATTAACTTCAGTTTTAAGGGTTTTTTGCATCCCTTCAAAATGTTCTTTGAGTAGTTTAAAGAATGGAATGACCTCAGTTAAATAACACCTTTTTGTTTGTTCAAAACCCCTTTCCTCCTCAGTAATTCCTGTTGGTGTGATTCTCTTCTTACATGTTTTATCAAAATCAGCAAATAGTTGACAAAATACATATATGCTAATTAAGGTTTTACATTTTGTGGGAAGAGTTAAAGGAACTAGATGCCTAGGTGTATTGGGAGGATACACTGTTGCAACCGCAATTTTCCTAAGGGATGGAGTTTTGTCGTTAAGTTCATCGGCCTTTCTCTTTTCTATGTCTAAAGACCAAAATATTTGTTCAGGCGTTAGCTTCCTTTGAGGTGCAAACACAGTCAATCGATTCTCCTCATAATAATCATGGGGTTTGACTATGATTCGATTGGCTATACATTTGAGATCCTTCATTTTCTCAGTCATTCTTTCTCTATTTCTCTCTTCTATCTCATTACTCTCTTTTAATGAAAAAATATCAGGAGGGGCATGACCAGGCATAATCATCACATTTGCATCATATAAGGTAGGTTGGGATACTTTAGCATTCCTAAGGAGAGCTAATTTAGGTTCACCTACATTACTTTCACTATGCTTATCACACAACTTTTTGTGCTTTTGAATCATTTGAGCAGTTTGTCTGGTCTGGTCTTGTGTGTACAACTTGTTTTCAAGCTTATTCTTCAATGTTTTAAGTCTGGAGAAATCATTTAAGAGTTTCGTTTCTTTTTCTTTGAAATCTTGTTTTAGTGTATTTAAATACTCTTGGGCCTCCTGTTTTTGTTTAACAGTCTGATCCAGCTATTTTTTCAAAGAATTCAACTCTTGTTTCAATGTTTCTTCCCTTACATTACGTTCTGTTATAAGTGTACACATTTGACTTTCCATTTTCTACTCACGTTCAGTTAGTTCAAATTTAGCACGTTGTTCATATATGGCCACCTGATCTTTATATATGTTTAGTCTAGTGGTCAAGGTTTCATCAGGGACAAACACAGTGTTCTCATGCCACTCACAAGCATTATCTACAACACAAGCAATATTTTTAATAGAAGATGCACAACCTGGTACATCAGACACGTTGTTGTGAATCACATATTGTTCATATGGAATAATATTACTATTTCCCATGTCAACAGTATCCGATTCAACCACATCTGTCTGTTGTACTTCGTTGGGAATCTTCCGTTCATCTACCACGTTATATGTGTCATAAAGTTTTAGTACCTCAGAAATCACAGATGCATTGGAGGGACCAGCTTGTTGAGGTGATGATACAACAGAAGACAGATTAGCCATGAAGATAGTTTGAGCAGTTGGTTCATCATCCACATCAGAGTCAAAAGCATCACAGTCATCAGCTTTGAAGATGTTGGGATCATTTAGTGCAAGGTCCTGAAGTGGCTGCTCGTCCACATCGGCATCAAAAGTATTTCCCTCATCGCCAGCAAGAAACAACAATTCTTCTTCGTCCAACACTGCCCCATTCTCTTGAGCTTGCATCAACAACATCTTGTCCTTTAAATAATTAGAGTTCTGTGGACGCTTTGGCTGATTGCAGTTTCTGGCGATGTGTCCAAGTCCACCACAGTTGTAACACTTGGGTTGCTTCCCCTGCCCTTGATTTGCATTCCCTACTCTGATCTGCACATTACCTCGACCCATGTTCCTTTGATTCAAGTTCTGTCTCCCCTGAACATTCTGAACCACAATTCTTCCATCCTCCACAGTTGCCAGATTGCGCGGGTTTGATGAAGTTCTGAATTGATTGTTAGTCTGAGGGAGTGTTGCTTTGAATTGTAGAACGAGTAAGGAAACTTGGTTGGTGAGGTTATCAATCATCTTGTCGATGTGAGTGTAACCTGAGTCCAGTTGTGGATTCATAGCAGATGGTGATGAATAGGGATGACGATAAGCTTGATCAGATGAAGATTGGTTGATTGGCTGAACAGAGAACCCAATGCAAGAGGATCATTCGGTTGTAACTTGAGTCCAGTTGTGGATTCAATGCAAGAGGATCATTCGGTGCAGTTGGATTGAGTTTTTCTCTCAACAGACGGTCATAAGCAGCATGCTTCTCATGTTGTTGCAGGTAGGCATACAACTGTTCATAGTTTGTATCTCTTAATCCTTTGTTGAGTTTCACTGCAGTAACAAATCTGTCCCATTCTGGTGTCATGCTGTTCACAAACTTTGAGTTGAGTTGGATGTTTGGCATTGTCATCCTGATGATTCTCATATCGTTCACCAACTTGTGAAATCTCACATAGTAGTCTGTGATGTTCTTACTCGGGTTCATCTTGAAATGCTCAAACTCATCATATAGATGTGACTCACGATCTTCTTTTGTGAGTTCTGATCCAGCCAGAAGCATTTTGACATTGTCCCAAACAGCTTTGGCTTCTGTGTTGAAGTTGATGAGTTTGTAAACATCTTTGGGCAGGCCTTGAATTACAATATTGGAAGCTCGGATGTCAGCATCATACCGCTTATTTTCTTCCTCATTAAGATCATTGTAAGTACGTGGCATGTAACACCCCAACCCGAAAAGGGTAGAAGTATTACGTTATGGTGACATATCAAAGCAAACAAAAGCATATGACTAAATAATACAAAATGAATTTCAAAGGTTACAAAGAGAAAATCTGAAACTACAAGGTTACAAATGAATTACAATAATTACTAAGTCTAAATATCGTCTCTTCTAGTCATCTCTAATCCGGAATGGCTTCTAAGTCAAAGACACTCTCCACTCATACCCAGCTTCCTACTAAAACCTGCCGTAGGAAAAGAAATGCGGCTGAGCTTAAAAAGTCCAGTGAACAGATATATATACAAAGCATAACATAAAGGTAAATAAGCATAAGCAACGAAGGATTGAGAATACGAAACGAAACATATACATAATGACATATGAATATCAAAGATAACCAAGAGTCAAGAGTGCATGAGAACTGAATAGGAAATGAAACTAGAATGGAATCAAATAATGAAAAGGGTCATATAAGGATGTGCCATAAGAACTCCAAATCAAAATCCGTCAAATCATACACATATCATATCATATCATAAGTATACGAAGAGGGGAGACCTCTAAGTAATAATCAAAAGTGTGAGAAGGAGTGCAAGGCACACACCACCTGGTCACCAAATCAAATACATACAAAAGTCCTAGGATGCATCCATACGCTCCCTAACAAAAATATGTATGTCAGTTCTTGACTGATCACACATATGGGGTTGGCCAATAATGCGCATACAAATCATATCAAAAGGGGGAACGCCGTAGATCTATCACACCTCTACGGGAGTGTCATGCCTAGGGTGCCATCCTAAACATGGTCCTAGTACCTCTAGAACTAGGTAAGCTCAGGCACGGATTTATCAAAGCATACATAATCATAATCTAATAAGCATGGCAAGAGAAACCGACAGTATCTCCAATAAGCATGGCAAACATAATCATAGCATAGCATAGCAGAGACATTTAAACAAATGTCAGAATGGATCAAATAGAATGACGATCATACAATGAAAGTCATGAATCAAATAAGGGGAAACATATCAGGCATCGGATCGAATAGAAATATCCCTACTGAAAAGGGAAAGAATATATGTACCTTAACACGACACACAAACCAAAGCAATGCAAACAAAGAAGCGGAGATTACTCCCTCTTCACCCGATCTACAAAATCATAAGTTTTCTTATAAGGTTCTTAGTTCATAATCATAAGGGTTTCATTTTAGTTCTTTTTCCATATTTAGTAACTTTCCAAATATAGTAACTTTCCTCATTTAGAAACTTTAGCTATTAATATTCCTGTTTATCAAATCAAAGTACTAAAGAGAACCATATTCATAGTCTAATGTTCATAATGTCATTTACATAAGTTTAGGGTTCATAATGTAGTTATCACAAGTTTAGGGTTTAAAGTGTCATTATGATAAGATTAGGGTCCAAAGTGTAAATATATTCAAGTTACAGGTTCTTACAAGTTAAGTCCTTTAGTTTTAGCAAAATAACCATTTACACCCTTTAGTTTATAAAATAAACACATAACACTCTTTTAACAACTTTTACACTTCTCACAGATTCTACACTCAATTTAGACCTGTTTCTCCCGATTTTTAATCCTTATAAGAACTCAGAGATAAAATTCCCAAAAATTCATAAAAGTGCCCAGATGTCTTAAAAATTTACCCAAATTTTTTTCCATAATCTATTATTAAGTATAACTATAGTTTAAAAATCCTTTATTTCAAGTCGTCCAGATTACTGATACATTTTAACATACGAAAAGTAAGCAGTTCAAAGCCCCATCAATAAAATTTGTAAAACTCTGGAAAAATTCAAGAAATTCACCTATATCCCAAATATTAAACTTATATAATTTTAGGTCATAACTCTTTATAGATTTCAAATTAAAAATCATAAACCACAGGTGAATTTTCGTAACCCAAAATACAGTTTTGACACCCGATCTCATAAATTTAGAAAAAGTGCCTTCCCGACCTCACAAAAATACAAGGTAAATTTCTAATGAAAGATATTTCATTTTACTTCATTATAGACCCAAAAGTTTCCCAAAAACACCTCGTTATCATATTTTTACAGGCAATCAAAGTCGGATAAATTTTCAGATCAGCAGCAGTTTTTATAGTTTCATGCATATACTTAGAGTTTTCATACCCATGACTTATGTACGTGTCACTAACTGATTTTCAATGATACAAAGCACTTATTAGCTGACATATTCATATCATAAACATGTTCAAAGTGATTAAATCCAGGTCCTTTCACAAACCGATTCATAAGACAACTTTTTTTTATAGTTGTTATTTTATGTGACCAATTCCATTATCATATGTGATATCAAAACTTGACAAGAACACAAGGACACGCAAGAATCAACAAGAGGATGACACAATACCCTCGAAGATCACACGAAGAACACGAACACAACAAGATCAAACACCATGAATTTCCTTCTTCTCTCTTTTTGGTCGATCGCACAACAGCAAGAATAGGAGAAAAAAAAATGTTTCGATCAGCAGGAAACAAAAAGAAATCGATTAGGGTTTATCACCGAGAATTTGGATGGACTAAAACACGAAGAAGATGAGATTACCTTTAATATGAATGGAACAAGAACACCTCTTTTTCTGCCTAATTGGATCGAACAAAAGGGACAAGAAGAGAGCAGCAGGTCGCAACTTTTGAAGAGGAGTTTTAGGGTTTTGCTTCTCCTTCTTTTTTTTTTCTTTGTGCCGTGAGATTGTGATGGAGGAGAGGAGTATTTTTAGGGCTATAATTCTCGGTATTAAAGTAATAGAACAAACCATATTTGTGATTAGGACTAAATAAGGAATGGGCCAAGATTATTGGGGAATTGTATCAATCAATATAATTGTGTTCCTATCCCTTAATAACCGAATTTTTTTTTAATCCCTTTGCCACATGAATGTCGCCCATATATGGGCTTGTAGGATAGGATTTTTTTTTTTTTTTTTTTTTTTTTTATTTTTATTATTTTTTTTTTGTACATCTTATTCATATTATAAAGTTTATTAGTTCAATTTGTTAGATCACTTAAAGTTTTAATTATCTTAGGTTAAGTACAAATGGTGTTACTTACATGATTTTCATAAGTTCTCAAAATTTAAATTTGAGGGCATCTTTGTCATTTCAGATTATATAAATTTTGGGGTTTTACATGGCATGTCAATTCCAAGTGTGACAGCTCCATTCTCATCGGTAGTAACAGTATCTCTCATGGTGCCCATCTGAAACGGTCCTTCATCAATGGATTTGAGAATGTTAACTCCATTCTCTTTTCCCAAGCAGTAGAGTCGAATTCGTTGTGCCCACGACTCATAATCCGTCCTATCAAGCATAGGAGGACGGGTGTCGGACCCGGCAGCTTGAATGTCATCAGAAGCTGTGCTCGTCATGATGTTGAAGTGAACGAGATTTTACTATTCTTTGATTTAAACCGAGAAATAAGTTCTTTCGCGGGATTTTACAAAAATCAAGAATAAACCGTTATTTGATTACTTAAGTCAAATCACAGTTAAAAGTATTAGTTTAGTATTAAACCGCAGCACTCAAACAGCAATCTCAAACCACAACTGTCAAACCGCAACAATAAACTACCAAACCGCAATACCCAAACCGCAGCAACACAAGACAAACCGCAATGGTCAAACCGCAAAGAGTCAAACCGCAAATAGCTAAACCGCAAATAGTCAAACCGCAAAGAGTCAAACCGCAAAGAGTCAAACCGCAAAGAATCAAACCGCAAAGAGTCAAACCGCAGAACCAGAGTATCAAACCGCAAGAATTCAAACCGCAAATACCTAAACCGCAGTGAGTCAAACCGCAACACAAAAAGTCAAACCGTAGACACTAACCGATAAACCGCAAACGACAGACACTCACAAACCGCAACAGCTAGTGGACAAAATGTCGCTATCAGTCCTTTTTTGTCGTGTATCCCAATATGGTTAAACTCCAAACCGCAGTCAGAAGTTTTGATCAAACCGCAAATAACAATTACCTAAATAGTTCAAACCACAGCGAAGAATCCTTCAACGATAGACAAACCGCAGCGAAGAAAACTCGTCCGAAAGTCAAACCGCAGCCAAGAAACACTTCGAATCTTCCACTAACTAACACTAACAATGTTGTATATTATCAAGGAAGATGTAAAACAGTTTTGTGAACATGAAAGTACAAGTTTTTAACAAATTAAACCACAAACAAAGCACAAATCGTGATTTTCTTGACTAAATTAAATGACCCACAAAAGTAACACAAAAGTGCCAAAATCTCTACACCAAACCGTAAATATGCAATAACTAGAACCTAACCATGGCTCTGATACCAATTGTAGCATATTCATAACACATAAACAAACATATGATGAGATTTTGGGCCGAATATAATAAAGGGTTTTAGAGAGAGAAAGTGAGTTGGGAACTAGAGAGAGAAAGAGATGTTGTATTATGTGAGATTGGTAAGAAGTTCCAACCCTCTCCCTAGGTGGAGAGGGGTATTTATAGTACTAATATTTGTGCCCCGAGTGGGCTGTGGAGTAAGCTGACAGTGGGTAAAGACCCGACCCACTCCACGAGTTCTTTAATAACTAATCTATATTAACTTACTAATATTATCCTACGAGCTATTCAATGCTAATGAGTTCACGGGGTGACCGAGTCTTCACATGAATATTTATATTTCTAACATTCTTCCTAACTCCTTTGCCTATGGTTTTACCATTCTTAGTGATCTCACTACCCTCTTCGGAAAATATAACTCTACACTTATTATCTACCATTTGACTAATGCTAAGAAAGTTAAATCCTAAGTTATCTACATGCTCAACATTTCTAATAGTGAGGAAGTTTTGAGTAATCGTACCTTTGCCTATGATGTTGCCTTTAAGTTTGCTACCGAAAGTGACATTACCTCCGTTGTACACCTTGTATGATGAGAATAGACTTCGGTTACCCGTCATATGATTAGTGCATCCACTATCCTTGAACCATTCATCGGGCTCCAAGTCGATTCCCAAGCATATCTATTGAATAAGACAGACATTCAGACATCTGGTCTCCAGTATCTCATGGGTCCAAAGTTGTTAGTATTAAACATCCCATACATTAGTTGCATTTGGTTAGGATGTTGGAACGGAGGACAAATTTCCCATAGTAAGTAACATTGTAGTTGACGGTTATTCCAAGTTACGGGAAAGTTACTTGGATAACTTGGTCTTCTAGAGTTACCTCTCGGTAAAGGAGTTCTTGACCGAGTTTTAGGAACATTTGTTTTTCTAGGTGGAGGATTCTTTGAGCTAGTGTCGGATTTTACAAAGCTAAGCCCGGGGGTTGACAAAGGTTTCTAAAAGCTTTTGACTTCTTTTTTACTAGCAATAGGTACTTTGACACTATTAACAACTATGTGACTTGGTTTAGGACTTGAATTATTTTTTAGATTCAACTTAGTTCTGTCTCCAGTACCACACGGTACCACTAATTTTAGTGGTGTCGTTTGTACCTTTAATGGTACCGTCCACCTGTTTGATAGAACTTGAGGTTTTGACAAATTTTACTTGTTTCGTTTTACTTGTCGAAGCTTTATTTGGGTCAAATCCTAAGCCTGCTCCGGCATGTTCACTACACCTAACGTTTTCAAGCATATCATTAAGTGACTTTGTCCCCTTTTCAAACTTAATGATCCTTAAAGCATTTTCTTTGAATTTTTTATTTTCTACTCGAAGACTTATGCATGACCTACAACCTAAATCTATTTCTTTGTTTTTCTCAAGTCTTTTTACTTGATCCTTTAGTTCTAAAACTTGCACTTTGAATTCATGCAACTTTAATTTTAGTGTTTTGTTTCTACCTAAAATTCTAGAACTTACTTCGCATAGTTTATTATATTCGTCATATAATCTATTATCATCTATTGACGAATTATCATCACTATAATAAGAAGAGTTGGAATGTACCTCATTCGAAGCCTGGGCCATAAGACATGTTTCGTCGTTGGGCTTCTTCTCTTCTTCTTCACTGCTATCACTCCAAGAGTCTCCTATGAAAGCTCTTTGGTTGTTGGTTTTTGGTGGTTTAGGACATTCTCCTATGAGATGATTCGAATCTCCGCATCTAAAACATCTCCTATCACTCTTTCCTTTCTTCTCATCTCGGTTCTTTTGTGAAGGCTTCTTATCATCACGAGGTTGCCTAACGAAGGCTAACGCATACTCTTCGTCTTCACTATTGGAACCCGAACATTCCTCATCACTAGACTCCTTTTTGGCTTTCAATGCTAGAGATCTAACTCTCTCGCTTTTGCCGTTGACTATTTCGGAGTCTTTCTTGATTATCATTTCATGAACCTTCAAGTTTTCTATTAGTTCATCAAGTGATAATGTCGCCAAGTCCTTTGACTCGTCAATGGCGGTGACCTTTGCTCTCCATTTGGGATGTAGAGCCATAAGGAACTTCCTAACATAGTTCTTGCTAGAATAACATTCATCAAGAGCTTTAAGACTAGTAATAATAGTATTAAATCTAGCAAAAGCATTATCAATAGATTCATCTTTCGAAATGGAAAATTGTTCATATTGTTGCACAAGAATATCTATCTTGTTCTCTTTGACTTTATTATTACCTTGGTGAGTGACTAACAAAGTTTTCCAAATATCTTTTGCCGTATTACACATGAAAATTATTTCAAATTCTTTTTTCGGCAAAGCATTATAAATCATCATTTTAGCCTTATCATTTTTGGCTTGTTTTTTTTTAAGTTCATCACTTTGTTTACTATAAGTAACTATTTCATCCCTTTTAGTTTCCGGATTCTTTTGAATCGGTTGAAAGTCACCCTCGGTAATAATATGCCGAAGATCAATGTCTTTTGATTTCAAATACGTTTCGAATATTGTCTTCCAATATATAAAATAATCGGTTTCGAAAAGTAGTGGTCTTTGCATAGATTGCCCTTCTTGATATTTGTCAGAATCCATTGATCGATTCAAGTTTTAAAATACAATTTACATTAAAATCTTGACTAACCTGGCTCTGATTCCAATTGTGGAAAACTAGAAGGGAGGGGGTTTTTAATAGTTTTACCAGTTTTTAATTTGTTTCAAAACTTTACATTTGAAAACCTTTGATTTGAATCTTATGTATAATCAATCAACACCAATATGAACACTAAACTATACAATCTAATGTAAATAATGAATGTAAAGAAAAGAGATGGAAAGATCAAACCGGGACAAAGAGATTTATAGTGGTTCGGTCACGAAGCTCTTCTTCGCCCTACTCCACTCGTCGAGTACCACACTCGAGAGTTTCAAGCACTATGTCAACAAATCTCCCTTCAGGTGGAGAAAACTGTACAACGTCGCTTATCCTAATTTCTGACACTAAGCTAAATGTCGAGTGTTAATCTTAGCTAGCACCAATCTGCTAGCACCAATCTACCATGATCTACACGATCCTTTCTACTTCAAACAATCATCACACTTGACTCGATCTACCCTTGATCCACTTGATCAACACACTAGCCCACAAGCTATAAGAGATCTCCAAGATCTCAACAAGATCACAATGATCAACTCTCACTTAACTCCATCTACCCAATCTACCCTTTATCAACTTGATCAACTCACAAGCTTACAAGCTACAAGAGATATTCAATATCTCTACAAGATCACAATGATCTACTCTCACAAACTCTCAAAAGAAAAATAAACTTGATGTATGCTAGAATACAACAAGTGTGTAAAAAAAATGTTACAAGTGCACTAACTACAATTACAACACTTTGTATCTTCTTTGATACCTTGTGTTCTTCTCTTGCACTAGAAGAGGAATGAAGGTGATCTCTAGGTTGGATGATTGGATCACTCTTTAAACAAAAGAAAACTAAACTAAATGATCAAGAAGAAAAGATGTAGTGAGAGTATTGAACTCAGAAATTTTTGTGTGAAAAAGGATGCCCAAAAACTGTGAAGAGTGCTGGTATTTATAGGCATAAAAAATCTAGCCGTTATGTTGACACGGTACTATTAAATCACCCACGGTACCACTAAATTTAGTGGTACCGTGCCAGACAAAAACGCTCATCTTTTTGTCTTTAGTGGTGAAATTTTATTTGGGGAAGTTTGGAGCTGATTTTGGGGGAAAAAATAGCTGTTATGTTATTTGAACTTATTTTTCAATAAAACATTTCTTAATTATTCAAAAATAACTTGTAAAGTATATTTTTGAAAAAATGTTTTGTCACATTAATAATGTGAAGTTTTAAATACAAATTCACTTCTTTGATCATTTGTCAAGTTGTAAATTTGTTTGTGCATACCTAGAGTGATTTGCATAGAAATGAGATCTTTCGACTAAAAACTTGTTTACGTTAATTTTAACGTAAAGTGTTTTCACATTTTGTCATCCTCAAAACGTGAAGTTATCGAAAGATATAAATAACGTTTTTAGAACATTATTTGCATCAACACTAGGTATATGTTTGGTGTGATTATGATGTGATTTAGTGATTGGGTTGTGCGTGCCATGCACCGCATTTCACTTCTGGTACATTGGAGCTAGCTACTCTTTGTACAACTTATGATTTGACGGATATATGGATATGATTGTGATTATGTGACTAAGCATGTGGCATGCTTTCTGAGCTCGTTGGGCATTTCCTTATGATATTATGATTTGATTCCGTTTGGTTCAGGATTTCCTTATGATACTTATGACTCACTTCTGTTTTGCTTCTTATGATATATGACATTCTGTTCAGTTGATCCTTGATCCCTTATTCGTTTGGCATATGATATTCGTTTCAGTAGGAACTTATGTTTCCATTTCTCTCTCTCTCTCTCTCTCTCTCTCTCTCTCTCTCTCTCTCTCTTTTTATATATATATATATATATATATATATATATATATATTATATATATATATATATATATATATATATATATATATATATATATATATATATGCTTCGATTATTTCGTTTTGGTTATATCTGTTCACTGGGCTTTTAAGCTCAGCCGTATTTCTTTTCCTGCAGCAGGTTTTAGGTTGGAAGATGGGTTTGAGTGAAGTGTGCATAGGAGCTCTTAGTGGACTACCCTGACGATAGACTCCCATTTTCTTCTGGATTAGATTTGGATTCCTTTTCAGTTAGATTAGTTTAAATTGTATTTGGCTTTGGGACTCATTTTGTTTAGATGTTAGTATTTCATTATTACCTTAGAATACCTTTGTAATTATTATGTTTATAAGTCTTCCGCTTGCGTTTGTATGTTCTGATTGACACTATAATGTGACATTTTGACCCTTGTCGGGTTGGGGTGTTACAGTGGCGGTTCCAAAATTCGAGGGTGAGGGGTACACTATGCACACTGTCCGTATTGAGTACGAGTGGACACCTCCACGATGCGCTAGTTGCAAAGTATTTGGTCATGTTCATAATGAATGTCCTAAGTTACTTGCTACGGATGCTATTAAGAACATGAAAACGCCTAGGCAAGTTGTTCGTAGGGTTCAGATTGGTTCAAAGTACACAGTTCGTTTATAAACCTAAGGCACCAAGGAAACCGAAGGAAACGAATGATAAAAATGATAATACGGTTCCTTCCACATCGAACCCATTTGATGTTTTGAGCTCTATGGTAGATGAGGAGGAGGGTGAGGTTCGTATATCCTCCAATTCTTATGAAAAGAGACAAGAGGAAGGTAATGGGAACAAGGATAAACATGCGAGTGCACCTATTGATTCATTTGGCAGTCTTAGTACTACTTCTCTGGTTGAAAAGATTAATAATCTAGAAAGTCAAATGCTTGATGGGAAGCCGCTTCCTATGCAAAAGGAGGCTAATGTGACATCGGTCTGTAGACCTAGTACTAATATGAAAATGCAAGGGGAAGATTTGGATAGTGATGAAGTCGAGGATATTGATGATGATATGGCTCGATATATGGCTAACCCGCTAGCGGATGAACTAATGATGCAAGTCTCCAGAAATATGAAGATTATGATGGTTATGATGATTTCGAATACGACGTTGATGGTTTAAATGAAGAACAACTTTCTTTCTGTGACGCGTGGGACATCCGTATCCACGGTAGAGCTAGGAAGTAGTTTTAGTTTTGTGATTGACATTTTATTTTGGTAGTTTCATAAGATAGGTTTGTCTATCTTATGATAGTGTTTGTTTGAAGTACAATAGGTACATTTGTGTTACCTGTAATGGGCTGAGATGTGGGGTCCACCCTCATGCTATGTACTTTAATATTTTTTGGAGTAATATATTTACCGGAAAAACCCTTTACCCAAAAAACAATAAGATTATTAAACAAAATTGATTATATTTTCAAATCCGAGCAAATATAGTTGAGATATTATTATTATTACTTATAGTCATTGTACGAATCTAATCCGCGTTTAATATCTCGTGCATACACGGGTTAAAAACTAGAATGCGGATAACAATAAATAATTTAATTGTAATACAAAAAATACGTAGATGCACGGGATTATAAGTATTAAAGTGAAAAACGCGATTTATAAGTACACACCAAATTTAGTTAAAATATAATTATTAGTAGTACTTATAGTATGAACCGCGTACTTGTAATATCACATATACAAAATATTAAATATTGTTAAATTATTTTTATTAGACTAAAATTTTTAAATAAATTTGATTCATGTGTATGAAACTTATAGCTAGTAATTTCTTATATTGTAGGTAGATGACCCTCACTTTATTTTCCTAATAATCTTCATAGCACTTTATTACACCTCATCTATGTATTCAACTGCTCGATACACAGGAATGGCCGGCAATAGTATGCGTGTTTCGGGTATCTGTCGAGCTTTTGTGTATATGAGAATAAATGGGACGATTTATGTGTGATACATGATTGATAGTACATTTATTTGTATACATGAGATGCGATCTTTTAGAAAGTAAAGAAAATTAAAAATGCTAGAAAGCCACTCACAATGTGACAAGTGTTCACCACCCACTCACTCCTTTTTTTCTTATTAAATTCGGTTAGAGAGCATTTTGGTCCTTTTAACCCCCTTTTTTTATTCCACCTCAAAACTTTAAACGTAAATAGCTTTCAAACGAGAAACTTTTATGAAAAACCGATTTCACCATAATTTTTTAAATTTAATTCTCTTTAATTTGGTATGCATTATGAAATATGAATCGCAACTTTTTTATTTTTTCAACTATTTTAGTGGGTGTTGATTTTCTTGAAATTTTTAGCATTTTCAGCTCAAATTTTGCCTAGTTTAAAGGCCGAATTTTGCAAAACATAAAACACGAAAGTTGTAGCTTTTTTGCCATTCTTTACCAATAAATTTGAATCACTCAAATCCGATATAATATGAGTGAGATATCGCACATTAAAGATGAACAATAACTGATGAATGTTATAAAAAATAATTGATAAATGTATTCAAAAAATAACAGATGAAAGTTATAAAAAATAACTGATGAACAATATCAAAAATAACTGATGAACGATATTTTTTCGAAAACTGCTGAACATTATAAAAGATAACTGATGAACGTAATAAAAAATAACTGATGAACAATATAAAAAATAACTGATGAACCTAAGCACTTTGAAAAACAACCGACGCTAACTCATGAACCTAAACACTTAGAAACACAACCGACGCTAACTGAAGAACCAAAACACTTTGAAACACAACCGACGCTAACTGATGAACCTAAACACTTTGAAACACAACCAACGCTAACTAATTAACCAAAACACTTTGAAAAACAACCGACGTTAACTGATGAACCTAAACCCTTTGAAGAACAACCGACGCTCACTGATGAACCTAAACACTTTGAAACACAACCGACGCTAACTGATGAACCTAAACACTTTGAAAAACAACCGACGCTAACTGATGAACCAAAACACTTTGAAAAACAACCGACGCTAACTGATGAACCACAACACTTTGAAAAACAATCGACGCTAACTGATGAACCTAAACACTATGAAACACAACCGACGCTAACTGATGAACCAAAACACTTTGAAAAACAACCGACGCTAACTGATGAACCTAAACACTTTGAAAAACAACCGACGCTAACTGATGAACCTAAACAATATGAAACACAACCGACGCTAACTGATGAACCTAAAGACTATGAAACACAACCGACGCTAACTGATGGACCAAAACACTTTGAAAAACAACCGACGCTAACTGATGAACCACAACACTTTGAAAAACAATCGACGCTAACTGATGAACCAAAACACTTTGAAAAACAACCGACGCTAACTGATGAACCTAAACACTTTGAAAAACAACCGACGCTAACTGATGAACCTAAACACTTTGAAAAACAACCGACGCTAACTGATGAACCTAAACACTATGAAACACAACCGACGCTAACTGATGAACCAAAACCCTTTGAGAAACAACCGACGCTAACTGATGAACCTAAACAATTTGAAAAACAACCGACGCTAATTGATGAACCTAAACACTATGAAACACAACCGACGCTAACTGATGAACCAAAACACTTCGAAAAACAACCGACGGTAACTGATGAACCTAAACACTTTGAAAAACAACCGACGCTAACTGATGAACCTAAACACTTTAAAACATAACGACGCTAACTGATGAACCAAAACACTTTGAAAAACAACCAACGCTAACTGATGAACCTAAACACTTTGAAAAACAACCGAAGCTAACTGATGAACCTAAACACTTTGAAAAACAACCAACGCTAACTAATGAACCTAAACACTATGAAACACAACCGACGCTAACTGATGAACCAAAACACTTTGAAAAACAACCGACGCTAACTGATGAACATAAACACTTTGAAAAAACAACCGACGCTAATTGATGAACCTAAACACTATGAAACATAACCAACGCTAACTGATGGACCAAAACACTTTGAAAAACAACCGACGGTAACTGATGAACCTAAACACTTTGAAAAATAACCGACGCTAACTGATGAACCTAAACACTTTGAAACACAACCGACGCTAACTGATGAACCAAAAAACTTTGAAAAAAAACCGACACTAACTGATGAACCTAAACACTTTGAAAAACAACCGACGCTAACTGATTAACCAATATTAAAAATAATTGATGAACATAATTTTTGCTGAATAAAAAAACATGATGAAAATTAACAAACACAAACTGATGAAGCAAAACACTTTAAAAAACAACCAACGCTAACTGATGAACCTAAACACTTGAAACACAACCGACGCTAACTGATGAACCAAAACACTTTGAAAAAACAACCGACGCTAACTGATGAAGCTAAACACTTTGAAAAACAATCGACGCTAACTGATGAACCTAAACACTTTGAAACACAACCGACGCTAACTAATGAACCAATATTAAAAATAATTGATGAACATACTTTTTGCTGAATAAAAAACACGATGAAAATTAACAAACACTAACTAATGAATCAAAACACTTTGAAAAATAACCGATGCAAACTGATGAACCAAAACACATTGAAAAACAACCGAAGCTGACTGATGAACCAAAACACTTTGAAAAACAACCGACGCTAACTGATGAACCTAAACACTTTGAAACAAACCGACGCTAACTGATGAACCTAAACACTTTGAAACACAACCGAACACAACCGACGCTAAACTGATGAACCTAAACAGTTTGAAACAAAACCGATGCTAACTGATGAACCAAAACACTTTGAAAAACAACCGAAGCTAACTGATGAACCTAAACCCGTTGAAAAACACCGACGCTAACTGATGAACCTATACACTTCGAAACACAACTGACGCTAACTGTAGAACCAAAACACTTTGAAACACAACCGACGCTAACTGATGAACCTAAACACTTTGAAAATCAACCGACGCTAACTGATGAACCGAAACACTTTGAACCACAACCGACACTAACTGATGAACCAAAACACTTTGAAAAACAACGACGCTAACTGATGAACCTAAACACTTTGAAAAAACAACCGACGCTATCAAATGAACCAAAACACTTTGAAACACAACCGACGCTAACTGATGAACCAAAACACTTTGAAAAACAACGATGCTAACTGATGAAGCTAAACACTTTGAAAAACAATCGACGCTAACTGATGAACCTAAACACTTTGAAACACAACCGACGCTAACTGATGAACCAATATTAAAAATAATTGATGAAGATATTTTTTGCTGAATAAAAAACATGATGAAAATTAACAAACACTAACTGATGAACCAAAACACTTTGAAAAAACAACCAACGCTAACTGATGAACCTAAACACTTTGAAAAACAACCGACGCTCACTGATGAACCTAAACACTATGAAACACAACCGACGCTATCTGATGAACCAAAACACTTTGAAAAACAACCGACGCTAACTGATGAACCTAAACACTTTGAAAAACAACCGACGCTAACAGATGAACCTAAACACTATGAGAAACAACCGACGCTAACAGATGAACCAAAACACTTTGAAAAACAACCGACGCTAACTGATGAACCTAAACACTTTGAAAAACAACCGACGCTAACTGATGAACCTAAACACTTTGAAAAACAACCGACGCTAACTGATGAACCAAAACACTTTGAAAAACAACCGACGCTAACTGATGAACCTAAACACTTTGAAAAACAACCGACGCTAACTGATGAACCTAAACACTTTGAAAAACAACCGACGCCAACTGATGAACCAAAGCAGTTTGAAAAACAATCGACGTTAACTGACACTAACTGATGAACCAAAACACTTTGAAAAACAACCAACGCTAACTGATGAACCAAAACACTTGAAACACAACCGACGCTAACTGGTGAACCAAAACACTTTGAAAAACAACCGACGCTAACTGATGAAGCTAAACACTTTGAAAAACAATCGACGCTAACTGATGAACCTAAACACTTTGAAACACAACCGACGCTAACTGATGAACAAATATTAAAAATAATTGATGAACATACTTTTTGCTGAATAAAAAACATGATGAAAATTAACAAACACTAACTAATGAATCAAAACACTTTGAAAAATAACCGACGCAAACTAATGAACCAAAACACTTTGAAACACAACCGACGCTAACTGATGAACTTAAACACTTTGAAACACAACCGACGCTAACTGATGAACCTAAACACTTTGAAACACAACCGACGCTAACTGATGAACCAAAACACTTTGAAACACAACCGATGCTAACTGATGAACCTAAACACTTTGAAAAACAACCGACGCTAACTGATGAACCTAAACACTTTGAAACACAACCAACACTAACTGATGAACCAAAACAATTTGAAAAAAACCGATGCTAACTGATGAACCTAAACACTTTGAAACACAACCGACGCTAACTGATGAACCAAAACACTTTGAAACACAACCGACGCTAACTGATGAACCTAAACACTTTGAAAAACAACCGACGCTAACTGATGAACCTAAACACTTTGAAACACAACCAACACTAACTGATGAACCAAAACACTTTGAAAAACAACCGATGCTAACTGATGAACCTAAACAGTTTGAAAAACAACCGACGCTATCTGATGAACCAAAACACTTTGAAACACAACCGACGCTAACTGATGAACCAAAACACTTTGAAAAACAACCGATGCTAACTGATGAAGCTAAACACTTTGAAAAATAATCGACGCTAACTGATGAACCTAAACACTTTGAAACACAACCGACGCTAACTGATGAACCAATATTAAAAATAATTGATGAACATAATTTTTGCTGAATAAAAAACATGATGAAAATTAACAAACACTAACTGATGAACCAAAACACTTTAAAAAACAACCAACGCTAACTGATGAACCTAAACACTTGAAACACAACCGACGCTAACTGATGAACCAAAACACTTTGAAAAACAACCGACGCTAACTGATGAAGCTAAACACTTTGAAAAACAATCGACGCTAACTGATGAACCTAAACACTTTGAAACACAACCGACGCTAACTGATGAACCAATATTAAAAATAATTGATGAACATACTTTTTGCTGAATAAAAAACACGATGAAAATTAACAAACACTAACTAATGAATCAAAACACTTTGAAAAATAACCGATGCAAACTGATGAACCAAAACACATTGAAAAACAACCGAAGCTGACTGATGAACCAAAACACTTTGAAAAACAACCGACGCTAACTGATGAACCTAAACACTTTGAAACAAACCGACGCTAACTGATGAACCAAACACTTTGAAACACAACCGACGCTAAACTGATGAACCTAAACAGTTTGAAACAAAACCGATGCTAACTGATGAACCAAAACACTTTGAAAAACAACCGAAGCTAACTGATGAACCTAAACCCGTTGAAAAACACCGACGCTAACTGATGAACCTATACACTTTGAAACACAACCGACGCTAACTGATGAACCAAAACACTTTGAAACACAACCGACGCTAACTGATGAACCTAAACACTTTGAAAATCAACCGACGCTAACTGATGAACCTAAACACTTTGAAACACAACCGACACTAACTGATGAACCAAAACACTTTGAAAAACAACCGACGCTAACTGATGAACCTAAACACTTTGAAAAACAACCGACGCTATGAAATGAACCAAAACACTTTGAAACACAACCGACGCTAACTGATGAACCAAAACACTTTGAAAAACAACCGATGCTAACTGATGAACCTAAACACTTTGAAACACAACCGACGCTAACTGATGAACCAATATTAAAAATAATTGATGAAGATACTTTTTGCTGAATAAAAAACATGATGAAAATTAACAAACACTAACTGATGAACCAAAACACTTTTAAAAACAACCAACGCTAACTGATGAACCTAAACACTTTGAAAAACAACCGACGCTCACTGATGAACCTAAACACTATGAAACACAACCGACGCTATCTGATGAACCAAAACACTTTGAAAAACAACCGACGCTAACTGATGAACCTAAACACTTTGAAAAACAACCGACGCTAACAGATGAACCTAAACACTATGAAAAACAACCGACGCTAACAGATGAACCAAAACACTTTGAAAAACAACCAACGCTAACTGATGAACCTAAACACTTTGAAAAACAACCGACGCTAACTGATGAACCTAAACACTTTGAAAAACAACCGACGCTAACTGATGAACCAAAACACTTTGAAAACCAACCGACGCTAACTGATGAACCTAAACACTTTGAAAAACAACCGACGCTAACTGATGAACCTAAACACTTTGAAAAACAACCGACGCTAACTGATGAACCAAACAGTTTGAAAAACAATCGACGTTAACTGAAACTTACTGATGAACCAAAACACTTTGAAAAATAACCAACGCTAACTGATGAACCTAAACACTTGAAACACAACCGACGCTATGATGAACCAAAACACTTTGAAAAACACCGACGCTAACTGATGAACTAAAAACTTTAAAAACAATCGACGTAACTGATGAACCTAAAATTTGAAACACAACCGACGCTAATTGATGAACCAATTTAAAATAATGATGAACATACTTTTTGCTGAATATAAAAACATGATGAAAATTAACAAACACTAACTAATGAACAAAACACTTGAAAAATAACCGACGCAAACTGATGACCAAAACACTTTGAAAAACAACCGACGCTAACTGATGAACTAAACACTTTAAAACACAACCGACGCTAACTGATGAACCTAAACATTTGAAAACAAAACCGAGCTAACTGATGAACAAAACACTTTGAAAAACAACCGAAGCTAACTGATGAACCTAAACCTATGAAAAACAACCGACCGCTAACTGATGAACCTAAACACTTTGAAAATAACCGACGTCTAACTGATGAATCAAAACACTTTGAAACACAACGACGCTAACTGATGAACCTAAACACTTGAAAAACAACCGACGCTAACTGATGAACCTAAACACTTTGAAAACAACCGACACTTACTTATGAACCAAAACACTTGAAAAACAACCGACGCTAACTGATGAACCTAAACACTTTGAAAAACAACGACGCTATCTGATGAACCAAAACACTTTGAAACATAACGATGCTAACTGATGAACCAAAACACTTTGAAAAAAACGATGCTAAACTGATGAAGCTAAAACACTTTGAAAAACAATCGACGCTAACTAATGAACCTAAACACTTTGAAACACAACCGACGCTAATAGATGAACCATATAAAAATAATTGATAACATACTTTTTGTCTGAATAAAAAACATGATGAAAAAAACAAACACTAACAAATGAACCAAAACACTTTGAAAAACAACCAACGCTAACTGATGAACCTAAACACTTGAAACACAACCGATGCTAACTGATGAACCAAAACACTTTAAAAAACAACCGACGCTAACTGATGAAGCTAAACACTTTGAAAAACAATCAACGCTAACTGATGAACCTAAACACTTTGAAACACAACCGACGCTAACTGATGAACAAATATTAAAAATAATTGATGAACATACTTTTGCATGAATAAAACATTGAAAATTAACAAACACTAACTAATGAACCAAAACACTTTTAAAAACAACCGACGCTAAACTGATGAACCTAAACACTTTGAAAACACAACCGACGCTACTGATGAACCTAAACACTTTGAAAACAACCGACGCTAACTGATGAACCTAAACACTTTGAAACACAACCGACCTAACTGATGAACCAAAACACTTTGAAAAACAACCGACGCTAACTGATGAACCTAACATTTGAAAAACCGACGCTATCTATGAACCAAAACACTTGAAAACACGACGCTAACAGATGAACCAAAACACTTTGAAAAACAACCGACGCTAATTGATGAACCTAACACTTTGAAAAAAACCGACGCTATCTGATGAACCAAAACACTTTGAAAATACAACCGACGCTAACTGATGAACCAAAACACTTTGAAAAACAACCGATGCTAATTGATGAACCTAAACACTTTGAAAAACAACCGACGCTAACTGATGAACCTAAACACTTTGAAAACACAACCGACGCCAATTGATGAACCAAAATGTTTGAAAAACAATCGACGTTAACTGAAACTAACTGATGAACCAAAACACTTTGAAAAAAACCGACGCTAACTGATGAACCTAAGCACTGAAACACAACCGACACGCTAATGATGAACCAAAACACTTTGAAAAACAACCGACGCTAACTGATGAACCTAAAACACTTTAAAAAACAACCGACGTAACTGATGAACCTAAAGACTTTGAAACACAACCGACGCTAACTGGTGAACCAATGTTAAATATAACTGATGAACATACTTTTTGCTGAATAAAAAACATGATGAAAATTAACAAACACTAACTAATGAACAAAACACATTTGAAAAATAACCGACGCTAACTGATGAACCAAAACACTTTGAAAAACAACCGACGCTAACTGATGAACCTAAACACTTAAAAACACAACCGACACTAACTGATGAAGCAAAACACTTTGAAAAACAACCGACGTAATGAACCTAAACATTTGAAAAACAACCGACGCTAACTGATGAACCTAAACACTTTGAAACACAACCGACACTAACTGATGAACCAAACATTTGAAAAAATATACTGATGATGAACAAACATTTGAAAAAACGACGCTAATGATGAAATCCAAACACTTGAAACACAACCGACCTAACTGATGAACATTTAAAAATAATGAAGAACTAACGATGATGAACAAACATTTGAAAAACAACCGACGCTAACTGATGAACCAAACACTTTGAAACACAACGACGCTAGATAAACCAAATGAAACGATAAATACTTTGAAAAAAACAATACGCTAACTGATGAACCTAAACACTTTGAAAATCAACGACGCAAACTGATGAACCAAAACACTTGAAAAACAACCGACGCTAACTGATGAACCTAAACACTTTGAAACACAACCGACGCTAACTGATGAACCTAAACACTTAGAAAAACAACCGACGCTAACTGATGAACCTAAACACTTTGAAAAACAACCGACGCAAACTGATAACCAACACTTGAAAAACAACCGACGCTAACTGATGACCTAAACACTTTGAAACACAACTGACGCTAACTGATAACCAAACACTTGAAAACAACGACGCTAACTGATGAACCAAAACACTTTGAAACACAACCCTACGCTAACAGATGAACCTAAACACTTTGAAAAATAATCGACGCTAACTGATGAACCAAAACACTTTGAAAAACAACCGACGCTAACTGATGAACCTAAACACTTTGAAACACAACCGACGCAAACTGATGAACCTATACACTTTGAAACACAACCGACGCTAACTGATGAACCTAAACACTTTGAAACACAACCGACGCTAACTGATGAACCAAAACACTTTAAAAAACAACTGACGCTAACTGATGAACCTAAACCCTTTGAAAAACAACCGACATTCACTGATGAATCTAAACACTTTGATACACAACCGACGCTAACTGTTAGGATTGTTGCACACGGTTATGGTGGTTAAACCTTACGTTCTTTGTGTGTATGATATATTGAGTGAATATCATTAAGTACGCGCAATTTACTCAACCACACTTAGAGTTAGCTAGCATAGATCTAGCTGCTTCTATAAGAGTCCTATTTTTCCTTTCTGCAACCCCATTTTGTTGTGGGGTTCTGGCACTGGTATAATCTGTTTTAATCCCCTTATTCCTACAAAATTCAATTAAGTTAGAGTTTTTAAACTCAGTTCCATTATCACACCTTATAGCCTTAACCTTTCTATTTAGCTGGTTTTCAATTAAGGTTATAAAATCCCTAATCACAGAATAGGTTTCATTTTTAGTACCTAAAAAGAAAGTCCAAGAAAACCTGCTAAACTCATCAGTAATCACCAGACAAAAATACTTATGGTCTCTACTTCTGATAGAAGTTGGACCAAAAAGATCCATATGAAGCAGTTGCAGAGGCTCAGAAATGGTGCTCACAGCAGTAATGGCCTTGTATGATGCCCTGTGTTGCTTTCTTTTATTGCAGGCAACACAATTGTGTTCATTTTTGAAGGTCTTGAAAGGGAGTCCTTGCACTAAGCCATTCTTTGCCAGCTTGTTGATAGTCTTGAAATTCACATGTGCCATTCTTCTGTGCCATTTGTTTGCTTCATCCACAGAAGCTTTTGCCACCATACAAGCAAGTTTACCCTCAGGCTTAACATCATTCAGATTGAAACAATACAGGTTGTGAGTCCTTTGAACTTTGAGCACTATCTCACTATCATCAGGCATCTTGAAGTCCTTGGAGAGCACAAGACAGTCAGTCTCAGAGAAGAGAACTCCATTCTTCTTATCACATATTTGTGAGACAGAAAACAAATTAAAGTTCTTGAGTTCCTTCACATAGAGAACATTCTCAAAGTCCAGTTTAGGAGTCTTAATAGTTCCTTTCCCTGTAATCTTTCCATCACCTCCTCCAAATGTCACAGTTCCTCCATAAAAAGGTACAAAGTTATGCAACCTTTCCAAATTTCCTGTCATACTCCTTGAACAACCACTGTCAACAATACCTACTTCTTTACTCTTAAAAGGAATGTCCTACAGAACAAAAATACATACAACAATGTTAGATACATCGGAGGCCCAAGTCATTACTGACTTGGGTCTGCCTTGTGGATCAATAAAAATTAAACCATGGAGATTGATGAGATCCACCATTGTTCTTGGACCCCATTCTCAAATATTTGTTATTGTTTCTCCAAGAACAACCTGCTGAGGACTTAACAGCAGTTCCACATCTTGCCCCTCCCATGTGTAAGGTGTCAAAATAAACAGGCCACATATCATTTTGAAAGTAAGTGCTGGTAGGTCTGTAGAAAGGTCTAGCAACATGGTTTCTCCAACCAGCAGGAATGGACTTGCCAGCAGCAACCGGCTTACCAGCAGGAACTGGCTTGCCAGTAGCAACATGCTTACCAGCTGGAATTGACTTGCCAGCAGCAACAGAAGCTCTACAAGAGTTTATTCTTGCTGCTTGTAGAATATATGGGGGAATATCATTGACATTGTTCCACACAGACCTATTTTGACAAGCATATTTACCCATCTGTTTTTCATAATAGTCACAATCTTTAATAAGATGATCATAACTACGACACACAAAACAAGATTTCTTTCTAGGGGACTTTTTCTTAACATCATCTTTCTTATTTCAATCAGAAGAATTCAAACCAACACATGAATCAAAATTATCCTTAACAAAATTCAAATCACAACCATAACTGTTTGAAACCAAACCAAAACTAGAAACATTATTGTTTTTAACATTATCAAAAGAAACATCAGAAGCCACTTTTGAAGACTAATCTTTTGATTTTATTGATGCAGACTTCTCACTTGATCCACATGTGGCATAGTCATCAGTCTTGATTTCTTCAGATTTTTCACTGTAAGAACAAGAGACAAATTCATTAGAGTCGCAATCAAGATCAGGCAAGTTCTTTGCCTTTTTGCCATAAGTCATTTGTGAATCATCAAAGTCAAGGTCAAGGGCTTAAAAATACCTCTTATAGGTGGAGGAACTGCATTCATCCCTCCTTCCTTAACAAACTTAACAGGTATTTGATAATCAACTTCCTTAGGGGTAGGGTCAAATATTCTAGGGTTATAATCCCAAACATCATATCCCAACCCTTTCTTACGCCAACCAGACTGATTATCATAGTTAACAAGATATTTTTCTGATTGTTGCCATGAATTTATCCTAGCCACTTCACTATCCAGTTTAGCCTTTAAATCCTGATTTTCTAATTTGATCTTAGCAACTTGAGATTCAGAATATTTAAGTTCATTAGTGGTGTTCTCTAAATCTCTCTGTAAAACCCTTATTTTCTCTTCATAAGCAAGCTGATTTGCTTCATGCCAAGCCTTTTGTTTTTCCACTGTTTTAAGAGCCTTTTTATTAGCTTGAATTTCAACAAATAGTTTATTATATTCAGGCTCAATCTCATCAAATTCCCTTGTTAACTCAGTGTATTTAATTTCACTATCCTTTTGCAATTTAGTATACTTAATTTCACAATCAAAAGGACACTTAAGTACCTGAGATGGATAGCCCATCATTCCAAATTCTCCAGCCACATGTGTCTCAGCTCCATTTCTAGCAATCATCCCATAAATCCGTGAAGCTCCAGTCTCCTCATGTTGTTCCCAATCCAGCATTGAATCCACAGACACTAGGGCTTTATCTTCCTCTGGCTCCTATTCTTTCATTCTGAATGCTGAATACCTTGTTCTATCATCAACTTTCTTGTCTTGGCATTCTCTGGCAAAGTGACCTATCTGACCACATTTGAAGCACTTCACCTTCCTTCTGTCAAACCTTGCACCTTCCCTTCCATTGAGATTGAGCTTCCTCCCTGACTGCTGCTCAAACCTGTTAACCTTTAATGACAGCATAGCCAGCTGCCACTTGATGTCCATCTCCTCCAAATCAAATTGATCAATTTGATCAAAGTCATCATACATAAATTGCTGTTGTGGAGTACTTTCAGCAACAAATGAATGAAGAATTTCCTCAACAACATTGTCAGTCCTTGATTGAGATCTTGGTGTTGCAGGAGAATAGGAAACAGATGAAGATGAGAGGTTTGGGCTATCACCATGAGAGACCTTGTTAGTGCTGGAAGCACTAACAAATGCAGTATGAGTAGGTGTATGAGATGAATAAGTAGAGACCCCTTTGATATCAATCTCTAGAGTCTTGAGCTTGTTGTACAGATCATCAAAACTTAGGTAGTCCAATCCACCTTTGGCTTTCAGAGTTATGGAAACTTGAGACCAGGATGGCGGTAAAGCCCTCAGAAACTTTGTGTTGCAGTCTTCATTGTCTGGTCGAGCCTGCAACTGATTAAGTTGGTTGAGGATCTTGTGAAATCGATCATACCCTTTGTGAATACCTTCATCCTCAGTGATCTTAAACTCCTGGAATTCCTGCTTAAGCATTGATTTCCTCATCTTTTTGGACTCCTCATTCCCACCGAATCTAGCTTTTACAGCAAGCCAGATTTCTCTAGCATCATCCAGGTGATGAAAATCACCCATGTGATCCTCTAGGAGAGCCTGAAGCAAGAGAGTTCTTGCTTTAGTTTCCCTTTGCACAGCCAGCTGCTCCTCGGCTGATGTAGGAGGGAGAATCATGATACTCCCATTCTTATCTCTTCCAATTCTCTTCTTGGAATTCCCAGTGAGGATAACATTCCAAAGATGGTGATCACTGTTGGAGATCCAGTACTCCATCTTCATAGCCCAGACTTCATACTCTTCCTTCTTGAGGTATGGGAACTTAGCATTACTGTTGGACACAGTGGTTGTAACAATTTGTTGTTGAACTTTTGTGGGTTCAGGTTCTTCATTGTTAATGGTAGCGAATTCAGGGTTTTCGTCGCCCATTGTGGAAGGGTTTAGAGAGATTGTTTTGAGAACTTTTGCTTCTTGATCAGAGATCCTCACGAGGCTCTGATACCACTTGTTGAATCTAACACACCTGCTAGATCTTTGAGCCTTAATGGATCGATAGGATGCCTATGTAATCACAAGCACACTACAAGAGTATCTCTGAATACGAAGTAGAAAAGAAAAGAACTAAGACTATGATCCTCTATGGATCGTATAATGAACTAAAGAATATTGTTATTGATGATTGTTTAAGTCGTAAAGGATATCTCAAACTCATAGACGGGGTGTTCCTTTTATAATAGCAAGAAACCCTAACCCTAACCCGTCATACAAGAAAACGTGTGAAGAGATAAACATGATCTCTTCTAAAAATAAATCTAACAAACATACTAAACATACGGGATAACAACTAACAATACCCACAATAACAACTACTATCAGCAGAAACAAGATAGAACTATCAGCAGCAATGAGCTTCAGCAGGAACCACAGCTATCGGCAGGAACCAACTTTCACTATCGGCAGCAACAAGAAATATCTTATTTCCGAAATTCCTAACACTATTATTTCCTCCCCTGAGATTGTTACCTCCCCTGAGATACAAATAACTTTTGTTTCCTCCCCTTGTTTGGAAGATCTCACTATGTACCAAAATATATCTTTCCTTATCATCTGATCTATCATTTAGAACTTGTTGTTGTCAGACAATGTTGTACATGAAGCCATCAATTCCTTAAGAGTTTAAGTTACTGTCCTCATCACTTTTAGGTGTGTTAACTCCTATGAGAGGTGATTCATTGGACATTTGATTCATGATCCATCAATGGATGGTTTTTGTGAATCTCTTGAAAATCCTTGTTTAAGAAATTATTTGACTTAGCAGTATGTTCATGATTTTAGAATTGAAAAATCATACTGCTTTCAACCATTTTGAAGGGATTAAGTGTATAACAGACACTTAATCAAAATTTCGGTTTAAAGCAACCTCTGGTTGTGTGAGAACCAATGTTTTTCAGTTATAAATAACTGCCTGTGTAAAGATAAACTCATTCAAAGAGTTTTCCTGACAGGGTTTCCAGCTCATAGTAATTGTTACCTCTAACACAAGTGTTAGATTCACTTTTACTAGCTGTTCTTTCTATCAGATGTCCTTAGACTTGCACATTATACTTAAAAGTATAAAATGATAGAAAGTGAGTTGAGTCAGTTACTATCTGACCAACTAAGTCATCAATTCAATGTGAAAATTCATACTTAGGTTTCAAGAAAGAAGTTTTAAGGAGTTTTAAATTCCCAAACTCAGTCCATCATAAACCTAATATGTAGCAACTGGATATTCTGATTTTGTTGCTTCCATTTCACTTGAAACATCCTTTTGCTCAAAGTTCATTCCTGAAAATGTTAGTCCAAAACCAAAGAACAAAATGCATAGCATTTGTCTTATAGCAGTATCAATATATGACCAACAGTATGAACTGTTTTAAACAAAATTTGAACTAGCAGTACAAACTGTTTTATTGAACAGTCTCGATTTACAAAGATATCAGTACAATCTTAACATATATAAAAACCACAAAGATTAGAAATTTTAAGGATTTACCATTCCAATACTTGCTACCAAGTACTGAAACCTTCCAACATCAAAAGCTTTGGTTAGCAGATCTGCAAAATTGAATTCTGAAGCAATTTTAAGAACTTGAATTAATCTTTTCTCATTGCAGTCTCTTATAAAGTGATGTCTAATTTCAATGTGTTTTGTTTTAGAATGTTGCACTGGATTTTTAATAATACAAATTGTACTACTATTATCAATATGAATAACAGTGTTTAAGAAATTGTACCCATAGTCAAGGAGTTGGTTTTGAAGCCATAGAACTTGACCACAACAACTTGCAGCAGCTATATATTCAGCTTCAGTTGTTGAATTTGCCACACTTGTTTGCATCTTAAACTGCCATGAGACAAGTCTACACCCAAGGAATTGACATCCTCCAGTTATTGACTTTCTGTCCAAGCTAGCACCAGCATAATCACTATCCGAAAAAGCTACCAAGTCAAAAGGAGATTCCCTAGAATACCATATACCCAACCTTGGTTGACCTTTGAGATATCTAAAAATTCTCTTGACTGCAATTAAATGATAAACTTTTGGAGTAACTTGAAATCTTGCACAAACACAAACAGGGAACACGATATCAGGTCTAGATGATGTAAGGTACATCAAAGAACCTATCATAGATCTGTAAGTGTGTACATCCACACTCTCTCCATCTTCATCTTTCAGAAGGTGCTTCTCAAAGTCCATTGGTGTGCTTTGATGAGTGTGTAAATACTCATCATTTTATACCCATAATAGATACCAAAATGACCTAAAACACCTGAATTATACTGCAGATATCCTTGGTTTGTGTTTTATTTGTCTCAGGTACTGAAGGATTTAAAACAGAACGAAAACGAGCATTTTTGGATCGACTCGACAATAATTGTGCGATTGATCAAGTGAAGACGAAAGTCAAAGACAGAGACAAAGTCAACCCCCAAAATCCCAAAATTATACAAATGGTCCCTGGAAATAGTTTTGATTTTTGGAAACTTTAGTCCTTGGATTTTCAGGATATTACAACATTGGTCCTCAAAGATTAAACCTAAATCCATTTCTATCCCAAAATAACTAAACCCAGCCAAAATAACTAAACCCAGTTACCAACCAAACCCAATCCATCCTAAATACTTAACCCAGCCCACTCATTAAATAACCAAACCCAACCCGAATTCCTTAGTTAAACAAAAGGTTTGACTTCGGTCAAACCTTTCTTCTATACCATCCACCCCGCCAAAACCATACAAGAAACCACCCTTCTCCACTGCCTTATCCCTAACACACCCACCCCCTCCTCCTATCTCACTTCACCTAACTAGCCAAGGGGCATTTAATGCATCTTCCTCAGCACACTCAATCAGAGATAGTGGATTTTTCCACTATCTCAATTTTTCCTTATGGCACCATCGAGTTATCTCAAACCGATGGACCAAACTTCAAGGTGAACGGTCATAGGTTGAAGCATTACTTTGGAGGGGACATACCACCCATGGTTGTCCCGGATCTCCAAACCTTCCCCATGAACCAATGAATTCGGGGTCGAGTCAAGCTAGTGACTCGATTAACAAAAACATTAGCATTGCATGGGTAAACGCCCATGTTTTTGTCTTCTCTCTTATTTCTAACACTAAGTGTGGGGGAATCCCACTGTGCTGTGCTCTTTTGTGTTGTTTGCTCTTGTTTTCAGGTTTCCCTTGGATTGTGATGATTGCCGCGCCTGTTTTCGATCCAGCCGCCCAATATCCTATCCTTTTGCTAACGATTATCTAGGGATATTTTTTTAATCCTTTTTGTGAAAATTGAGATTTCTTTCACACACTTGGCTATTAGTCTTACCTTTTTACGTTCTAAGTCTCGGCATAATAGCCGGTACTTTGAATATTGAGGGCAATATTCAATTCTAAGTGTGGGGGGCAATTCTCTCGAATTTTGTCACATGTGTACCTTCTAGTGCCCTAGTACCCCCGTTTTGGCCAAAATTTTAAAATTTTTTCGTTTTTAGATAAGAAATTGCAATAAAAGAAGAAGTGTTTAGTCTTGATTAGGTTAGAACAAAGGGAATCCTGACTCTGCCAGAGTATTGATCTAGCTGCTTCCTTAACTATTAGACTAAGGTTTTACGATTTGTGCAAATGAAAATGCTAAGCGTAGAATAGTGGTTTTCTTTAGAGCTTATATAAGTAATCTATGGCTTTTCCTCCTAGGAGATAACTAATCTGACATAATTAGTGCTTATTTTTCAATCTTTTGAACACACAAAATCATTTTTTCTTTACGATTTTGAAAAATACTAGTTCAAAGCTTTATTTAAACTTCAGAACAAGCATATGTCATAATAATGTAAAAGTTAAGCAATAAATGTATGTGCTAAAAAGCTAAGGTTCAAGATCGGCCCTTGGATCCTTATTTCCGGAAGGCGTTTAGGTCTTGGCTACCCTCTTACACCGGCCCTTGGACCCTTAATTCTAAAGGCGTTAAGGTCTTGGAACTCTCCGTTGTAACGGCCCTTGGATCCTTTATTCCAGGAAGGTTTAAGGTCTTGGTTCCCGTGAAACTCCGTTAGTTTATATTGCACAAGTATGTATAAAATAAATAAATAAATAAAATAAAAAATAAAAAAAATGAATGATGAAAAAAAAAAATGAACGAAAAAATGAAAAAAATAAAAATAAAATTAAATTAAATGGAATGATATTGCAAAATGCAATAAATTTTGAAGCTTGCTTGTTGTGAATTTTAAATCTATATTTCAACTAGTATTAGTCAAAGTTTTTTAAAAACGTCGATTTTTGTTATCAAGATTTTGAATATAAGCACAGTCACCTAAACTTGATAAATGCGGGAGTGAAAAGTTAAGTTTCGGCTTACATAGATTATTGATATAAGTAGTGTTAGCATTTTTACAAAAGCATTTGCGCATTGAGTTTAAGCTTAGTTGGGAGTATCAAAAAGAGGATGACGATTACAATTCCCTGGAGACACCCAGTTTGTGTGAATCCTGTTCCGTGATACCATTTTTGGAAATCAAGCGTGTTATGTATTTTGTTCTAAGTTTAAATTTCTGGCATTTTGTAAAAATCAAAACGGGGTATACTTGGTATTCTTTTGATCCTTTCATTACTTCATATGATCGGATTGCTAGGGACTAGCAATAGCATAGTGTGGGGGATTGATGAGTGTGTAAATACTCATCATTTTATATCCATAATAGACACCAAAATGACCTAAAACACCTGAATTATACTGCAGATATCCTTGGTTTGTGTTTTATGTGTCTCAGGTACTGAAGGATTGAAAACAGAACGAAAACGAGCATTTTTGGATTGACTCGACAATAATTGTGCAATTGATCAAGTGAAGACGAAAGTCAAAGACAGAGTCAAAGTCAACCCCCAAAATCCCAAAATGACACAAACGGTCCCTGTAAATAGTTTTGATTTTTGGCAACTTTAGTCCTTGGATTTTCAGGATATTACAACATTGGTCCTCAAAGATTAAACCTAAATCCATTTCTATCCCAAAATAACTAAACCCAGCCAAAATAACTAAACCCAGTTACCAACCAAACCCAATCCATCCTAAATACTTAACCCAGCCCACTCATTAAATAACCAAACCCAAACCGAATTCCTTAGTTAAACAAATGGTTTGACTTCGGTCAAACCTTTCTTCTATACCATCCACCCCGCCAAAACCATACCAGAAACCACCCTTCTCCACCACCTTATCCCTGACACACCCACCCCCTCCTCCTATCTCACTTCACCTAACAAGCCAAGGGGCATTTAATGCATCTTCCTCAGCACACTCAATCAGAGATAGTGGATTTTTCCACTATCTCAATTTTTTTGCCAAAATCTGTTTCTATGGCTGAGATCAATTCTAGAGAATCCAATGGTGCAGAAATGATCAGAGAAGAAGATGAGATACATCCCACTTCATTTTAGTATAAATAGGAACTCAATGTAGCCTTAATTGGCAGTAGTTAATTTATTTTAATCGTATTGTATCTTTATTGTTTAAGTTTTATAAATTTCAAAATTCAGTTATAATTCCAAGTTATATTCAGTTTGTTTAATGTTATCATTGTACTAATTTCCCAAATTAATGAAAGTTCCATGTTTCCAAGTTCTAGTGTGACTGTTAAATTGAATTAAGCTATTTAGTTGTTAAGAATCACCACAAAGCCTCCTTACCCTTACTATAAGCTTATACAAGCTTATCATAGCTTGGTGTAAGTTTATATTAGTAATAATCTGCTCTAAATTCAAGAAATGAAGAAAGTCAATGAAAGTCAAATAAGCTCAAAATAAGCTGTTCAGAAGAGATAAGCTATCTTGGAAGGTTGGAAGAGGGTTTCTAGCTTGTTGTTGACAAGCTAGGAGAGTTCTGATCATTTAGTTACTTAATTTCCTTAAAAATCATCAAAAAAGCCAAAAATAAGCTAGCTTAATTAAACTGCTTAATTTTCAGTCAAAGTCATTTCTTATAGCTTATTTCACTTATTAGTAACCTTAGAATTTAAATCTTAGCTCAAATTAGACCTGTGCTAATTTAAATCCAACACAGACCCTTAATAAAGGGTTGTTTGGCTTTAAGCTTGTTTTTCTGATTACTATTCATTTGCAACAAGTGCAAATTCAACCTAGCTTAAATTGATCACAATAAGCTGTTTCTAAGTTCTCTTTAGCCATTTAGACAGGTTTCATAGTTTTGAATGGTCTGTGGGAATTTAAGGGTACTAACTGTCCAATTAAGCCATTATAAGCTATAAGCTCTTTTGGCCCTTAACCTTGGCTTCTCTGAGGTCTTTTTAGTCCAAGTAGTCAATACTCAAGAGTTGGTTTTAACCTCAGTTGATTTGTGCAAATCTGCACAACTCTGCACAATAGAACCCCATATGCAGGTCTGCACACTTTTACTAGACTTAATTTAAGTGCTTATCTGTGTTAGTTTAAGCTTGAATTTTGGATTTCTTAGTAGTTTGCAAGGTAATCTTTGCTTATTCCCAAAAATCAGCTCTTTCTCAAAACTTCTTTAAGCTTTAAATTAAGCTCAAAACTACCCTACTCAGACAAGCATACACTGATCTATCAGTATATACTTGTCTTGATTGGCTATTTTCTCAGCTTATTTTTAAGCCATAAATAAGCTTCCCTTGATCTGCTTTTTGGATTTAAGTGATCCTCAGTAGGTCAACTTTTAGTATCATCAGTCTTGTGGTGTTTAGTGATTATCTAAATGCTTAAAATTTAGCTTAAAGTTGCCTAGTTGAGCCTGCAAAGTGCCCTGTGCATCAGTTCACTTTTTGGCTTATTGGAGTTTTAGTCAGTGCTTATTTGCATTTCTAGTGCTTAATCAGTAATCATTTTGGCTTATTATATTGGTCTTAGCTTATTGCCACTTTGCTTTAACTTATTACTTAGCTTATCAGTCATTTGGCCAATCCTTGGGCTTATTTTCATTTTTTGCCCACTGATCAGCAAAACATAAGCTCATTCTGAGCTTATTTGTCACTTTCATAAAAAGTGGTAGTTGTAAAAATTGCTTATCTCATTGTGCTTAATAAGTTTCTATAATAAAAATAAAAAAAATAAAATAAAAGCAAAAAGGTCAGGGGTGGGATTCGAACCCTGGTCTCTCAGATAAACACTCACACACTTAACCAACTGCCCTAGGGACTTTTCCTGGTTAAGCTTTGCAACACTTTTTATTTAATCACTTTTTCTTTTTAAAGCTTATTTCACAGTTTGCTTATTAACTGCTTATTTAGAAAAGCAGTTAACCCACTTTTATTTTTCATAAATTCTAATTAACATTAAGTAATTTCCTGGAATTTTTTATAATTTTCCAAGTTCAATTAGTATTTTTAATCTATTTTTCTTTTTAAATCAGTTTTTAATTCATAATAAAAAATATAAAAGTCAAAAAAATATAAATCTTTTTTTTTTTCTAAAATTTTCTTTTATTATTTAGGATTTAAGAAAAATAATTTTACACTTGTAGGATTAGTTTTCTAATATTTTGGTTCTAATCCCGTTTTTAGATTTCCCGTTACGCGTTTTTAATATAATTTGTGTTAATCTTAATTTTCTTTTGAGAATTTGTTTCTCATTTGTTAATTAGAATATAAAAAAGCAAAATTTCATATCATCAGTCACTCTAATCCAAACCTTACACGGTTGTCCATTCACTCCTCGTTGGGAAACGACCCGGGTAATCACTTACCTGGTATCACACACACAAACGTGAGTTTTTGCAAGTTAGCCTTTTTCCTAAAGGGTTAATTTGTCTTTATTCACGCGTATCCGTCATTGCATAATATTTATATATCTATTTAGCACGAATCAAATTTTGGCGCCGCTGCCGGGGAGGTTGTGTTGCGACAATATTGTTTAGAGTTTAAACGATTAGTGACTTGAGATCCTTCTTTCAGAAGTTTCCACTTTCATAAACCTATAAAATACAAAAATATTTTTTCTTTTCTTTTATATATATAATATCATATAAAAATAAAAAATCCAAAAACATTTTCCGTTTTATTGTTAAATAAAAGATAAAAGCAAAATTAATATAATATTCCTCAACTTGGGTATTATCATAATAAGTTCCCAAACCAAAGATTAAAACTTGCCTTTGTGTCGCTTGCGAATTCGGCTCACCATTGATTGATAAACAAACTCTAACGTAGGTTTCAGGAGGTTTGACATTAAATTGTCGAACCGAAAGAAGCGGGTTTTTAAGGAGCATTTATTGCCCACCTTTGCTTCTCCGCCACTCTGTGCGTTTTTCAGTCAGAGAGCTACCGTACGCTGGTTGATTTAAGGTTTAAGTTCCTTGTGTTTTGCTTCGATCTTGATTTAATTGAATTATTTTATTTAGTACATGCGCACTCGTTCTTCCACGTCGACAAGTCCTTTACGTGAACTCGTAGATATTCCGAGAAGACGTAATCGTAGACGTGCTGCCCGAATAGTCGAACCCGAGATTCGTGCTGTTCCCATTGATAATATGGCAGACGAACGAACAATGGCGGAGATGCTCCAAGCACCCACCGAGGGTTACGGAGATGCCATCGTTTTACCACCCATCGATTCTGATCATTTTGAATTGAAAACGCATTTGATTCAACTCGTGTCCACAAACCAATTCCACGGGTTTGAACGAGAAGATCCGTATGCACACATCCGTTGGTTCAACAAGTTGACCTCTACAATCAATTACAAGAATGTGCCGCAAACAGTTATCAAATTGATGCTATTTCCGTTTTCACTCGAAGGGGCAGGCCGGATTTGGCTGGATAAAGAACCCCCTCGATCCATTGAAACTTGGGAAGATCTAGTACAATAATTTGTCAATTATTTCTTTCCTCCATCAAAGACGACTAATCTGAAAAATGAAATTTCTGGATTTCGTCAAGGTTTCGATGAAAACTTCGGAGAGGCATGGGACCGATTTAAAGATCTCCTAAGAAAATGCCCGCATCATGATTTCACGGAGTTACAACAGATCAATACGTTTTATAATGGGTTGAATGGAAACGATCAAGATTCTCTTAACGCTGCCGCCGGTGGCAATATCTTGAATCGTCGACCTAAAGAAGTGATTGAAATTTGTGAAAATAAATCAAAAGTTCCTATTTCTCGAAACAAAGTGAATGTTCCTGTCCACTCCTGCTTCTTCATCCGGTAACTCATCAGAGTTAGCCGCTCTAACGGACGCAATTCGTTACATGATGAAGGAAATGAAAGAAATTAAGAGTGAAATTCATAAACCGGAACCAATCAAAGCCATAAACAAAGTGTGTGAAACTTGTGGTGGCCTGCATGCGTATTACGATTGTCAAGAAACCGATGCTTCTGTTTGCCAAGCTTCCGTAGCTACAGTAAACTACAATCAAAACCGACCGCATGCTGAAACTCATTACCGAGCACCAAATGCTATGGTACCACCTGGTTTTCCACCCGTGCCAAATCAAAATAATCAAAATTGCTTTGTTCAAAATCAAGGACAAAATTTCAACAATTCCCATAATTTCAATCAAAACCGGAACAATTTCAACCAACATCAAGCTCCGAATCAACAAGTTTATCAACAACCTCCTCAAGCTCCTTTGACTAATGATTTCATGAAAATTACTGAGTCCAGCATGCGTTCAATGCAGACTCAAATCAATAATATGAAACTCGAGTTGCGAAAGGAAATTGATACTACGATGTCTCGTCAAACAAATGAGTTGAAGAACATGATGGGCAGTTTCATGAATATGAACATGAACCAGTCTTCTTCATCTTCCGGACGACTTCCGAGCAATACCATTCCTAATCCTAATGCTGAGTTGAAAGCCGTCACCACTCGTAGTGGTAAGACGCATAATGGACCCTCGACTCCTATGCCCCTTCCACCGGGGGAAATGACTCAAGATGCCGAGGTGACAAAGGACAAAGTGCAAATTACTAGCCAACAAAGTACCGCAAACTTCCAACCTCCAGTCGTCCAATCTCCAATTCCTGAACCCGATGTTCCGAAGACAAATTCTAAGCCTTCAATTCCTTATCCGTCGAGGCTTAATGATCAGAAGCTCCGTGACAAAACTAATAGACAAATGATGAAGTTTCTTGAAATCTTTCAAAAGATACACTTCGATATTAGTTTTGCGGATGCTCTTCTCTACATGCCAAAGTTTGCTTCAACATTCAAGAGTCTCCTTAGCAATAAGGAAAAATTGTTGGAATTGGCAAAGACTCCATTAAATGAGAATTGTTCGGCGGTGATTCTTAAGAAGTTACCCGAAAAACTAGGAGACCCCGGCAAATTTCTCATTCCTTGTGACTTTCAAAAGCTAGATGAATGCTTAGCCTTGGCCGATCTTGGCGCAAGCATCAATCTAATGCCTCTTTCAGTTTGGGAAAATATTTCTCTTCCGGAGCTTACTGATACACGAATGACACTAGAGCTTGCAAATCGATCGGTTACTATTCCAAAAGGTATTGCCGAAGATGTCTTCGTGAAGGTTGGCAAGTTCCATTTTCCTGCTGACTTCGTAGTAGTCGATTTTGATGCCGATCCCCGTGTCCCCCTTATTTTGGGAAGACCATTCTTGAAAACGGCTCGTGCATTAATTGATATCTACGAAGGTGAGATGACTTTTAGGGTCGGAGATGAAAAACTGGTCATTAATATTGAAAGCACTTCAAAAGATCTTCTCAAGCATAAAAGCGAGTTAATTAATCAAATTTATATCCTTGATTCTACATGCGAGGAATACTTTCAAGAAGTTCTAAGTGGCAATCCCACTTCATCTGATCCTACCATTGCTCTCTCTTCCCCCTCTCTCACTCCGTTTGAGGGAGGTGACTTCATCTTGGAAGAGATTGAGGCTTGTTTATCAAATGATTCAATTTATTCTGGAATTGATGATGGTGTATTTGACATGGAGGGAGACATTCTTCTAATTGAGATGTTACTTAATGAAGATCCACCATCCCTCCCTCCGATAGAACTTCATAATGAGGAAATCAAATCTGTTGATGATCCTCCTGAGGTCGAACTTAAGGACTTACCACCTCATCTCGAATATGCATTTTTGGAGGGTACCGATAAATTACCCGTCATAATTGCTAAAGATTTAAATGATGAGGAGAAAACCGCTCTCATAAAGGTTTTGAAGTCACAAAAGCGAGCAATCGCTTGGAAACTTTCCGACATTAAGGGTATTAACCCGGAATTTTGTACACACAAGATTTTAATGGAAGATGACTTTAAACCAGCGGTTCAACATCAAAGAAGGGTCAATCCCAAAATTCATGAGGTTATCAAAAAGGAGGTTCTTAAACTCCTTGATGCCAGGTTGATTTACCCTATCTCGGATAGTCCTTGGGTGAGCCCCGTTCATTGCGTGCCTAAAAAGGGTGGCATTACCGTTATTGAAAATGATGAAAACAAGTTGATTCCTACTCGATTGGTAACGGGTTGGCGTGTATGCATTGACTACCGAAAGTTAAATGATGCCACCCGTAAAGACCACTTTCCTTTACCCTTCATGGACCAAATGCTCGAAAGACTAGTGGGAAACGAATACTATTGTTTCCTTGATGGTTTCTCTGGTTACTTCCAAATTCCCATTGATCCGCAAGATCAAGAAAAGACCACTTTCACGTGCCCTTATGGAACATTTGCCTACCGACGCATGCCTTTTGGCTTATGTAATGCTCTGGGCACGTTCCAAAGGTGTATGATGGCCATTTTTCATGACATGATCGAAAAAAATATGGAGGTCTTTATGGATGATTTCTCAGTCTTTGGGGATTCTTTCACCACATGTCTCTCCTATTTGGACAATATGCTTAAGCGATGTGAAGACACGAATCTTTGTCTAAATTGGGAGAAAAGTCATTTCATGGTCAAAGAGGGCATTGTCCTCCGCCATAAGATTTCAAAGAACGGGATTGAGGTGGATAGAGCTAAAGTTGATGTTATTGCTAAGCTACCTCATCCCACAACCGTTAAAGGCATTCGGAGTTTTCTTGGTCATGCCGGTTTCTATCGTAGATTCATTCAAGATTTTTCAAAAATCGCTCGGCCGATGACCCGTCTCCTTGAAAAGGAAACTCCGTTTATTTTCTCTAAAGAGTGCATTGAAGCTTTTCAAACTCTCAAGAAAAAGCTTACTGAAGCACCAATCTTGGTTGCCCCCGATTGGGACCTCCCTTTTGAACTTATGTGCGATGCAAGTGATTTTGCCATAGGTGCGGTCTTGGGGCAATAGAAAACAAAACACTTTCAGCCTATACACTATGCTAGCAAAACTATGACCGAGGCTCAAGCTCATTACACCACAACGGAAAAAGAATTATTAGCCGTGGTGTATGCTTTCAAAAAATTTCGGCCATACTTAATCTTGTCAAAAAGCATAGTGTATACGGATCACTCGACTCTCAAATATCTCTTTGCAAAACAAGATGCAAAGCCGAGATTGCTCCGTTGGGTTCTCCTCCTGCAAGAATTTGATATCATCATCCGTGATAAAAAAGGAGCGGAGAACCTTGCTGCTGATCATTTGTCCCGATTAGAGAATCCTCACCAAAGTGTGCTCGAGAAAAAGGAAATAAATGAAACATTTCCTCTCGTGACACTTAACGTGGTATCTTTTCGTGGTGATTCTAGTACCCCATGGTTTGCCGATTTTGCAAATTACCATGCGGGGAACTTTGTTGTGAAAGGGATGTCATCCCAACAAAAGAACAAATTCTTCAAAGATGTGAAGCATTACTTTTGGGACGACCCCTACTTGTTTAAAGTATGTGCGGATCAAGTCATCCGGCGGTGTGTTCACGGCCAAGAAGCCGTTGAAATTCTTAAGGCTTGCCACAATTGACCCACAGGGGGACATCATGGTGCCAATTACACCGCCAAGAAGGTGTTTGATTCCAGTTTCTATTGGCCTACAATCTACCGTGATGCCCATGACTTAGTCAAATCTTGTGACTCTTGTCAACGTCACGGGAAGATCTCTCAAAAAGATGAAATGCCACAAAACGTAGTTCAAGTTTGTGAAATCTTTGACATTTGGGGCATTGACTTTATGGGCCCGTTCCTGTCTTCACGAGGGAACAAATATATACTCGTGGCTGTCGATTATTTATCTAAATGGGTCGAAGCGAAAGCTCTCCCCACCAACGACGCCCGAGTAGTGTGTAAATTTTTGAAATCACTCTTTTCTCGGTTTGGAACTCCCCGTGCTATCATTAGTGATCGCGGTACGCACTTTTGCAATGAACAATTTGCAAAAGTCATGCTTAAATACGGTATTACTCACCGTCTTTCTACCGCGTATCACCCACAAACAAGTAGACAAGTGGAGGTTTCAAACCATGGTATTAAAAGAATCTTGGAAAGGACCGTAGGTGAAAACCGTGCATCTTGGTCGGATAAACTAGATGATGCACTTTGGGCCTTCTGTACAGCTTACAAAACACCTATCGGGTGTACTCCTTACAAGCTCGTGTACGGAAAGGCGTGCCATCTGCCGATCGAGCTCGAGCACAAAGCTTATTGGGCCTTAAAACATGCCAACTTCGACCTAAACTCCGCGGGTGATCACCGCAAAGTTCAACTCAATGAATTAAATGAACTTCGTGATCAAGCCTACGAGAACTCTTTGATCTACAAAGAAAAGACAAAGAAGATCCATGACTCAAAAATCAAGAACCGCGTTTTTAACGTTGGTGATAGAGTCCTTCTTTTTAACTCTAGATTGAAGATATTCTTGGGTAAACTTAAAACCCGTTGGACTGGACCATTCACCGTTGCCAAAGTTTTTCCTTATGGCACCATCGAGTTATCTCAAACCGATGGACCAAACTTCAAGGTGAACGGTCATAGGTTGAAGCATTACTTTGGAGGGGACATACCACCCATGGTTGTCCCGGATCTCCAAACCTTCCCCATGAACCAATGAATTCGGGGTCGAGTCAAGCTAGTGACTCGATTAACAAAAACATTAGCATTGCATGGGTAAACGCCCATGTTTTTGTCTTCTCTCTTATTTCTAACACTAAGTGTGGGGGAATCCCACTGTGCTGTGCTCTTTTGTGTTGTTTGCTCTTGTTTTCAGGTTTCCCTTGGATTGTGATGATTGCCGCGCCTGTTTTCGATCCAGCCGCCCAATATCCTATCCTTTTGCTAACGATTATCTAGGGATATCTTTTTAATCCTTTTTGTGAAAATTGAGATTTCTTTCACACACTTGGCTATTAGTCTTACCTTTTTACGTTCTAAGTCTCGGCATAATAGCCGGTACTTTGAATATTGAGGGCAATATTCAATTCTAAGTGTGGGGGGCAATTCTCTCGAATTTTGTCACATGTGTACCTTCTAGTGCCCTAGTACCCCCGTTTTGGTCAAAATTTTAAAATTTTTTCGTTTTTAGATAAGAAATTGCAATAAAAGAAGAAGTGTTTAGTCTTGATTAGGTTAGAACAAAGGGAATCCTGACTCTGCCAGAGTATTGATCTAGCTGCTTCCTTAACTATTAGACTAAGGTTTTACGATTTGTGCAAATGAAAATGCTAAGCGTAGAATAGTGGTTTTCTTTAGAGCTTATATAAGTAATCTATGGCTTTTCCTCCTAGGAGATAACTAATCTGACATAATTAGTGCTTATTTTTCAATCTTTTGAACACACAAAATCATTTTTTCTTTACGATTTTGAAAAATACTAGTTCAAAGCTTTATTTAAACTTCAGAACAAGCATATGTCATAATAATGTAAAAGTTAAGCAATAAATGTATGTGCTAAAAAGCTAAGGTTCAAGATCGGCCCTTGGATCCTTATTTCCGGAAGGCGTTTAGGTCTTGGCTACCCTCTTACACCGGCCCTTGGACCCTTAATTCTAAAGGCGTTAAGGTCTTGGAACTCTCCGTTGTAACGGCCCTTGGATCCTTTATTCCAGGAAGGTTTAAGGTCTTGGTTCCCGTGAAACTCCGTTAGTTTATATTGCAAAAGTATGTATAAAAAAAATAAATAAATAAAATAAAAAATAAAAAAAATGAATGATGAAAAAAAAAATGAACGAAAAAATGAAAAAAATAAAAATAAAATAAAATTAAATGGAATGATATTGCAAAATGCAATAAATTTTGAAGCTTGCTTGTTGTGAATTTTAAATCTACATTTCAACTAGTATTAGTCAAAGTTTTTAAAAACGTCGATTTTTGTTATCAAGATTTTGAATATAAGCACAGTCACCTAAACTTGATAAATGCGGGAGTGAAAAGTTAAGTTTCGGCTTACATAGATTATTGATATAAGTAGTGTTAGCATTTTTACAAAAGCATTTGCGCATTGAGTTTAAGCTTAGTTGGGAGTATCAAAAAGAGGATGACGATTACAATTCCCTGGAGACACCCAGTTTGTGTGAATCCTGTTCCGTGATACCATTTTTGGAAATCAAGCGTGTTATGTATTTTGTTCTAAGTTTAAATTTCTGGCTTTTTGTAAAAATCAAAACGGGGTATACTTGGTATTCTTTTGATCCTTTCATTACTTCATATGATCGGATTGCTAGGGACTAGCAATAGCATAGTGTAGGGGATTGATGAGTGTGTAAATACTCATCATTTTATATCCATAATAGACACCAAAATGACCTAAAACACCTGAATTATACTGCAGATATCCTTGGTTTGTGTTTTATGTGTCTCAGGTACTGAAGGATTGAAAACAGAACGAAAACGAGCATTTTTGGATTGACTCGACAATAATTGTGCAATTGATCAAGTGAAGACGAAAGTCAAAGACAGAGTCAAAGTCAACCCCCAAAATCCCAAAATGACACAAACGGTCCCTGTAAATAGTTTTGATTTTTGGCAACTTTAGTCCTTGGATTTTCAGGATATTACAACATTGGTCCTCAAAGATTAAACCTAAATCCATTTCTATCCCAAAATAACTAAACCCAGCCAAAATAACTAAACCCAGTTACCAACCAAACCCAATCCATCCTAAATACTTAACCCAGCCCACTCATTAAATAACCAAACCCAAACCAAATTCCTTAGTTAAACAAATGGTTTGACTTCGGTCAAACCTTTCTTCTATACCATCCACCCCGCCAAAACCATACCAGAAACCACCCTTCTCCACCACCTTATCCCTGACACACCCACCCCCTCCTCCTATCTCACTTCACCTAACAAGCCAAGGGGCATTTAATGCATCTTCCTCAGCACACTCAATCAGAGATAGTGGATTTTTCCACTATCTCAATTTTGGCGCCAAAATCTGTTTCTATGGCTGAGATCAATTCAAGAGAATCCAATGGTGCAGAAATGATCAGAGAAGAAGATGAGATACATCCCACTTCATTTTAGTATAAATAGGAACTCAATGTAGCCTTAATTGGCAGTAGTTAATTTATTTTAATCGTATTGTATCTTTATTGTTTAAGTTTTATAAATTTCAAAATTCAGTTATAATTCCAAGTTATATTCAGTTTGTTTAATGTTATCATTGTACTAATTTCCCAAATTAATGAAAGTTCCATGTTTCCAAGTTCTAGTGTGACTGTTAAATTGAATTAAGCTATTTAGTTGTTAAGAATCACCACAAAGCCTCCTTACCCTTACTATAAGCTTATACAAGCTTATCATAGCTTGTTGTAAGTTTATATTAGTAATAATCTGTTCTAAATTCAAGAAATGGAGAAAGTCAATGAAAGTCAAATAAGCTCACAATAAGCTGTTCAGAAGAGATAAGCTATTTTGGAAGGTTGGAAGTGGGTTTCTAGCTTGTTGTTGACAAGCTAGGAGAGTTCTGATCATTTAGTTACTTAATTTCCTTAAAAATCATCAAAAAAGCCAAAAATAAGCTAGCTTAATTAAACTGCTTAATTTTCAGTCAAAGTCATTTCTTATAGCTTATTACACTTATTAGTAACCTTAGAATTTAAATCTTAGCTCAAATTAGACTTGTGCTAATTTAAATCCAACACAGACCCTTAATAAAGGGTTGTTTGGCTTTAAGCTTGTTTTTCTGATTACTATTCATTTGCAACAAGTGCAAATTCAACCTAGCTTAAATTGATCACAATAAGCTGTTTCTAAGTTCTCTTTAGCCATTTAGACAGGTTTCATAGTTTTGAATGGTCTGTGGGAATTTAAGGGTACCAACTGTCCAATTAAGCCATTATAAGCTATAAGCTCTTTTGGCCCTTAACCTTGGCTTCTCTGAGGTCTTTTTAGTCCAAGTAGTCAATACTCAAGAGTTGGTTTTAACCTCAGTTGATTTGTGCAAATCTGCACAACTCTGCACAATAGAACCCCATATGCAGGTCTGCACACTTTTTCTAGACTTAATTTAAGTGCTTATCTGTGTTAGTTTAAGCTTGAATTTTGGATTTCTTAGTAGTTTGCTAGGTAATCTTTGCTTATTCCCAAAAATCAGCTCTTTCTCAAAACTTCTTTAAGCTTTAAATTAAGCTCAAAAATACCCTACTCAGACAAGCATACACTGATCTATCAGTGTATACTTGTCTTGATTGGCTATTTTCTCAGCTTATTTTTAAGCCATAAATAAGCTTCCCTTGATCTGCTTTTTGGATTTAAGTGATCCTCAGTAGGTCAACTTTTAGTATCATCAGTCTTGTGGTGTTTAGTGATTATCTAAATGCTTAAAATTTAGCTTAAAGTTGCCTAGTTGAGCCTGCAAAGTGCCCTGTGCATCAGTTCACTTTTTGGCTTATTGGAGTTTTAGTCAGTGCTTATTTGCATTTCTAGTGCTTAATCAGTAATCATTTTGGCTTATTATATTGGTCTTAGCTTATTGCCACTTTGCTTTAACTTATTACTTAGCTTATCAGTCATTTGGCCAATCCTTGGGCTTATTTTCATTTTTTGCCCACTGATCAGCAAAACATAAGCTCATTCTGAGCTTATTTGTCATTTTCATAAAAAGTGGTAGTTGTAAAAATTGCTTATCTCATTGTGCTTAATAAGTTTCTATAATAAAAATAAAAAAATAAAATAAAAGCAAAAAGGTCAGGGGTGGGATTCGAACCCTGGTCTCTCAGATAAACACTCACACACTTAACCAACTGCCCTAGGGACTTTTCCTGGTTAAGCTTTGCAATACTTTTTATTTAATCACTTTTTCTTTTTAAAGCTTATTTCACAGTTTGCTTATTAACTGCTTATTTAGAAAAGCAGTTAACCCACTTTTATTTTTCATAAATTCTAATTAGCATTAAGTAATTTCCTGGAATTTTTTATAATTTTCCAAGTTCAATTAGTATTTTTAATCTATTTTTCTTTTTAAATCAGTTTTTAATTCATAATAAAAAATATAAAAGTCAAAAAAATATAAATCTTTTTTTTCTAAAATTTTCTTTTATTATTTAGGATTTAAGAAAAATAATTTTACACTTGTAGGATTAGTTTTCTAATATTTTGGTTCTAATCCCGTTTTTAGATTTCCCGTTACGCGTTTTTAATATAATTTGTGTTAATCTTAATTTTCTTTTGAGAATTTGTTTCTCATTTGTTAATTAGAATATAAAAAAGCAAAATTCCATATCATCAGTCACTCTAATCCATACCTTACACGGTTGTCCATTCACTCCTCGTTGGGAAACGACCCGGGTAATCACTTACCTGGTATCACACACACAAACGTGAGTTTTTGCAAGTTAGCCTTTTTCCTAAAGGGTTAATTTGTCTTTATTCACGCGTATCCGTCATTGCATAATATTTATATATCTATTTAGCATGGATCATGCTTGCTATTTTTGAATCAGCAAATTGAAATTTTCTAAGTATCTCTGCAACATATTTGTCTTGACTAATAAATATGCCTTCAGATGATTGCATAACTTGTAAACCCAAAAAGAATGTAAGTTCTCCCATAGAACTCATCTGAAACTTATCATGCATAAGTTTCTCAAATTCTAAACACATCTCCTTCCTAGTAGATCCAAAGATAATATCATCCACATACACCTGCACTAACAGAAGATCCTTCTTGTGCTGTTTGATGAAAAGTGTCTGATGAATCTTTCCTCTTTGAAATCCATTTTCTAATAAGTAGGAAGCTAGTGTTGCATACCAAGCTCTTGGTGCCTGATGAAGGCCATATAGAGCTTTCACTACTCTGTACACTTTGTTTGGATGTAATGGGTCAATGAAGCCTGGAGGTTGTGAAACATACACCTTTTCTTCAATTTTACAATATAAAAATGCACTCTTGACATCCATTTGGTAGACTGTGAAGCCTAAAAATGAAGCATAAGCTAGAAACAGCCTAATTGCCTCAATCCTTGCTACTGGAGCATAAACCTCATCATAGTCTATTCCTTCTTCTTGTGTGTACCCTTGGGCTACTAATCTAGCCTTATTTCGAATCACTATTCCCCTTTCATCCCTTTTATTCTTGAAAACCCATCTAGTGCCAATTACCTTTGCATTCCTAGGTAAATCAACTAGCACCCATACTTTCTGAATCTTGAACTGAAGAAGCTCTTCTTGCATAGCTTCTACCCAGCTTGAATTATCTAAGGCTTTCAGAATATTCTCTGGTTCATCTTGTGAGAGAAAACATACAAACAAGCAAGAGTTTGAAAACTCATGCTGCTTTGATGCATAAAGGGCATCAAGAAGCCCTTGTTGGTCTGAATACTTCAGTTGATGTCTTGTCTTCACACCTGACTATACATCTCCAATCACATTATCTAGGGAGTGGACTTTGTGAATTCTTGTTTGTGGAGTAGAAGGAACTTGGTAATTTGATGGAAGATTGTTGAAATCCACCTCATTATCTGAAAATTCTGCTTCTTTTGTTTCTGAAGGGCCAGCAGCAGAATCAGTTGGCCGAACAGCAGAATCAGTAAGCTTAGCAGCAGAATCACCAGCAGAAACAATTTGTTGTTCCTGTGTTCCATCTTCTTTGCTTTCATCTTCAACACCTTCTTTAGCTTTCCTAGAAGAAGATTCATCAGTTGTTGAAGTTGATTCCACAATTGTACTTGACCATATTGGCATCCAAACATGATTTTGGTTTGTCTCCTTTTCTAACCTTGCCTCATCTGTTGCTTGTGAACCTGAAAAATCATTAGTTTCAACAACAACAGGCACATAATTCATTGATTTGGTTAGATATTCAAGATCAAATAGCCTTTTTGGTCCTTGGCCTTCTACATTGGATTTATCTTCTAAAAACTCCACATGTAGATTTTCTTCTACAATCAAAGTTCTTGTGTTGTATACTCTAAATGCTTTGCTATTGAGAGAATATCCAACAAAGAATCCTTCATCTGCTTTACCATCGAATTTTCCTAAATGGTCTAAGGTATTGAGAATTGTCACATGACATCCAAAAGGTCTAAGAAATCCTATTGCAGGAGTTCTACCTCTAAAAAGTTCATATGATGTCTTATTGTGAGGCTGTATAACTAAAACTCTATTTTGGACATAGCAAGCAGTGCTAACTGCTTCAGCCCAAAAAGTTATAGGTAGCTTGGAATCAGCTAACATAGTTCTAGCAGCTTCAATTAGTGTTCTATTCTTTCTCTCAACTACACCATTCTGTTGTGGTGTTCTAGCAACACTAAATTCTCTCTTAATACCTTTTTGTTTGCAGAAATCATCCATAACTCTATTCTTAAACTCTGTCCCATTATCACATCTAATGACCTTCACTTTATTGTCTACTTGGTTTTCTATCTGTGTAATGAAAGTCTTAAGGATGCTTGTAGTCTCATCCTTAGTAGATAGAAAGAAAACCCATGTAAATCTAGTATAGTCATCAATTATAACAAGACAATATCTCTTATGCATTATACTACTTACTGAAACAGGTCCAAATAAGTCCATATGCAGCATAAACAATGATTTATTGATAGATTTAAAAATCTTGGGCTTACAAGTGGCTTTGTGTTGTTTGCCTTTTAGACAAGCAATGCATGTTTGATCATTTTCAAATCTTTTGTGAGGTAAACCTCTTACCAAACCATTCTTAACAATTTTATTTATGGTTTTGAAATTAATATGTTCAAGCCTTCTATGACATATCATTGATTCATCCAATGTGGCCTTTGCAACAAGACAAGTTAAATTCTTTTTAGGAACAATGTTCTTCATGTCTACACTGTACATATTGCCCTTTCTAGGAATTCTAAGAAGTACTTGACTTTCATCAGGCATCTTAAAATCAGGAGAAAGTACAAGACATTCAGTCTCACAGAAAAGAACATTGTTCTTTTTGTCACACATTTGTGAGACACTAAAAAGATTATAATTTAGCTCTTTTACATAGAACACATCTTCAAAATCTAAATTTCCAGTTTTAATGGTACCTTTACCGGAAATTTTTCCACCAACACCTCCTCCAAAGGTAACATAGCCTCCATCTATTGATTGAAAATCTGAGAGATAGACTTGTTTCATGTCATGTGCCTAGAACATCCACTATCTGAGTATCTTTGATCCTCTTGTTGATCATCTGAATGTTCCTGCACATAAATGAGAAGTATTAGTTTCTTTTGGGGACCCAAGCCATTACTGACTTGGATCTGCCTCTTGCATTAATGTAATTCAATCTTTTAAGGATAGTTGATGTGATGCGTGGTTTTGCAACCTTACAACAGGTTTTACCTCTCAAGGGATCTCAAGAGGCTTACAACCCCACCAGGCAGTGTACCTGACCGATGTAGTATAGTGCAGTGGTAAGTATGGGGGATTGATCGTTCTCCACAGGGAATAGTGTTCGTTAGGTATGAAAAACTACTCTAATAGGTCTAAGGGTGAGAAAAGATTCTTTTTATGTTTTTATAATTTTATGAAAGCAAGTAAAATCTCGGGTTTGAAGGAGTGGGCGGAATTTGTTGCTAGTCAACTAACCCAAATAATTATAAATGCAAGTAAAATAAAATAACGAAAATGAAAAGGTTGGTAGAACTTATATGGAGAGAAATGTGTTTACTTAGATTTCCTTACTTCCTAACTATCTTTTACCGGTTGATTAGTGTGTATTAATCGCGTGGATGACGGGTGTATTCCTTAATACCAATCGTGGGGTGGCGTACGTACTTCCCCAACTCTATGAACTCCTACTTCACTCCTATGTCGAGCCGGCTAGGAAGCTCCTAACATGGGATCACTAGAATTCGCTCATGCATTAAATACAACCATAAAAACCTTAGTACGCATTGGTTCATGTTTCTTAAGACGTTCAAGCAAGTTACCGAATAGGAAGTTAGCCAGTTTTCTTAAGCCTAACATAGATAAACAATCATCCAATACAACTAATAACACACTAATAACCAATAATCAATAGCTAGGTTTCATTAGATCTAAGCAAACACAAGATAAATCTAGCCTAGCATGTTAAACAAAAGACAAGAACAAGATAGAATCAAACAACACATAGACATATTGAATGATTAATTGATAACTTATCTTCAATGTAACATGGAAGATCTCAAGGCAAAAAGCCTTGAAAAAGCTGCTAAAATCGTCTTAGGGTTTCCTCCCAAAAGGTTACACACAAAGTTCCACACTAATGACAAAAAATTGCAAAACTATATATAGAGTTTAAGGGCTGACGGCGTCACGTTGTAGATTCTGACGCCGTCACCTCGCCGCTTTTAGGGTTCCCGGATGGCCTTCCTGACGCCGTCCCTCTTTAGACCTCCAAAATCCGTTCTGGCTTATCAAAGCTCGACGCCGTCAGAAATAAGCTTGACGCCGTCCCTCTTTAAATTAAGCCGTGACGACCTTGATCACTTCAAAGGGTGACGCCGTCAGATTTTTCATGCAAAATTCTCTGGCTTATCATGAGTAATTTTCATATCCACCTTTTTCTTGCCAAGCCATGACGCCGTCTGGGGAAATTCCTGACGCCGTCAAAGGTACTTTTTAGCCGATTTTGAGACTTTGTCGTTTTCTTCACTTTTATGCTCCAAAAACGTCCAAAATGCTTCCTTTTCCAGATTTCTTCTCCAAAGTACCTAAAATGACAAAAGGAACGATTTAGGGCAATATTTGATCAAATAAATATGATTTAGGGCTTAAATGACCCCCTAAAAGCGGTACACTTTTCGCTTCATCAAATACCCTTACACTTGAGATTTGCTTGTCCTCAAGCAAATGCGCTTTTATTCTAATCAAAATACAAGTTAGGGGTCATTTAACGCTAATATAAAAGTAATTACAACAAATAGTCGTTCCACTTTAATCATAATAAGCACGGAGATTACAAACTAGCACCTCACAAGTAGTGTTTAGATACTCACATCTCTCAGGTGTCATAAAAGTATATCTCATAAATGAAAACGGATAATATCTCTCACTACCTGTCATAGCAAATAGATTACCATAGGCTTGGGAAAGGATCAAAAACCTCCTCCACTAGGCGTAAGCACCTAAGATAAACTATCAAAGAGGGCTTTTAAATGGGTTATAACGTTAGGTGTAGGGAAAAGGAAAACACGGTTTTGTTGGATAAAGGATATTTTACTGGTGGCGAGTTAAAGATCTTGATCAATTACATGTACTATACAATGTTGCTAAGCCAAGACTCGACTCAATTTAAGCTAATGAAACAAAATAACAAAAACATAAAATAAATATAAAATGAAACGGGATGGTAGTCCGTATGTTTTTTTCTATTTTTTTTTTCCATACACTCTTGCCCTACCATCCAAAATAATACATCAAAGGGGCGCTGCATTCCCCTTACACTTGAACTTTTACATAACTTTACAAATAACTATTCTAATGACTCGAATTAAGATAATTGAAAAACTTGGAGTACTTTTTAAAATATTTAGCACATATGGGGGTAATAAATGATGTTCTTCCCCATTACTCCATTACACTAGTACTTTACCCATGAGTCCCAATCGTCCCAAAACAATATGTACAAGGATATGACTCGACTTAGCAACCATGTAATCAATTAGATAATTAACTTGGGGTTTAAACAAATGTTGTCACAATAATGCACTAAAAATGAGTGCATACAAGGTAGGCTAAGGCGATTTGGGTGTACATTTTAGTGGGGTGTAACAAATTCTTCCTTTAAGTAAAATGCTTAAAGGTCGAAACGAAAAGATAGGCTCTGAGGGGTGTACTAGGGGTATCGTGTACTAAAAATGAGTACAACGCAAAGGGTGTAGGAGAATTACTTGACCAATGTAGCTAAAGTAATTATAACAAAAACACAAGTGTAAAACAATGGGTTAATCCTAATGCCTCTTATCATGTAGTAAATCTAACTACACGAATGTAGTCTCACTTGTGGCCTCGGAATGGTCCTAACGCAAGTTCTAGAATCTAAGTGATACCGGTACACACATCATAGCATAAATGCTTTTCCTACCAATTCTAGGGGCGAACCTCACATATTTGGGGGTGGAAAATTTTTTTAGTGGTACGGTTTTGTGCTAGTCATATAACTTCCTATCCATGAGACGCTCATTAAGACCAAAGTTTCACTCCTAAATGTTGTAAAATTTTTTAAATTTGGCACTAAAATTGCCTTAACAGGTATTTCTCTCAGTTTTATTACACATCTACCATTAAACAAACGAAAAATCAAGCGTAATTGCATTCTCTGAAGTATCGTACTTTACCCTCCCCTTACACTTAAGCTGGACATTGTCCCCAATGTTCATTCAAAGGATGTAAAAGTAAATAAGGTAAAAGAATGAAAACAAATACTCCCCTGATTCGTTCGATGTGGATAATCCGGTAACATGGTTAAATCCTCCTCCAAGAAAATGAACGTTGAAAGCTTCCCTTCCGAAATATAAATCATCTTCTTGTCCAATATAACCTGTTAAACCTGAGAAAACAAACACAAAAAACCCAAAGCATCAACCTGAACAAAGAAAACTCACAACTAGATGTAATTCCAGACTTAGAAATAAAAACAAAACGATTAAAGATATAATGCTTGTAGAATGAATATTTGCAGATTTCCTGGAGTTTATAAAACTAAAGATTTAACAAAAACTTTATGACTCCGGTAGAAAAACAAAACTTGCAAAATTTCCAGAATTTTACACTTGACGCCGTCAGGTGTTAACCTTGACGCCGTCAGAAGTGACCTGCAGAAATTTTATGGTTAGTTTCCGGAAAATTTCTGGAAAAACTTATGCCTCACTTCCTGGAAATCCTGCAAAATATTCATTATGACTCGATACAAGCATTTGACTCTAACAATTACTAGTATGCATGCTCATTTAATATTGTTGTGATTCATGTTCAATCTTGTTCTTGTAAACAAATTTGGATTCCCTTACACTTATCTTTTGCAAAATATCTTTATATGTAGTTAAGACGAAGTTAAAAACAAGATAAAGCATTTCCATAATTTAGTTTTGAACATGAATCAATAATAATAAAAATTAAACATACATACGGAAGCAAATAAAATCAAACAAACAAATAAATAAACACACAAAGCAAATAAAGCTTGGGTTGCCTCCCAAGAAGCGCTTGTTTTTGTTTGAGTCACGAGCCTGACTCTACCCTTATTTAACGGAAATAGGGGAGGTTTTCCCTACACTTAGGATTAAGTGTGGGTGAAAGTAGCGATACACACCCTTAGGGTGGAAATATGCCACGTGAGGAAAGAGTGACGGGTGAATTATATGCTCAAAGGTGCGGGATCCTATCATCATAACCTTACCTAATTCAATTGGGTTAGTGGGCGGATTAAGATTTTCTCCTAGAAAGGGATCATCTTCTATGAACTTCGAGAGACTCCTAGTTGGGAATCCATCTTGACCTAATAAACCCGGTTTAAACCCATAATGTTTCTTGTGATCAATCATGAATGGGTGATGTAGACATGTAAGGTCATTTTTCACTCCTATATTGTCTTCCTCACTACAAGGCTTAATGTCTACTACCTTAAACTTAAGACTACCCGGACTATATGTTTTGATGGGTGGATCGGGACCTAATTCAATTCCTAAATTTTCATCAAAGGATGGAAGATTAGGCAACGGTTTTGGTTGAGGCTCCGGCTCATCAAAACTAGGAACTTCCATAGGACTAAAAGAAAGGTTGTGATCACTAAAAGCATTCAAACCTATTTCTTCTAGTTGTGTTTGGTCTAAGGGCTCTACCTCTATTGGGGTTCCTATAGTCTCCTCAACTTCTTCCGGGTAAGTCACGGGCGGTGTGTGTGCCTCAAATGATGGTGGGTTTTGTGGAGTACTTGGTGGACTTGGATTTTCTACTTTATCCTCCATCTTATCTTGATTACCTATGTGCTTATTATGTGATTTGTTGAAGTCTATCCCCAACATGCACCTAGGTATCTCAAATCCTTTTCTATTCATCTCAAATTCTTGGTCCGATTCATAAGAATCATTCTCAATAACTTGATCACTATGTTCCATTTGCCTAAAGGATTCCTCATACTCATCATATGTCTTGGTGAAATCTAATCCAAGCATGCACCTAGGTAGTTCAACATTAACCATCTCACAATCTTGGTCGGGTTCATAAGAAACTATCCTAGGTGAAGGCTCATATGGTGCATAGGTTTCACTTAATGAGGTATTTTGAGGGTTTGATGGGGCTCCTAAGGTGATTTCCTCAAAAGTTTTATGCACTTGGTCTCTTTTCTCAAGGTACTCACTAAAATCTATGTAGGATCCTGTTCTCATTACTTCATTCCACCATCTTGATTTATCCAAATTAGTAAAATTATATTTCTTCATGTAAAACTCTAGTCACGGATTTGGTAGATTCACGTTCTCCATAATGGCGAACGGAAGAGTCAATGGAAAAACTTTACGAACAAAAGCACAAAGAAAAGATAGACTACGAGAAAGCTAATAAAAAGAAAATAAAAATCTCACTAGATAGGAATCTTGTGAGTAGACCTAATAAAAATAAAATTTCAACCTAAGCAATAACTACTCCCCGACAGCGGCGCCAAAAACTTGATGCGTGGTTTTGCAACCTTACAACAGGTTTTACCTCTCAAGGGATCTCAAGAGGCTTACAACCCCACCAGGCAGTGTACCTGACCGATGTAGTATAGTGAAGTGGTAAGTACGGGGGATTGATCGTTCTCCACAGGGAATAGTGTTCGTTAGGTATGAAAAACTACTCTAATAGGTCTAAGGGTGAGAGAAGATTCTTTTTATGTTTTTATAATTTTATGAAAGCAAGTAAAATCTCGGGTTTGAAGGAGTGGGCGGAATTAGTTGCTAGTCAACTAACCCAAATAATTATAAATGCAAGTAAAATAAAATAACGAAAATGAAAAGGTTGGTAGAACTTATATGGAGAGAAATGTGTTTACTTAGATTTCCTTACTTCCTAACTATCTTTTACCGGTTGATTAGTGTGTATTAATCGCGTGGATGACGGGTGTAATCCTTAATACCAATCGTGGGGTGGCGTATGTACTTCCCCAACTCAATGAACTCCTACTTCACTCCTATGTCGAGCCGGCTAGGAAGCTCCTAACATGGGATCACTAGAATTCGCTCATGCATTAAATACAACCATAAAAACCTTTGTACGCATTGGTTCATGTTTCTTAAGACGTTCAAGCAAGTTACCGAATAGGAAGTTAGCCAGTTTTCTTAAGCCTAACATAGATAAACAATCATCCAATACAACTAATAACACACTAATAACCAATAATCAATAGCTAGGTTTCATTAGATCTAAGCAAACACAAGATAAATCTAGCCTAGCATGTTAAACAAAAGACAAGAACAAGATAGAATCAAACAACACATAGACATATTGAATGATTAATTGATAACTTATCTTCAATGTAACATGGAAGATCTCAAGGCAAAAAGCCTTGAAAAAGCTGCTAAAATCGTCTTAGGGTTTCCTCCCAAAAGGTTACACACAAAGTTCCACACTAATGACAAAAAATTGCAAAACTATATATAGAGTTTAAGGGCTGACGGCGTCACGTTGTAGATTCTGACGCCGTCACCTCGCCGCTTTTAGGGTTCCCGGATGGCCTTCCTGACGCCGTCCCTCTTTAGACCTCCAAAATCTGTTCTGGCTTATCAAAGCTCGACGCCGTCAGAAATAAGCTTGACGCCGTCCCTCTTTAAATTAAGCCGTGACGACCTTGATCACTTCAAAGGGTGACGCCGTCAGATTTTTCATGCAAAATTCTCTGGCTTATCATGAGTAATTTTCATATCCACCTTTTTCTTGCCAAGCCATGACGCCGTCTGGGGAAATTCCTGACGCCGTCAAAGGTACTTTTTAGCCGATTTTGAGACTTTGTCGTTTTCTTCACTTTTATGCTCCAAAAACGTCCAAAATGCTTCCTTTTCCAGATTTCTTCTCCAAAGTACCTAAAATGACAAAAGGAACGATTTAGGGCAATATTTGATCAAATAAATACGATTTAGGGCTTAAATGACCCCCTAAAAGCGGTACACTTTTCGCTTCATCATGATGCAACATTGGATTTTAGAATCCAACATGCTGAGGCCTTAACAGCATTTGCCCTATTTTTCCAAGCAGCAGTACCAACTGCTTTCCTAGCACTCTTAACTGCTGGCTTTGCAGTTTTACTCTTTGGTTTCCAAACTTGTTTTTGAACTACTGCTTTTATTTGAATGGGTCTTGTAACAGTTTTTGGTGCATATTTAAAAGTTATTTTTTGCACTTTTAACTGTTTGTTTTGGGTTAACAGTCTTAAATGGTCTAGCAGTTGAAACTGCTTGCCTAGCAGTAGAGACTGCTATCGAAACTGCTCTGGGTTTTATACTTTTAGACTTAGAGTGAAAATGAGTTTGAGGAGTTTGCCTTTTGAAATTCACCCTATTGTTTTCATAACCAGATACCCAATGGTTGCAGAAAGCTGCAAGATGGTCAAAACTACCACATGTGTAACAAGCTTTGTTATAAAAAGCAAAGTCATCACCTAATTGGTTAGACTTGAGGTTGTTCCAATTCCTTTGGTTGCCTCTGGGCTTGTTGGTGGTTCTATATTGCTCAAAATATCTAACTGGTTGCCTAACATGCTTAATGTTTGATTTAGGCCTATCAGTATTGTGTTTGACTGTCTTAGGAACACTTGTTCCTACGTTCTTAACCGCTTCAGGTTTAGACATAACCCGTTCTTCTTCATCATCAATATCAGTTGTACAATCATCAACAACTATAGCATCTAAGTTCTTAACAAAGGACACCTTGTCCTGATAAAGTAAAGTTTTATCTAAACTTTTACTTATCTTTTCTACCTTAAGGCTCTTGCTAGCCTTAGAACCATATTCCATAATTGGTTCTTGAAACTCAGGTAAACCTGAATTTCCTATCCCTGGGGGTTTATGGATGCCTCTATAAGGAGGTGGGACACTTTTATATCCTACTCTTGACTTAGCTCTATTAATCACCTGACATTCTACTATGTTGTGCACACTTCTAGAAGCATTTTCTAGTGCCTCAGTAGTTAAGTGAATGTTTTCATTTTCCTTTTTGACCCTATCAAAAGCTTCTCTCAAAAGCTTAATTTCAGCATCTCTAAAGAATATGTCCTGTCTTAGGAGAGCTTTGTCATCAGAAAAAGCTAATTCATTTTCCTTATAGTATGTGATTTGTTTCTCTACCTTTTCTAAACCACACTTATAGTTTATAAAGTTTTGAAAAGTCTTACTTAGATCTATCTTTTGATCATCAAATTGTTTCATTAAAACCTGTAGAGCATTAAGAGCAGTGCAAGTATTTAAACAAGCTTTATGATATTGTACCTCAGTAACAGAAAAAGCCATAAGTTCCATTTGAGCAGGAGTTTCTTCTTCATCTACCATGAAGCTCCAATCAAAACCTAAACCATCAATAGCTACCATAGCTTTTGGCTCAATAACCTCCTCTGTTTTGGATTTGCTTCCAAAACCTCTATTCTTGCTATCTTGCTGCCTTGGTCTTCTGCACTCTCTTGAGAAATGACCCATCATGTGGCAGTTATAGCACTCTATCTTTGACTTATCAAAACCAGCAGCATTAGTGTTGCTGATTATGAGCTTCTTCCCCGTCTTGTGATAGAACTTCTTGGCTCTCATGCTAAGAAGAGAAATTTGCCATTTTAGATCCATTTCCTCCAGATCATCGTCATGGATCTCTTGGAGGTCTTCATAGGAGAGCGTGGACCCATTATTCTGACTTGTAAGAAAGGCACAACAAGTCTTTTCATCCAAAATACTTATGGTACTACTTGATGAACTAGCAGCACCAACATCATCAACAACTTTCATCTTTTCACTCGATTTTGAGGTACTAGGAGTTGACATAAATGCCTTGTTCCCAGTATTAGAACTAGTACCTCCATTCTTCTTCAAATCTTGCTCCACAATCTTGAAGTTGCTATACAAGTCCATCGGTTCCATGGTGTCTAAGTCTGTCTTGTTCTTCCAGACAACAACATTTATAGCCCACTCTTCTGGTAAGCTTCTCAGAAATTTTGAGTTCAAATCTTCTTGAGGCATTTCAATCCTAAGAATAGCAAGTTGGCTCAAAATATTATGAAGCCTATTAAACATGTGGTCAAGACATTCATTGTATGTAGAGGAGAAGTTTTCAAACTGCTGCTTGAGCAGTGTCTTGTGGGTTTTCTTGGTGGCTTCATTTCCACCATACCTGGCAATAATAGTTTCAAACAATGACTTGGCATCTTTGAACTTGCTGAAGTTTAGAAGTTGATCATTAGGAATGGTCATCATCAGCATGCTTCTTGCCTTCAAGTCATTTTTCTTCTTTATTCTATCTTCTGCAGATGATGGCTTTGTCTGCAGAGTTGACACAACTTTGCCGTTCACTGTTGATGTAGTGTTGGTAGGCTGGTAAGAGTTTCTATCTTCAATGATTTCCCAAAGTGCATAATCTTGCACTTGGAAATATTGCTCTATCCTCAGCCTCTACATCTCAAACTCATTCTGTTTGAGCATGGGAATCTTTGCTGCAACATTTGTCTGAATAGATTCAACATCCATTTCTTCAGTTTCTTCTTCTAAATCAATAATATCAACCTGACGCTCTGATACCACTTGTTAGGATTGTTGCACACGGTTAAGGTGGTTAAACCTTACGTTCTTTGTGTGTATGATATATTGAGTGAATATGATTAAGTATGCGGAATTTACTCAACCACACTTAGAAGGTTATTTGTGTTGTGGAAATGGAATGGTTGTGTTTGTTATTGAACAAGGAAAAATGAAAGATTAACACCAAACGATTCAATATTATTAATGATAATAATACGAGTGATCTTGAAATATCACTAGGGTTACAACCTTGAATCTTAAGTTTTTCTAACTTGTGATATTCTTGTGTTTTGTTCTATGTCTTAACAGTTATGAAAGTTAATTATTCGACACATAATATCGAGACTAAGATCTTCTTTTATAGTCCAAGAAGATCTTTACAATATTGCTTAAAGTCTAGTCGAACTACTTGCTAACTTATCTTGAGTGTGTCAGTACATAAGATACAACATGTATCTGTGTACACAACTTGTTAACTAAGCACATGGGGTAAGATATTATCTACCGTATATTCTTGACTTTAGTACACAAATATCTTTTCAATACTTATCCATCTAGCAGTCTCAACTCAACAGTATCAACTAGCAGTCTCTTCTTTGTACTACCAGTTAGAACGGTTAGTTATAACTTGAGCAGTCCTAAGATATACATCAGCAGTTCGAACTGTTAGAGTATTCTTCTCAGCAGTTGGAACTGTTAATACTTGAAATTCTTGATACTTAATCTTTAGAACATTTAATTCCCAACACTAACTGATGACCCAAAACACTTTGAAACACAACCGACGCTAACTGATGAACCTAAACACTTTGAAAAACAACCGACGCTAACTGATGAACCAAAACACTTTGAAAAACAACCGACGCTAACTGATAAACCTAAACACTTTGAAAAACAACCGACGCTAACTGATGAACCTAAACACTATGAAACACAACTGACGCTAACTGATGAACCAAAACACTTTGAAAAACAACCGACGCTAACTGATGAACCTAAACACTTTGAAAAACATCCGACGCTAACTGATGAACCTAAACACTTTGAAACACAACCGACGCCAATTGATGAACCAAAACAGTTTGAAAAACAATCGACGTTAACTGACACTAACGGATGAACCAAAACACTTTGAAAAAAAACCGACGCTAACTGATGAACCTAAACACTTGAAACACAACCGACGCTAACTGATGAACCAAAACACTTTGAAAAACAACCGACGCTAACTGATGAACCTAAACACTTTGAAAAACAGCCGACGTTAACTGATGAACCTAAACACATTGAAACACAACCGACGCTAACTGATGAACCAATATTAAAAATAACTTATGAACATACTTTTTGCTGAATAAACAACATGATGAAAATTAACAAACACTAACTAATGAACCAAAACACTTTGAAAAATAACTGACGCTAACTGATGAGCCAAAACACTTTGAAAAAAAACCGACGCTAACTGATGAACCTAAACACTTTGAAACACAACCGACGCTAACTGATGAACCTAAACACTTTGAAAAACAACCGACGCTAACTGATGAACTTAAACACTTTGAAACACAACCGACGCTAACTGATGAACAAACACTTTGAAATGAACAAACACTTTGAAACACAACCAACGCTAACTGATGAACCAAAACACTTTGAAAAACAACCGACGCTAACTGATGAACCTAAACACTTTGAAAAACAGCCGACGTTAACTGATGAACCTAAACACATTGAAACACAACCGACGCTAACTGATGAACCAATATTAAAAATAACTTATGAACATACTTTTTGCTGAATAAACAACATGATGAAAATTAACAAACACTAACTAATGAACCAAAACACTTTGAAAAATAACTGACGCTAACTGATGAACCAAAACACTTTGAAAAACAACCGACGCTAACTGATGAACCTAAACACTTTGAAAAACAACCGACGCTAACCGATGAACCTAAACACTTTGAAACACAACCGAAGCTAACTGATGAACCTAAACACTTTGAAAAAATAATTGATGAACGTTATAAAAAATAACTGATGAACGTTATAAAAAATAACTGATGAACAATATCAAAAATAACTGATGAACGTTATTTTTTGGAAAACTGCTGAACATTATAAAAAATAACTGATGAACGTTATAAAAAATTACTGATGAACAATATAAAAAATAACTGATGAACGTTATTTTTTTGAAAACCGCTGAACATTATAAAAAATGACTGATGAACGTTATTTTTTTGAAAACTGCTGAACGTTATAAAAATAACTGATGAACAATATCAAAAATTACTGATGAACGTTATTTTTTCGAAAACTGCTAAACATTATAAAAGATAACTGATGAACGTAATAAAAATAACTGATGAACAATATAAAAAAATAACCGATGAACGTTATTTTTTCGAAAACTGCTGAGCATTATAAAAAATAACTAATGAACGTTATAAAAAATAACTGATGAACGTTAAAAAAAATAACTGATTAACGATATAAAAAATAACTGATTAACAATATCAAAAATAACTGATGAACGTTATTTTTTTGAAAACTACTGAACATTATAAAAAATAACTGATGAACAATATTAAAAATAATTGATGAACTTTATTTTTTCGAAAACTGATGAATATTATAAAAAATAACTAATTAACGTTATCAAAAATAATTGATGAACTGATAAACATTGTGTTATAATTGATGAACTGATAAACATCCAAGTGAAAAAGCTTTGCATTTAAATCCTTAGCAATAGTTATTTGAATATACTTTAATAATAACGAATTAATTTGCTTTGTATCTATAATTCTATTTACAGGTCCAAATATTGATTAACAAAAAGTGATCAAAATTTACCTTATCAAGCCAAATGTGTTCTGTTGCACCGACAAGTTTCATCATACTTAAACTCACACCAACAACAAATCTTGAACCCCATATGATACACATAAATCGAGCAAATCTATCAAACAATAAACCCATAGATTTTGATACCCATCTGTTATTTACACTCATAAACACAAACCGGATCTGAAGGTGATGGTTGTGGTAGAAGGTTAAGATGGTAGCAGTGACGTTGGTGGGTGTAGATGGTGGTGAGGAAGAAGATGAAGTTAAAATTCAACATTCGTATACGAGTTGCTATTACTAATGTCAGTGCACCAGACAATTCTATTGACAGGTCCAAAAATGATGCCTTTAGTACTTCAGTTGCTTAAAATACAGTCAATATCCATTGTTATATGTAAAGCTATATGGATTGTTGCCGCCGGCGACTATTTGCCGGAAAAAAGATGAAGGTAACAGTTAATAGTTTATTTATTAGTAAGAAGATGAAGGTGTTGTTTAAAGGTATTTTGGTTATTTGACAACAAATCAATTGTTTCTACAAAATCACGTTTTCAAAAAGTGGCTACTGATCAGCTTGTATTCGGGTGATGGTGATGGAGACAGTGCTGGTGACGGTGCAATGGTGGTGACGGTGACGAAGACGGCCGGAGATCGTCTTTTTGAGAGTCGATCTGGTGGGAAATAAAGATGGGAAAGAGATGAGAAATAAAGAATGACCAACATGCCCCTATGTATAGATTCCTTTTTTAATTTGATCGGATCTTGATTTATGATCCAACGGTTCTAAATACTTTTTAAACTTTTTAAAATTTGTTCACTTTGCTAATGATCCCCAACCTTGTCTATATATTCTAATATACAGCAGTTGAAAAAGACCATGAATACCCCTCTCAAAAAGGAATACTCAAATTCTAGAGTGTCTACATTTGTCATTTTGCATACACAAAAATTAAAATGTCTATTATGCCCTCCTAAAAAAGAAATACTAAATTTGATGAGTGTCTAGATTAGGAAATTTACATATATATTTTTTTAACCGAAAATTTATATAATTTCAAAACTGATTTAGTCAAAACTTCTATCACAATATTCGGCCCTTTTGAAAAACTTATGTTTAAAGCTTCTATTTTTCCGGCCTTTTTGAAAATCTGTAGCCCAACACATGACTACCCCTTTGGACCAGCCAAAACAAATAACACAAACCAACTCATCTAATCACTGAACCCTATCCCACCAATCCACCCAACCATCATCCAGCCGCCGATAACCACCATCCGGAAATCATTCCCACCACCTATCTTCATCCGCAAATCAACTATTGGTAAAATCGAAAACATGATTCAGGTAAGCTATGATTCAAACCCTTCGCACCACCTATGATTCAGGAAGATATCCAAAGTAAGTTAATACATTTTATATTTATTTGATTTTATCAAATCTGATTTATTTTGCAAAGATATCTTTTAATTTTTTTGAAATATTATTTGATTTTATCAAACCTGATTCATTTTTCAAAGATATCTTTTAATTTTTTTTAAATATTTTTGAAACCTTATCACACTTTAGAAGGTAAATCTTTCACATTTTTTGTAATAGGTTGGTTGTAATGTGTGTTTGTTATGCAGTGACACTGTTTGATGAAATGTATTAGATAAAAGAATTTCTTTTGAAGCGGTGAAAGACAATGGAAATGATGGCTAGATGAACACAAAGTGCTCGATAAATATCCCCAATGATAATCAGCAAGAGTTCTTAGCAAAGCGTAAGGATACCATTTGTTTTTAATATACATTTTAGCCGGAATGTCAAATATTTGAATTTATGTTTTTAAATGGAACATTTTTTGTATGTCGTTTGTTTATTTCAGATTTAGAGAGCCAAACATGAGATGGTTTAAGAAACAATATGACAGTCTTACTCAACAAAAGATATAGTAAAGAGCCCAAAGGTATTATCTAAGTTAGCAAAAATATTATCAGATCATGATACCAATGTACTTTTGGTTAGTGCAAATTACTCTTATATTTGTTAGATTACATTAATATGATGATGATGATGATGGTCGAAAAATATGTATGCCAACCTGCACAAACCAAGATACATGTATACGAAGCATAGGAATAGGTTGGATTATAACGTATTCAAATACTGATATCAAGTATAACAATTGATGGATAATGTTTGAAGTCCTTAAGTTGTAGGTTGGATTATATACGAAGCATAGGAATAGAAGCATAGGTTGGATTATAACGTATTCAAATACTGATATCAATTTATTGTTATAGGAAATTGAAGTATTTGGTCGCTAGCGGGTTGGTTCAAACTTCAAACAACCATGATCATCAGCCTTTTTTCTTCATGGATGACTGATTACTTTGAGTTGTGTGTCAAGATGTAAGCTTCAGTTCCCATAGGTAAGTGTCTGCAATTGGAACTCTCCTTCGATGTAAAATTTATTCAGCAGGGAAAACATATAATCAAAGTGTTTTATTTAAAAACATAATATTGGGATGGTTTCCATATTTTCAATTAGTAATTCCAGTTCACTTAATCGAATTCTCTCGAGGTACTACTTTTCAGAATCAATTTTGATCAATTCATTATTGTAGATGGCCGAGGGGAAAAGGAGCGCCTCCCAAGAGACAAGCAGCCTCACAATCGGCAACCCACTCAAGTCCTACAATGGTTGATTATGCTCCTCAGAAGGTACATTTGACCTTTAACTACTTTTCATATTTATAAAATTTATTCAGCAGGGAAAACATATAATCAAAGTGTTTTATTTAAAAACATACTATTGGGATGGTTTCCATATTTTCGATTAGTAATTCCAGTTCACTTAATCGAATTCTCTCGAGGTACTACTTTTCAGAATCAATTTTGATCAATTCATTATTGTAGATGGCCGAGGGGAAAAGGAGCGCCTCCCAAGAGACAAGCAGCCTCACAATCAGCAACCCACTCAAGTCCCACAATGGTTGATTGTGCTCCTCAAAAGGTACATTTGACCTTTAACTACTTTTCATATTTATAAATTATATTTTTGAATGTTAACAAGTTACTTGGGGCTTTCATAGTGACTACGCAAGGAATGAAGCATTGATCTTGATAAGCTAACAACATCTAATGAAAGCAGGGAAAATGCTTTTTTAATCACTGAAGTTGTGAGGGGTGATGGGGGGCTTTTTTACAATCTCGATATGCAAAGGTTCGTGCCTATGTGTAGAGTTCTCAGTAAAGTTCTCGAATGAGGTTTGCTAATATTTGCTTCCAATCGATCAAAAGTGTCAAATTTCTCACGCTATATTTGGAAACTCTTAATTTATGTTGTTATTGGTCCCTTATGTTTATTATAAGTGTCTCACAAATATTACAGCTAATCTCATTATTCCGGTAACAATAAAAATATTAAAAACAAAATGCGTATATCTTCTTTTGCTAAAAAGGGCATACTCCATCAGACTGCTTTATTCCTCCATGGCTCTACTTATATTTTTGAACAATTGTTATAACTAGTGCAATGAAATCAATTTCCTTTTGTGTAGGTTAGACCCTTTTTCGATACCAATTATGCGAGTGATAATTAATAATGATTACAGAGTATAAACTGTGAAGTTGGTTTTTATACAGAGTATAAACTGTGAAGTTGGTTTTTATATTTGTAGTATGCAAAATTTGTGTCGGTATATTTCTCATGTTTTAGTTTTGACACCATCAAGCCAACTAAGGCAGCACTGAAACAAGATTGCAGAATAATCAAACCAACAATAATAAAATAGTAAATAAAGCCTTATACATCATCAATAGATAGTTGTTCTTGCATTCTAATTATCTTAATTTTTTTGGTTGATTCATGCATGAAGTGGAGCCTATTCTAATATGTAGATTATGTTTTCTAGAAACTCTACTGTATCATGTAGGATGGTAAGGGCTATAACCAACATTTTGGATGGCCGAACGACGAAGGAGTCTTGAGGAAGAGAAAGCTATTACCGACACCAAAAGGGCTCATACTGAGCGACCAAGAGGGCGACAAGGAAAACAGGCAAGATCAAGGTAATGCACAACCAGTGACAGAAATGTAGGGAAAACATTGCAAAAATCGAGAGTTGTTGAATAGACTAGAGTACGTAGATTAAACAAGGGAAATATATGGATCTTATTGTTATGTCATACTTTGAGACAATAAAAGTGTCCTAAATAGTTCGGTTGACCATTATAGTTTATGTAAGTCAGTTCAATATCAAGTGTTTCATACATGGAAAGTACTAAATTTTCTCTTATGTTATGCCATTTCACCAAGAAACTGGTTTGCAAAGATGGTTAACAAAACAAGCTATCTATTAGTTACAATGAAACTCTTTACTCGGTTGTACATTCTTGCATTTCATGGTGTGAAGATCAAAAGTTGATTTTTCATATGACCAACGAATTAGTTCAACAAATGTTAACTATTAGTGGCATATTTTGCAGATATTTGGTGAATAAGCTAAAATCGCTTTTTAGTCATTTTTCATGTTTACATCTTATTTCTTTAATTTGAACAACAAATATTGTGCGTTATATAAAGTGAATACGGAGTTCTATAAAACTTAAATGTTGTAGCAGGTTTCTAATATATAGGGTACGTATATTCATTTCTTAGAAAAATGACATATTTTAAGTGTTAAAAGCTTGAAGTTGATTAACTTTTCGTTTTGTGTGTGAGAGTGATGTAGGATAATATTTGTGTTTATACCGGGGTATGTTTATATAGTGGGTTTTGGGTTAATTATTACGAGGATTTAGTGCTTGGCTTGGTCGTGAAAGTGAATACTCACATGACGTTGATGCGACAAACGACCACGCCACTACCACCAAAATGTATTACGTCCAATCTAATAGATTGATTCAAAACAATTTTATTTAGCTATACTATATTTCTTAACCGTAACATTGAAACTTAATCTTTTATATAAGTGAGATGTTTTTTTGCGCGTTTTTTAGCGGGTAAAAATGATACAAGACCATAAATCATGTTTTTATTCACGGAAATGTTGGCGCCAAGCATCACTATTTTGTGATTTCATGATTTTGATCTATTATGAGCTTCCTTTGACGACATTTTTATATACTTGGAAAAGTGGGGTTCAATAATGGGTCAAAATGGATCAGACAAAAGATCAATATAAATCTTATTTTTTCCATAGATCCAATGAACCAATATTAGATATTCATTTTTCATCAAAATTAATAAAAAACTATTTTCCACTTTTTTTTAAAACAAACATATCTTGCAAACGGTAAATCTTCAAGCTACGAAAAATACACCATCGCGACGAGAATTAAATTATCTTTCTATAGATATGCAATTATATATACTTTCGACGAACTTTTTTTTTTCAAAATTTCCGACGAGAAATCACATGTGATTCATTTGTAAAAATCACATGTGATTCATTTTAAAAATCACATATGATTTTTCCGAGTCACATGTGATTTTTTTAGGCGGAAATTTAAAAAAAAAATAGTCGAAAGTATATAGAAGTGCATATCTATTTTAAAAAAATAGTTGAAGGTGGGCAAACCCCAACAATAGAACCCTACTCGCCATCATCATCATCAGTAAGGTGGGCAATGGCCGAAAAATATTTACTGTGAACGTTTAGTTAATATCAATGGGTGTTTGAGTATGATATAGTGCTTTATTTATAGCAGTTTCACCCTTCAAATTCACCATTTGACGATGTACTGGTGTATGAAAATCTAAGGTGCTTGCCTTTGCAGCATATATATTGGCTGGTATGTCTTCTTTCATATTGTGGTTGCAAATGGTTTAGCATGTTACATAATGTTTGCAGATGTATCGTCATCTTCTCTTCACCTAAGTTATTACAATAAGGTATGTGAACATTGTCAACTTGAGATAATGAATCCGCTCTTTTGTTTGAGTGTTTATAAATTATTAATGCAGATCTGAAAGTATGGATATATGAGGACCCAACAGGGCAAGTAAGTCGCTTGACCAGTATGCGACATCAATGAATGAAACTTTTGGTTATGCCATTATTTGGCTAAGATTGTTATGCTCATCTAAAAATATTATTTTCTGCATTTTCATAAACACCTGGGTTTTTAAGGGGTGTTTGGCTAAGCCTACTGAAGGCTGGAATAGAGCTGAAGCTTTTTAAACTGGCTTTTTGCAAAAGGCATAAGTACCCAAACATCCTGTAAGATAGCAGCTGATGCATAAATCAGGTCATTTCCACTTAAACCAGACATTTCTATTTATGTGAACCTTCTAATTACCAGAGATGTCTTCCTATACCAGATTCAGGCTACAGCTTTTGAGGCCCCGTTTGAACAAACATGGTTGGTAAACTTTTTATTTATAAACTCACTCTAATTATGAAAATGAAGTTCTACAATATTTTTATGTATGTGGTAAAAGTGCGGGTTAGGTAATGGGTCAAAATGGATTTTTTGAACATATTGAAACTCATGAAGCTGGTCTATTTCCTTAATTAGTTGCTAATCCGATCTATTTATTGTTATATTTTACATCTGACCCGTTTGATGAAATGGATGGATCAGATGGCTGGAGAACAAGTCCAAGTAGGCAATCATTTAGTACGGGGCTAAAGGGGTTGAGAAACAGATTTCAATGGGTGAAAGTGCCTGTCAATTTTATTTGTCCAGGCAACACTTTTGATCAAACTTTTGGACAATGCACTTTTTGTTAGCTAAACATGTATCAAAGTTATGTACAATCCATTATCAAGCCTTTCCTATACTAATTTATTGGATATATTAGAGCATATTATACAAAAGCAAAATTAACAAACGCTAATATTGGCAGGTTATGTCGAATAAACAAGTTTTGTATTGGGAAGGATTTAGAAGATCCATGGCCGGCTACAAAAGAACTCATCAAAGAGGTATGTAAGGAAGAGTATTGATGACATATGTTGTATCCATGTAATATTCTAAGTAAAGATTGGTTATTTGAAACTTGAACATGTTTTTTTTTTCATGAGTCTTCTATGATTTGGTTGACGTTATACTCTTGAAATACAACTGTACAATATATCATTAAAAGAATCTTGCGTAAGTAGTAATGCTACACTATAAAAAATGAAGTTATACTTTGATAATGGAAAAATGGGAGGGTTACTCTTGGTTCCTTTTCAAGATTTAATAAAACATGTTTGTAACGCTATTTGTTTCGAAAAAAATAGGAGGGTTACTTGATCGATTAACAGGTAGTCTTTGGTATATTTTCAATCGATTTAATTGTTTACCTTATAATCCCGTGATAATGGGAGGTTACTTGATCGATTAACATGCCGTCTTTGTTGTATTTACGGTTGACTTAATTGTTTACCTTTTAACCCCGTGATGTTCATGGGAGAGTTACTTGATCGATTAACAATCCGTCTTTACATAATACATTTTTTATCGGTTTCACGGTTTTCCATTTAATCCCGTGAATTTCACGGGTCAATAAACTAGTATACATATATGCATCACATCTATATTTCAAACATACATATACATCACAGAAAGAAGTAGAAGGAACTATTGTCTATGCAGAGTTAGCTAGCTACCAGCATAACGTATGTATATAGTGTGTGTGACTTTAACTCTTTGTTTAGTCTTAGTTTCAAACCTCACTCGCTAGGCACATATCTTGGGTTGTCAAGAGAACTGCGTATATTCAAGACGAACACTAGCCCTCTCCAAGTAAACATCGAGAAAAAACCACATCTGTTTATTGTAGTCTGTATTATTTTCTTAGTTCAAAAATCACTAAGAAAAAAAAAACTTGGTGCACAACGGCAAGAAGGAACTACGGGGCCCCGCGGTGTCACGGGACCACAATATAATTTTTGTTTGTAGAGTTATCTAGTTATAATTTTTTTTTTAAATTTTTATTATTATTATTTTTAATAATTTTTTTATCTATTAAAAATTAAATAGGTTAATTTTTGCTTTTCTTTTAAGTACTATTCTTAATTTTGGATTTTTAATTATGTTTGACGCACGTGGTAAGATTTCATATATAGTTTTTCCATAGACATGGTCATCCTTATGCTTAAAAGTGAAAGACTATTAGCAACAATAACTTGACATTCACCAAGCGTTTGACCAAAATTACCATGCTATTTATATTAACTAAATCATTAAATGACCCAATAAAAAAGCTATTGTATGAGTTTTTAGCATTGGAGAAGATTTGGAGAAAAGCTTTCTGTATAAGGGAAATAAATGCAATAATTAATATATTAAATGTAAAAAGTTTTTTGCAGTTCGAAGCATTGCGGGTGCTCTTAGTTTCCTTTTATTTGTATGTAAAGTTGAGTTGCCTTTTAAGTCAAATCACTCAAACTAAACTCTCTTCTTGTCCTTTTTATATCTCTGACTAAATCTCTTCTTGCCATTTCCATATCCCTTTAACTCTAACTTATTCTAACAATTATCTCTCATTAAATCTCATTACATCTCTTGTGATCGTATATACTATGGAAATGTGTCAAACTGAGTGAAACTCACCCAAAGTGTAATTTTGTGGCAAAAATATCTTAAATGGGATAAAATGGACTTTGTAAAACAAAGCTAAAAGCTAACCACTCAACAAATGTATTTTGTATACATTACAGTCCAAATCATAACCCAATAAACTAAGGAGGTGTTTAAGGGTATATATAAACTAATCATTGCTATGGTTTAAGACAAAAGAAATAATTTAAGTGACCGTAATGCATCTTTAAAATGAGTATACATTTCATTGCGACATGTACAAACATGTTGTGATATGAAAGTAATACAAATTGTGACTCTTCTATTGAAACCTTGTGTGTAGCATCTTTTCCAAAGCTACAATTATATATATGCTTCTTTAGACTTTAAGAAAAACTAAATGAGTGCTTGTGGCTTTGTTGCACCATCGATCACTAAAATGATGATCATGTGCCTTTCATATAAGACTCACATTTATCATTATAACATGAAAGCAATAATAGAATTTAAAGGCTTACAAATCTGACATGTAATTAGACTCCCATAGGACCCAGTTCAGACAACATAGTCAGGGTATGTGGTGGATGAGGGCCTGCCAATGTGGCGGGTACGACTCTAAACCAAAAATTGAAAGTCGCCTTAAAAAAAAAAAAAAAAATTATTAGAACATCAAAACAATACAAACCAAATTAGTGTTGTTCCAAAGTATATATATTCTTAAATAGTTAAATACAAACTATCTTTGTCAAATGCAGCATTCCATCTTTTTTTCAATTTAAGTTTTCGTTTCCTGAACATTAAAAGACCAACATTTTATATTCATTTGACTAAATGTGTACTAATAAGACAAATCATTCCGTATCGTATCACGAGACTAATCCTTTCTATGTGATGTTTTGAGGTTAAGAAAATAAAGGATAGCCAACTTGGATGCCACTGGCTGTTTTATGAGGGGCGTTAGGAATTGCTTATTTAAACTGATTATCCCAATTTGGATTAAAAAACTTCAGGAATTCATTTGTGAGTTTGGCAATTGGTCATATGGATTCGGGTGCAGGGAAACAGATTAACAAAATCCACATGAAAAATTAAAGCAACCAGCCAACCACTATTAAAACTTTGACTTTCATTAGAGCAGACCTTGGACTTAGGTCCAAGTTTCATAACATCGTCTTGACATTCTGGCCTAATCGAAAATGCACACCAAATTGTCATTTAGATTGTTACTACTAAACCTCCCCATCAAAAAGGGACTTTATAATAGGAACGTCCCATGATGAGTCCATAAGTTATGGAAATCCAGAAACTTAATATGTGATCTCGACCTTCATATTATCTATAATGGCTGGTTGTAATCTTATTTTATGGACTATGATGTTGACAGATTAACAAAATGACATAACTAACAAAATAAAAATCACAGATTAAGGAAAACCTGTGTTTTGAAGTTCAATAACATGTAAACATTGCCACAGTTTGAGTCAAGGGTCGAATCACATGAGCGTGTAAAAACTAAACAAAAAGGTCTTCAAAATCATCGAAGAGAAAATCCCATTGGTTTATAACCTCTAAGAAGGCTTGTTTGGTATACACAATTTTAAAGGGACCGCCTGCAATTTATTATTATAAGCATCAATACGTGCTCAAAGAATGGTTAATCAAACATGAACATGTCTACTCAATCATTATAATCTAAATTCTAGCTGCGAATAATGAGTCACTTCAATTTACCATTAAATCGTCTCAATCAAATGTTTAGATGTGATTTGGTTTGTTTTTTGTTTAAAACGAACCTGACTTGGTTCTTAAATAACCAAACTTTGAACTGCCACTCCTTCCACGGACCACGGCAAGTAGCAGCTACAACTTGACCCCATTCCTGTGCCTTCAACGCTGATGGCTTATCGTTAAACTCATTAAGATGTAAACTATGTGTTCAAGAAAAAAATTAATCCTCACTTTGATGGTAAGGGAATTACCTGAAATAGAACATAATGCTTTATCGAGTCTAAAATTTTAATCAGATTATTCCAAAAAGCAATGTATAAACACAAATAGATGTACACAGATATATAGCTTATCAGGAGATTAAACTAAAAGTTTTTTTTATTTTGGATTTGTTAAGAAGAAGAAACCTTGGTTTGATGAAAATAGTTGATCAGGCCTCCATAATACATCATATTAATCGGATTGTCAAAATAATAAAGAATACCTCATAAATCTCAAGAACACAAACTTAATGAACAATCACAGCCAAGTGCCATCTAGTAGCTGATTTAGACAATAGAGATGAACTTTTTTGAGGATTTATGTGTTTCCAGGTTGATTTAGTAAAAAGGATTGTAACTGAGGAGTTTAAGATTTGAGACACAAATTTGAATTTTAAACCAGAAAGTGTTTCGGGTTAATCCGACCTTTTTCAAAATTAACCTTTTGACCCATTACTCAAACTACCCAACCCACTCATTATTTCTACATGTAAACTAAAACCTCTGAATACTATAGGTACCAAAATCCTCTCTACAGTGAAAAGCACAGTTGATCGAAACAGTAAAGTAGTCTACATCGAGAATCCCGACAACGAGTATTTCAAGTTCAATAATTTTGACTACGCTATAGTTGTGGTAAGAATGTCACCATAAGCAGAGACTTTTGGCAAAAATTCAAATCTTACAATTCCAGAGTTAGGTCAAATCACTATCATAAACGTATCTGGGTCGCTCAAATCATTGGGCGACCAGTGGTGGTGCAGCCATTTGTTATCTATGTTGTAGCTTGTAGCAGCTTCGCTTCCTGGATCAGAAGGCCAATGTGTCACAGACGTTCTATTTGGTGACTATGGTTTCACAGGAAAGCTGGCACCTACTTGGTTTAAGTCGGTTCATCAGTTACCCATGAATGTTGGAGACCCACATTATGACCCATTATACCCGTTTGGGTTTGGACTGACCACAACACCCACTAAGGCCACAAAAATGTTATCTATGTTGTCTTTCCGTTCTAATTTAACATGATAATCTTGTTGAGTCTAAGATATTGATTATTTAATGTTTCATGGTAGGAATACAGTATAAAAGACGTTATAATTTAGAAACCTTTTTTTTCCACCATGAAATTACCATCCTTCATGAGACAGTTTCTGCTATAGCTTCTTATTGTTCTGCTAATTTCCATCTTGTGATTTCCTATTCGACGGCAGTCATGCCCACCATTTTCCCTTCAACCTGCACCACAGGAAAGTAAGATTATAAAAAAATATACTTTGCACCACAGGAAAGTAACATTAACCCCTGTCGGGAGGTCTGGCAGCAATAACTTTCAACGTTCACCCCTAGACCCAATAACCTAACCTATAATAGATTTTGCAATCGTAAAAGCCATAGCGGGCTTTTGGCCTTAAAACTGAAAACCCTTAATCCAGACATTTCTATAACAGATGTTAAGCCAATTGATTAGGATGCAAAAAGATTGAAGGGTGCAATAAAAGACCATCACTTCAGAAGAAAATTTCAAATAACAAACTTATTAAGTACATACCCTAAGTAGCAATCGTTCTAATCCTAATTCATCTTTTATAGTTAGGGTTTGGGTTTTGGATAATGGTTGTATCTGTCATTTGCAAATTAACAATGAGCAAGTTCTGGGTCGACATCATCACCTTCTATTACTCGTTTGACTTATTAGAGATAATATATAGCCCTCATTGTAATCATATTCATACTTGTCGCTCCTAAAAAAATTATTGAAAAAACCCATCACAAACAAATTGAGCTTTGGGGATTTTGAGCTAAAAGTGGTTTTTCACAAATAATTTTACTTGTAAAGTTGCAGGCCTTCACGAAGTTCTCGATCTCGAGTTTCCTTTTGTTCTTTCTTCCTTAAGTAATTTTGCATCTAAATCATAAACATTGATCAACCACAAACAATGTCAATAAAAGTGACAAACTTGACCCATCTACTTAAGAATGGGTCGATTTGAGTTATGTTCTTTTGCATGATTAAAATGAAATACTCTGTAGGAAAATAGCTTAAATGGAATAGACTTGAGTGTTTCAAGTCAATCTGACCCAACAGCTACCAACAAATTACTTGTTTTGAGCTGCTCCTAATCCACCTAACTTAAGCGTAAAAAACACACGCTACACTAAAACTATGAAGGTAGAAACATACTTGGATTTCTCTAAGTTTTTCGCTTACTATTCCGAATTCCTTTCAGCCCTAATGATCTCCTTTTTAGTAATCTCACCTGCATCTTCCGCCCTTCCTGCCAACCAACCTAACATACAAATGATTCTTAACCCATGACTACAACCTCCAAATTTTATGTCTTTACTTTTATCAAGTGACAGTAGGTAGTCACATAAGTTTAAGCATATCATTATAAATAGAGTAAAGACTCGAATAATGAACTAACCATATATCTTTTCCATTCTCATGAACATATGGTCGATACTTTACCAAATGGTGTACATAGTTCTTCCATATTCTGCTGCATGCCACATCTATGTTCCTGCACTGCGACATTTTAGCATTTTATTACCACATTTTGGACCATCACAATTTCACCTCAACTGAAAGAATTCTACGAATAATAATAAAAAAAAAAAATATCAACATGTATTTTCATTATTCTGTCAATCTATGATACCAGAGTTGCATATGATCCTTCTCCACGAGGACCTTAGAAGAGGGAAGAAAAATGAAGAGAACCATAGCTCTCTACATGAAAAATATAAAACTATGTTAAACACAACAATCATAGTCACAGACCCAACATATATACTTATCTTATTAGCATATTCCGTCCCCATATAAGTTATAATCCTTTTGGATCAAGCTAACCAAACACCCTTATAGCGCTTGTGACCAAACACCCGAAACAAAAACCTCCACACCATTGCTTCCATTCTATGTTACGGAGTAAACCATTACAAAAGAAGGGGAAAAACAATTTGTTATACCAGAGAAAGATAAAATCTTCAACACCGTAGATGCATTCACTTACTATAGGAGCTTCCTTTTTGTTTCTAACCTAACTCGATTAAAGGACAAAACTTTCCAAAAAAACTTGGAAAAAAAACTGGGTGAGCTTGTGATGAAGTTAATAAGCTCTGTTCTCGAGTTTTTTTTTTTTTTTTTTTTTTTTTTTTTTTTTTTTTTTTTTTTTTTTTTTTTTTTAAGTAATGGAAGAGGATGGGAAGGGAAATAAAAAATTTGGCGTTATTGAGTTTTTTTAAGATGGAAAGGTAGGGGACGGGAAGGTGGGAGGGAGGGAAGGGATGGGCTTTTTTGTGTATATGTAATCCGTCCATAATTGGGGAATCAAGAGGGAACGCGTAAACTGACAACATGGGCCTCTGTTAAATGACTATTATATCCTCATTTGTTCATGCGCGATCCATTATTTTGACCTAGTTACAGCAGCTGTATAACAAACAACCACAAACACAAGAAGTTTTCGCACATTATTCTCACAGAAAAATCACAAGGTATCAACTGTGTCTACTTATGTTTATGCTTATTATCACCATGAATTTTTGTTAAGGTGTAGGTAGTTAATATGCGTTTATCTGTATAATGCATGCGTATATGTTTCGTAACGCATTAACTGTGATTTTGTGGTGACATACTATGTGGATTTGTGTTTGTTTGTGACATACTTTGTCAATGAAAATACATATTGATATGTCACTTTCCTCGTACCACAACATCACACATATTGATTTGTCACTTTCCTGGTACCACACCATCACACATATTGATCTCTCACTTTCTCAAGATTATAAAATGTTAGATGGTCCATGAACATACATATAACGGAACTATTTTATTAATAGAGAATATTGATTTTTATGAAAAGAAACATAGTGTTGATTAGATGAAGAACTGGTATATCTGAAAGTGATTAGGAGAACGAGTAATTGTTAGTTTATGTTGTTAGTATAAATAGGCTGTTAACTAGCCAAACAAAGTTAAATGCGGCTAATTTCATGTTCGTTGACAGACAAGTATTAAAGCCAACTGATTTTTGTTAGATTAATGTGTTAGCTAGAATCTGTTAGGTATTGACTAATTGAACTGGTATTTGTAAAAGTTTATCGGAAAGTAATGAACTGTTATTTTAAGTTGTTAACGAACATGTGCTTGTGCTGTAACTGCTAAAGAGAAAAGAAATCGACTAAACAATGACCAGCATTCAGAAACAGTTGAAGAAATTGATCCCTTGTGTGAGAACAACAGGGTCACTTTAGATAATTTCGACACTAGTGATGACATCCATATTACATCACCAACACCACAATCAGATAAGCTCCCAGCTAAATCAAAGAGTAAAAAAAGAAAAGCTGATGAAGAGGATCCAATACGGAGTAAGATTGCGGACTCTCTTGATAATATAGTCCATGCTCTAGACAGGAATTCTAAGGTACTCGGTTTATTTAGAACATACATTAGTAGTAGTTTATTGTTTATATATATATTATATATATATATATATATATATATATATATATATATATATATATATATATATATATATATATATATATATATACTAGATGTCGAAGCCCGCCCGATGGGCGGGCATGACTTGTGATTTTCCTTTGAATGCACTTCTTTTTTAATATAAGTGTGATCATGAACGAATAATCCAAGAAACGAACCACAATGGCAACTTCCTTCAAGTATTATATTGTAGGGTTCAAGGTATTTATGTAAATGTATATTCATAAACTGAAGGCATTTTTACCACGCATATATCTAGCTCGGCGTTCATCCTTGGTCAGAAACACAAACAGCAGGTTAAGATTATCTTGGCAAATGATTATTGTTGAAAAAAATAAGATATAAACATACCAATTTTTTTATTGAATGAATTAACAATGAAATTAAATGACCGTTAACATCTATAGAACAATTAAAATATACAAAGTTCTTTGTAACAACATAGTATATGAAATAAACTATTACCATCCTTATCAAAACAGAAAACTTTTAATCCCTTCCTACTCTTCACTCTAGAGACATAATACCCATTTGCAAAAGACGGTTTTGGTTATCATCCAGCATTATGTTGATCTAGTCTTCTGTGTCATCTACATACTCCCTCAACTGCTCCGGTGAGCAGGATGTGAGAATCTCTCTCATTGCTCTTCTCAACCTTAAGGGACCATAAAGAATCCATCAAAGACCACTCTCACCCACGAAACTCGCCCTTTCCTTGATTTAACATTCGTTAAACCAAATATTGATAAGCAAGATTAAATCACACCATGTAAGTATTTTTTACATTATCCACAAATCATGATTAGACTAAATATATTTGAATTTATGGTACATGCAAGTGAACGTTTGGTTTTGCCATAATATTATAAAAACATATGTCTTAACTGACTTAGACATGATTCTCAAATACATGGTATTTCAACCCTTTAAAAACCTATTGTAAAAGCCAAAGTTAGCTTATTAAAAAAAAATAAACCAACATTAAGCCCATAAAATATATACCTCTATAAGATTTTCAGGGGCCATTATCTATCAGTTTAAACTATTTGTGCATTCAAAAAGGGGGAATGAGCAAACCCAATGTGGCACTTAGTTCATGTTTTGATTTTTGAGATTTCCAACAACTAAATGCTCTAAAAACATCTTCTCCTGGTCATCTCCATTGTCCTTTCCTCAATTGTTCATCTTGTTATAAGTCTAGATCATTACCTACAAGATTGCAAATAACAAAAAATGAACAAACAATCTCGTGAGACACGCAACTTTGAATACTGATGAAGGGTTTTTAAGTGACTGGAAAACTAACCTCCATCGTATCATGAGTTTCACTGATGTGGTTATTCATAGCAAATAATGAGGCCAAAACAATGTCAATGGCCAATATATGCTTTCAACATAATAACCTCAGCAAATCATGAATGGGGCTAACAGTGTTTGAATGGCTTAGCACCGGTGTGATTAGCAATAAATTCAAACTGAACTCTGGAGATCTTTATTTTACACCCGTTTACTAAATCAAAATTATGAAGAACATGAAACCTTTCTAGCTAGAAATCAGTTGCTGGTAATATTAGGGTAAGGATAAATTCAGCCTAATTAAATTAGTTGTCTTTGAGGAATAGTTGCAACAAAATTAATGGATATGCTTGGCTTACCAATACAAAGAATTCAGTCAAAGAAACAATTATAAACCATTAACATCAAAGAATGGAAAATAACTCAAAACCACTACGACATATGTCAATAGTTCCATATAAGTCTTGTCTTTAACATATGAGAAAAGATGTTACCAATTTATCAGCTGCTTTCCCGGTGTCTTTACGTGAATGAACAAACACCATGACCTGATGCCCTTGTTTTAATGAATCAGCAACCTGTGCATAGAAAGTTTTCCTGAACAAACAAAAACGTATATAGATATACTACAAACTCAGGGGAAGAAACACAAAACCTTTCTGTAGCAAATTTCATTCAACAGTTCATTTCGTGCTTGAAAGTTAGGCTCTGTAATTCCAATGTATTATTGTGCAAGAGGCACAGGGCGGTAGCTAGAATCAAAGAAAAGAGACCCGCATCTGGATTAACCCTCAGGAATTGCGCTACCTGAAAGTAGGAAATAAAGTAATAAATCAAACTACACATCATAGAGTTTAATTACACCCAGTGGCTTATAAATCATAGTTATTGCTAGATTCCTAATAGAAAAGAGTGAGGGATATCAACCTCCAGATAATTGGGAAGAGTGGCTGAAAGGCCCACAATACGGATCATGGACTGTGTGGATTCCACCTGACGAAGCGTGCGAGCCACTAATGCTTCTATTACAGGCCCCCTATCATCATTCAGCAGATGTACTTCATCGATAATTAAGAGCTTTACCAGCATCGACATGTCACTACTTTTACGGGTGATTCCATCCCATTTCTCAGGTGTTGTCACAATCATCTGCCAGCACAGATCTAAAAAGTTATAACTGAAACATCAATCATATGATTTCATTTCAAAACTTCATATTAGCTGGACAAACCTGAGTTTCTTCAAGTTCACTTTTAGACAGTTGCATGTCGCTGTCGCCAGTGAGCTCTCTCACAACCATGTTCAATGGAGCTAATCGATGTGTAAATGTCCTGGTAACTTCCGCAGCTAAAGCCTAGAGATTGAATGTAAAAACAATAAAAACTTGTTAGCATAAAAGAGGCACCGAGGTCAAATAAAAGCATAAGTTCTACCTTCATTGGAGCCACATAAACTATCTTGAACTCATCTTTATGCAAGTAACCGTCTTTAAAGTGCTGTCCAATATGAATAAATGATCACATTTGGGTAAGATAAATATAGCAAGATCAAGAAGATTTTTTTTATACCATTACACCATATGGACAATAAGCAAGACAACACTTATTTAATGGGCCTATGATTCCTCAATGGCAGTTCTTGTGCCAAAAATGTAAACAAACAAAAAAATAATGGAAAAAAAAAAAGATTAAAAAAAGATATAAACTAATTTGACTTAGATTGGGACAAACCAATGACTCATTTTCTGCGGCGTTACTAATCAAACTCTTTATTACTCAAGGAACAATAGTGCAATGTGTGTTATCATTCAATGATTGTTCATATATATACTTTCTATGTCATTGCACACCCTATACTAATTTTTATAGTGGTCATATAGACTTTATATTTTATCATTGTAACAAAAAGGTTTACGTAAATGATAACATATATATTTTACAAAACTTACTAATTAACATATTTAAGCTAAACTTTATAAACATATCCATTAACCCAACTCATTAAATGTGTACGAACAAATACTACCGTAGGTTATGGAATGTTGTATTGCTTGCACATGAACCTTGGGATACCCGTATGCCATAGATGCCTTGAATGTAACTCTTGTAACATTCTTGCTCACCCATCACATCCGCACCATCCAGTGTGTGAGAAGCTGAGTTTTTTTCGATCCTCACTCCCTACACATTTATAATACAGTAAGAGCATGAAAAAAAGACTGAAAAAGGTTGAATTATCAAAATCTATAATTTCCAAAGCTTAAATCAAAATCTATAAACCACAACAATCCTCGATGGGCGGGCTAGTTTCGATATATTATTTACATATATTAAAAATAAGTGTAATTTAATGATATGTTGTTTAATTGAAAACGTCATCAATGAAAGAGTTTTTTTTTAAATGTAACATATACTTATTCATTCATACAACAAAGATTGGCATTATCGCTTCATATAATTTCCAATTGTTTTTATGTTGTAACCACCGAATTCAATCTTAAATACATATCTCACTCAACTTTTCTAAGTTTTTAAGGTATGTTTCGACATCACCACGGTAAATAAAAATGATGTTCAATTAAGGAATGGCATGGCATTAAGGTAGTCAATTTTAATGAAAACAATTGTGGCTAATCACACAACATAGGTAGCTTGCAAATGGAAGGTAAATTTCATTGAGTTCGAGAAACATAAATTAACACCAACAATTTTTAGAACGAAATTAATTTATAAGAAAGAGTTACCACACTGATCACTCAGATCATCAATAGTCTTTGTTGTGTATTTCTTATAGAGTTCGTCTAAAGTAGAGAAGACTTTTCCTGAAGTCAGTTGGCTAATCTTGTTAGAAGATGACTCAGTTTCATTTTGCAACAATAGTCCACGCTTCTCAAAAACTAAAGGTGTACACAACTGCATAAATGGTAGTATTTTATATCAAAAGATAATCAATGATTTATTAGGGATATTTAAGAATCATGTAACCGGATTGTTGAAACTAAAGGGAGTATGATGGTTGCATTTTTTAGTGTGTAGATGGTATGTTTCTTAGTACTTGGATTAGTATCAGTTTTTAGAAAATGTTTAAAACAAATATTGGTGGCTGAATAGTCTATGGTTCAAAGGGGCTTGAAGTTGTTGTTTTGGTCCAGTAATAAGTGAGTTTTATCCTTAGAAGTTAAACGTGAATTGAAATGTAACATTACCTGCTTCGACATGGCCAAATGTGCGCTTCTCTTTGAAATCTTTTATCAACTGGTCCAACTTAATTTTGAAGACTCTAGTTGTGGCATCTGGGCGATATTGAGTTTTTAGACCTTTTCTTGCATATACCTTTCAATTTCTGGCCAACTCGGGTTACATGTAAATGTTATAAACAGATCAGGGTAACCATAAAACTTTCAGAGTGCCATAGCATGGAGATAGTTCTGTAACATGTATCTTGGACTTTTGGTGAATGACGAGGGTAGTATAACCTTTTTACCAGACGTCCCGTATTCACATCTTGTAATTCATAGACGTGTTGACCTTAAAATGGACCACGTCCTGTATTCACAGACGTGTCGACCTTACAACCCAAAGATGTGAGTGCAAATATCGAATTATAACGCCTTATGTTATCAAGAAATGATGAGCTCTTTGGAGTTTGGATGTTCATTTTTTTTTTGAGGTTCATGAGTAGTGGTGGGGGGTCATTCAATGCAACAGCGAGTTCAACCTTCCCTTTCATTCAACAAAAAGAGAATGAATCAGACTTTTCCTTTGTAGCTCCTCGCATACTCTTCGCTTTCCACAACATAGCGCCGCATTCTATGCATTGTACAACTGGATTACCATGATCTATGTATTCTGCAAGGTAAAGAGGTAAATGTTGGTGTTAACTTTTTGTTATATCAGACATTTATGGTATTGTAAATATAGGATTTATTTGATGTATATCACCAACTAATAATTACTTAAAAAACTTGATGTAGTAAATGCTTCCTGTTGTCGTGTCCTTATTTGGCGGTCTACCTCTACGTCGAGTAGTGGCGGAAGATATGCTGACATGTGTTGACATACAGTTACTATTTACCGCTACATGGTTTTCAATATTGTTCAATGGATGTGTAGCAGGTGAGATATGGTTATGGGCTGATCCTCCAACATCGTCTTTTGTTGTCTCTATGAAAGATGAATGGATATTAGTTTTATTAAAATTTGTTTTGTTTATCAAGATAATACCAAGCAGGCAAGCATATCAGATAAAATGTCTGATAACATATGCATAAAATTTAGGTGCAGGTATATGGGTTCACCTTTTTAGATGTGATTTTTTATAGGCCTTCCAATAGGGCGAAGTGCCAATCTGATAGAGCATTAGAAGATGGAAGTATTTTGAAACTACTTGATAGGTGGAGTTCCTTATTTTGTTGAATGGTAACTTCCTAATTAGATGGTGTTGCTGAGGAGGTTGTGTATGAAGTATAAGACAATAAGACAATATACAATATGTTATGGACGATGAATTCAATAAGAATATAGCTTAAATAAAATATATAAAAAAACTTACTATTTGTTATATCAGTTAGTGCATCGAGAAGGTGAAAGTCAGAGTCTTTTGTCTTGGATGGGTCAAAGTTTTCAGTCTAGGCTCCCTCGAAATAAACTGTATTTGCAAAGACAAGCCTTGTGGAGTTGTTGACTGCGCCATTTTTCCACTTTACTATTAAATGTGCATAACGGTCATGAAAAGCAATATGCTTCTTATTACATCCAACTATTTATCTCTCTCTCTTACACGCAACATGGATAAGTCCAACAATTCCTTTATCCACAACAATATGAGTTATAAACACAACTTAATCCGTGTTGTATGGGGGTGTCTTGTTGCTGTCAGGGGGTGTTTGGATGGCTGCTTATGAGGGTTTTTGTTTCTGTCAAGGGCTGTTTGGATGGCTGTTCTGAGAGGGTGTTTGGTTGCTGACATGGGGTGTCTGGATGGCTGTTGTAAGGGGGTTTTGTTGTTGCTGTAAGGGTTCTAATGTGTGACTGAAATAAATAATGTTCAAACAGGCCCTAAACGTAAGGGGGTTTTGACATGGGTGTCTGGATGGCAAATAAAGAACTTTGCATTTTTTAAGTTTTAATTTGCGTTTTACTGATTTAAATTATTTAAAATAGGCTGCATTCTTTTTAAAGGGGGTGCACAAAAAGAACTTTGCATTTTTTAAGTTTTAATTTGCGTTTTACTGATATCATATCTACACATCAGCTAGACCACATTAATACCTTATCAGCAAAGTCGGGAAGGTCATCATGATGATGGTCTGCAAAGTACCGCTTCAAAAGATCCTTATCAATCTAGATTTTAAAGGGGGTGCACCAAAAAGAAAGAATGTTAGTAGACATGACAGATGACACCGATGATAATGACATCTAACATAGTCATGAAGACAAACCTTTGATTCATCAACTGAGATAGGAAGATTTAAAAGATACTGCCCTGACTGTGCAACCTCAATTTCCTCGTTGGAACAGATTTTAAAATTACTCTTCTCCATCACCTCCAGCCACAGAGATTCTACTCATAACAATTTTTAAAACAGATAACCAAATGGTGAATCTTATACTTATAGACTTGACATATGGTATATTAAACATATATGATAGGAAATTCGTTCAAGGACATCAATCTCTTGTGATAATAGGTTTTGCTGCTCCAATTTCTTAGACCCAGAGACTGGATCAAAGAGTGAATACTGCTAGACACCATAAAAAATACAATGAGAACCTGCAACAGCTCTTTTCCCACTTGGTTCATATTAAGTCAAAAGTGTGTCGTTACAGGGTGATATAGTCACTTATATCGAGCAATGGTTGATTTCAAAACTAAAATCAATAATTAAAATTCATAATTGCAACAAAGTTAATCCTTATATCATCATACATCAAAATTGACCAACTAACCTAATTCGATTTCAATTCGAAAAAATTTAATAGAAGATTTCCTCTTAAGATGATTCTAAACCATGTGTTAATTTTTCAGTGATTATAAAGTCGGATCTTTGTGTGGTGTGAATGGTGACAATAACGTTTTCTTACCTTATTCTTCATGGCTATTTTTTTCTTATCTTCTTCCTTGTTAATATTTCAGATCCCATTATCAATAAACATCTTGTTATTACAAATTACCTATAACGGATTGGTGTGCGACATCAACAGGTTTGGAACAAAAATCGTAACATTAATTTTCAAAATTAAATCAATTGAATGAATTCACAAACCGGGAGCCTTTCTAAAATTGTTGCTTCCGATACTTGGGGACTTTTGGTAACCAAAGTTTGAAACTTTCTTGCTGGAAAACCTATTCATGTTGATGCTAATTGGCGTTGTGTGATGAAGAATGTGATTTAGGGTTTTGTTTTGACCCTTAGATACCGAGTATGATTTTGAAATCAATTGATGCTAAAATTGGAGATAATATTTGTGCCATTCAAATCATTCGTGATTTTCTGATTCTTTTTGAAAATCATAGAATCAACCCAAAAAAACCAGTGATGAAGACAAGACAGAAAAGGATATTAGAGTTTTGAGAAAAAGTATATTATGAATGAACATTCATTTTTTTCTCCGTATATGATTGATTAGGGTTACCAAAGTTGCAGGTATTAAGATTGACAGTGGATAGCTTTATCATTTTTGATTTGCAAATTGTAAAACAAATGTGGTGCTGCTCTGGTGGTTGAGACATTTGTTAATGTTAGTAGACACCCAAGTTCGAATCCTGTTAACTTGCATTTTTACATAATTTTAATCCGAATTTTAAAGATTTATTCCTAAATTTGATAGGATTAATAGTTGCTTAGGTGGACAAAATGTGATTAGGTGGCATATAATTTGATTATGTGGCATTGAGGTGGCGTTTATGTGGCATTATCTACGTGTAATGCCTCCTGTTATATATAATGTAGATATATATATATATATATATATATATATATATATATATATATATATATATATATATATAATGTATATATAATATATATATATATATATATATATATATATATATATATGTTGATCCCATTTGAGCACTTGATCGAATCCCTTAGCTTGTAAAGGTTTAGCTATGCTAGATAAATCTAACACAACTAGGTATAGAAACTGTCTTGTGGTTTATCAAACACAATGCGAAATCTTGTATTTGATCTTAAGGAGAACTTAAATAATGAATAGTGAATATCAAACTAAACACTTCAATATTATTAATAATACGAATACTCTCTGAGTATTAGGGTTTACAACCTTGAAGTTCTATCGCAAAACTATATTCATCTATGCCCTAGATCCTCCTTTTATAGACTAAGGAGTCCTAGTCGGCTTACAATAACTTTCTACACAAGTTAAATCTTTATAGAATCTTTTCTATATTTATCTAAACATACTATACATAATAACCGACTCTAATACTCTAGCAACACTAATAACGTATTAGCAATATTAACTAAATGTTCTAGCAGTATTAATCTTGTAGCAACATTAATCTTCCACAAGCAGCATTAACTTCTTAACCAGCAGCATTAATAACTTGTCGTATTTCCTTTGTAGTACCTGAGCTGTCTTAACCATATCAGCAACACTAACTTCAAGAGACCTTTAAAACCCAACAATCCTCCCCTAAACTTGATATTTTCTTCCAAAATAATCAAGTTTCAATCTAAGCTTGAACCTTCACCAGGAGGATGTTTCCAAACACTTACTTCCTCATTTTCTTGTAATCAGCCCCATAAAGTTGTTTCTTCATTTTCTTGAGAAGCTGATATACCATTTCACTCCAATGATTAGTTTAAAGTTTAACAGTCCCATTAAGCATCATATTAAGTGTAGTCTCTTCCAGAGGATATTCTTTTTCTACTAGCATGTAGATTTGAAGTCCTCTCATCATTACAGCGTGAACTCCACATGATTGAAAAAGTCTCCAGAGGATAACTTTACTTTTGTTTTGCTCAAGCCAAACTCTATCTTCAGGATAGACTTCAAACATAATCTTCAAATCTCCCCAAAGAACTGTATCCAAAATATTTTCTGGCCTTGTATCTCCATATTTTTTCTTGATTAATGCCCATAAAGTCTTCAAATCTTCTCTATCAAAATTTCTGAGCATTTGAGGAAATGTTACAAACCTTTTCTCTGTTCTATCAGCTTTGATTATCTTCCACCAAGGAGTTTCACCTCTATAACTAGTCTTCCAATGAATGATAGGAACTTTAGTCTGCAAAGGAACAACATCAACAAATTTATCATCACTGTCTACAATTCTAACCATTTGTTGTAGATTAACTGCTTCCTTTTCCTCACTTTCTTGAACCTGCTCTTGTGGCTGCTCTGTTTGTTCATCTAGTTTCTGCTTTCAGATTCTAGATTTTCTCCAGACCTCTTAGAGAACCTCACCAACTCTTCTTCATTCATGGCAATAAAAGTATTTACCCTTTTGAACACCTTGTCAAACTCATCTTTAATCTTTTCATAACTGAGATTCTTTAGTTGATAAGCCTTCCAATTATCCATGTTCATCAGATACTTACTCATTATTCTCCTCTGTTCAGCTTTAGTTGGTGGTTTGTTCCTCTTTGCTTCAGTTCTTTTCTGTGCAAATAACTTCTTCTTTTGAGCCAAGAATTCCATAAAGAGCTTTGACTTTTCTTCCATAGATAGCTCTTCCTGCTCATCATCCCACATGTTCTGAGCTAACATATGATCTGCTTCACATTTGGCTTGTATGTCATCCCAAGAATTTATAAGTTCAAGACTTGCCTGTTCTTCTTCTTGAGCTTGCTTTCTTCTTGCCTCTTCTTCTTCAGCATCAAGATCAGCTTGCACTTGTCTTGCAACCTCTTCATCTGTCTTAAGTTGTTGTTGTTGTTGACTGTGTGATAGAAATTTCTTTTTAGGTTCTTCAATCAACAAACCTTTTCCTTTGTCTGATGGTGAAATAGTTGTTAATGGTGTTGTTGATACTGATACTGGCTCTTTGATTACCACTCCTTTTGCCTTTGGTCTTGTACTCTTTAACTTTGTTAATACTTGTGCTATAGTCATATCTTCATCACCTTGAGTAGCAGCAATACTAACTTCAGTCTCAGCAGCACTAACCTTGTCACTAGCCTCAGCAGCACTAACCTTTTCGCTAGCCACATTAACTTCACCACTAGCAGTCTTAAGTGTAGCAGCATCAAGTAACACTTTAGCTACTTCAACATCATCCATAACACCATGATCAGCAGTAGTAGCAACCTTATCCATAACTGCTGCATTACCCTGTTGATCTGCAACAACAAACTCATTCACATCATCATCTACAAACTCAGTCTCATCATCTATCCCAGTTTCCTCCCCTGAAGCTTTGCTTGTATTCCTCCCCTGTTTGAAAACATCCTTCTCCAAACTCTGTGCTTCAGCAGAAGATTCAACCCTGGAAGTAGTTCCAACCTTGTACAACCTTTTGGTTTTGTTTGTTCTTGACCTCTGTAGACTTTCAAGATACCTAACCCTCCTCTTTAACCTTGTGATTTCAGTACCTTGAGAAAGTTTAAGCTGCTTAAGATCCTTCGTGAGGTCAAGAACATCCCTTGACAATTTTGCACAGGTAGCCGTCAATTCATTAATAAGTTTCATACTACCCTCAGCACTTCGGAGTGTGTTACCTCTCCCGAGTGGTGCATCATTGGGTGAGTTAGGCATAGCCTCAGATCTATTCTGAGCATCTACACCCCCCATATTATCCGGTTGGCTGGGACCTTCACCTGAATCAGTTCCAGAGGAACTAGGTTCATTAGAAGTTGCCTTAGATTGGGTCTTACTTATGTTATCACTATCCTGATCTGCTTCTAAGCTAGTAGCAGTTGTGATATCCCTTTCTAATCTATGACCCCTCTCCTCATGCACAACCTCATCTACAGCCATAATAGCACTAACCTGATGTAGTTGAGTGCCCTTTTTAGTGATCCTAGGGGTATGGGTCTTTTGTGTTGTTGATGGGGATGGCAAAAGAGTGGGTATGTGATAAACATCAGATGGGATTGCTGAGCTTTCACCCCCAGTTAGACCAAGTTGCAACATTGTTTGAAACAATGGTGTAACTCTGCCTTTAAAATCCTTGCCCTCTCTCTTCATATTATCAAAAATCTTTTTAGTATGAAAGAGAGCAGTATAAACCTTTTTATGAACCTTTTTGTTTTCAAATTGTTTGTCCATAAGAAGTTGTAAAAACCTTGGATATAAGTAATATTTATTTGAAGAACTATCCAAGCCCTTAATCACACTATCAAAAATCAACTTTGAAAAATTAAATCTTTGATTTCTTTAATTTTGAGCCAAGCAGATAATAGCAGAAGCCATATTACTACTAAACTCATTCCAACCAGTAGTCTTTGGACTAACACACTGTAAGATAGTGTGAATTAAGAATTTTAATTGTGGAGATAAAGCCCCTTTTGAAAATTTTAAAGAAGTACTTTGGCTTTCATACCCCATCAATGCAAGGTTTTCAAAAATTGTAGAATTTGGAAGATTATTAATACCTTCAGCATCATCAAGATGAACTTGTTGATCCCAGTTGAGCACTTGATCAAATCCCTTAGCTTGTAAAGGTTTAGCTATGTTAGATAAATCTAACACAACTAGGTATAGAAACTGTCTTGTGGTTTATCAAACACAATGCGGAATCTTGTATTTGTTCTTAAGAAGAACTTAAATAATGAACAGTGAATATCAAACTAAACACTTCAATATTATTAATAATACGAATACTCTCTGAGTATTAGGGTTTACAACCTTGAAGTTCTATCGCAAAACTATATTCATCTATGCCCTAGATCCTCCTTTTATAGACTAAGGAGTCCTAGTCGGCTTACAATAACTTTCTACACAAGATAAATCTTTATAAAATCTTTTCTATATTTATCTAAACATACTATACATAATAACCGACTCAAATACTCTAGCAACACTAATAACATATTAGTAATATTAACCAAATGTTCTAGCAGTATTAATCTTGTAACTACATTAATCTACAACAAACAGCATTAACTTCTTAACCAGCAGCATTAATAACTTTTCGTATTTCCGTTGTAGTACCTGAGCAGTCTTAACCATATCAGCAACACTAACTTCAAGAGACCTTTAAAACCCAACAATATATATATATATATATATATATATATATACATATATATATATATATATACATATATATACATATATATATATATATATATACATAATATATATATATATATATATATATATATATATATATATATATATATATATATTATAATATATATATATATATTTGATGTGCGTGTGTATTGCTCTAATTCTTTTATGTCCACGGCAGCGGTGCCAAAGACTTGGTGCGCGCATGATGTGTCGTTGTGGTTTTAGCAGTATTAATGCCTACTCAAGTTTTAAATTTATATTTAGCCGACTTATCAATAAAACACACAGTTTAACGAGCAGTGTACCCGGTCAGTATGAATATAATGGTAAGTAGAGTGTCGATCACTAAGAGTGGAACGTATTATCAAGTTATTCTAATCAGTATTTTAATATCTTAAGTTAGCTATACAACCTAATCTAACGCAAGGGGGTTCAGCCTGAGAGACTGGCACGGTTTGGCTATGATTAAATAGTAAACTAAACTAATGAGCACGAATCAGCGATTAGCACACACGTACACAGATAGATACTTGAGACAATAAGAAGACCTGTCCTGATAATTAAGTAGCTTGTCACTTGTTTTATTGCTAGTTTTATATGAAGTGTATATAATTAACCCTTTCTCGTTGTCTCTAATCTTATCGGCGAGTAAACCCTTAATGATCACTTATGTCTATCCCACTATCCTAGAAACGATAGAATAAATAGGCGAGGAAGGGGCATGGTGACCCAAGCAATGCTCAGCTAGACACAGAGGTTATCAATGCACTAATAAAAGTCACCAAAGACATCAACATATAAACTTTAATTAATGGGAAAGCAATTTTAAGGGGTGCCCATGATATTCCGTAGTCACATGGAATCGGCCCATCAATCCTTATGAATTAAAGTGTACTAACACAATAAAACAAAACTACTTAATGAATTGAATACATGCAGGACATTCTTACAGCTCTTGTATCTTCGTTCAGGGTGTGTCTTGTGCTGCTAATACGTCTGAATTCGGCTTTAGGGTTCTGTCTTTCTCTTCTGAGTTAAGCTTGAGTCTCCCGAAATTCGTCTGGCCTTGGGGTATTTATAGTTTCTATCTGAGGGTTAGATGCGGCGCATAGGATAAGTAGATGCGGCGCATTGACTTAACTTCGCGTGGGGTCCAAGATTAATATATTCAGGAATATTCGTACACCGCCTTAAGATGCGGCGTAACTCCATTTCTCTATGCGGCGCATGTCCTTTGCTGTCTTGGATTGTAACTTGTGAAATCTTGATAGTGATACGCCGTATGTAAGAAGTATGTTGCGGCGTATCTGGAGCAGAATGATCTTGATCTTGTACATTTCAGTAGACTCTTAACATTTTGCATGTTTTGCTCCATAATTAGTCCAAAATCGCCAAGTTTCACACAATACTTGTTTTTACCTGAGAATTACAAAAGTAAACATTAACGTATCAATTCTCATATATAATATAATAAAACAAGTCAAATAAATAGAATAAATGATGATAATAAAATGTACTTATTTGAGTTCATCAAATATCCCCCCACTTGAACTTTACTTGTCCCCAAGTAAACCTTAGAATAAATCTTATGAAAATGTATCCTAAAAGATATTAGGATTTATTTTTATATTTAAGCATGTATTCGCTTTGTCATAATTGCACAACCAAACACTTAACGAATTAGAAATAAAATAACATATTTTGATAAAAGCAAATCTAATCGTTTAACTGTCCAGTCGTGACGAATATTCTATCATAAGCTTGGCAAGTATACGCATCTCCCCCACTAAAGCCAAGGAATAACAAGTCTAAAGCGGTAAAAAGGGTTTGTTGGTTAAGGGTTAATCATTCTTCTTAATCTCTATCGATCTCAAATTCCAGAAAAGGCGACAAAATCACAAATACATGATCGAATCCACGACCACGATACTTGCAATTGCTCAAATCCTTAACTCGAATAGGCTAAAGATAGGACCAAGTAATCTTTACCAATAATATTATATCAAAAAGGGCAAAAAAATCATAAATCATAAATACATAGCCGAATCCACGACTACGATACTTAAGATTGCTCAAATCCCTAATCTCAATAAATCAAAGGTTTGGATAAAGAATGATGTAGGGTATGGATAATATTTGGGATACAAATTGGTGTAAAATGAAAAATAAACAAAACAGATAAATTAAAATCCTAAGTGTGGTTAATCACTATCCCAACCATCCCATGAATAAGACTCATATCATTGAATAACTCACGCTTTAACACTTGAAACATACGCTTTAGGTAGACACGAATTATACTCAACAAGATCTCAATCAAAGAATAACCTTAGTTGGCGTTCCCATAACGGCCAACTCCCATTCAATCCATAAATATAATATACAACAAATAGTGGTGATATCGCCCACTTAATACAAAACTTTACATAAGTTGGTTAAAACAAACTTCCAACTTTTCTTTTTCTTTTCTATTTTTTCGATTTTTTTTTGAACTCAACATATGTGTAAAATTTCACAACTTTTCTATCACTATTTTTCCGGATAATTTTTCCATACTCTTCATACTTACAGAAATAACTGTAATAGCGAAAGTAGCAAACACACGAAAAATAAACTAAAAGATATACAATATTTATTTTCATACCAATTGCATTGTGCAATTTCCTGACTCAACCAAAGATAATGAATTACGCACGCGAACACAGGTAATGTAAGGAAACACACTTTGCCTAAAGCAATTAACCACGGATTTTAATCTACAGGGTAGGCTAAGGTGTAAGGGTGTAACGAAACATTATAACAAAGGTGTAAGAAACGAAAGGAATGGCTCTGAGTGTTTTTCTAGGGGTATCTTACTCTAAAAGTGAGAGTAACAAAAGGTTTATACGAGGGTTAACTAACCAGTGTAGTTAGTTAATATCAAATAACATATAAAGGCTATTTGGGTGTAATCCTAGAAATTTACCAATTGAGACAAGTCATTCCAATTATATAGATAATACTTATTATGGTGGTCTCGAATAGTATACAAGCCAAGTTCTAAAGTTTACAAGTCACCGGCACACTCATAGATTTGTGAATTTTTATAAGTTCACAATTTTTGAAAATAAGGTTATGTGTGCAGCTATGTAATTTAGACTTTAAACAAAAACATGCTAAAAAATTTTAAATTTTGATATATTAAGCGCATTTTAAGCATATTTTGAAAAAGTTTAGGACAAGTAAGTGTTCTAATTCTCCAATCCCCCCACTTAAGTTAAAACAACGTCCTCGTTGTTTGTGACAAAGGTTAAAAACTGGAAAATAAAAGAATTAGAACAGAAAAACTCCCCTGAGATTTGCTCGGTATGATCCTCCATTATTCGTATAAGAGCAAAAATCAACTTTCTTGTAGATGATAACGTTTACGCTTCAAAAATGATGTATCCACAGAAATTGCAGGAATCTATAATACCATTCAGACTTTAACACACCTGAATTAAGAAGGTTCAAACTTGCATAATACATTAGTAGTTAGTAAAATTAAAACATAAAAAATTAAATTAAAAATCATCAGGTCAGTCGATACGCCGTATCTTATGGAAAAAGATACGCCGTATCGAGCCTGGAATAAGTATGAATCATAATAGAAGATGCGTCGCATCCTTAACCAGGGATGCGCCACATTAAAATAAACTGATAGAAAGTTTTAAAGTCAAAAATAAAAATGCAGAAAATTAAATAAGATATGACCAGTGCAGGCGATGCGTCGCATCTTAGGATTGAGATGCGCCATATCTTCTGCAGGTCTGACAGACTCGACACAGAACCAGAAAATAAAATAAAAGATAAGCATGGGTTGCCTCCCACGAAGCGCTTGTTTTTGTTCGAGTCACGAGCCTGACTCCACCCTTATTTACTGTGTAATAGGGTGTTGTTCCCCCCACTTGGAATCAAGTGCGGGTGACAGTAGCAATAAACACGAAAATAGTGTAAATTTGCTATTAAAGATGGAAGAAATAAATAAAGATCATACCTTGGCAATATATGTACATCTTTCCTATCCTTACCCGGTTTGGTTGATAAATTGGATGACTTGACCATTTCATCTGAAAGAGTAGTGTGTTGAGGAAAAATGAGTCTCCTTTCTTCTTGGTTAGTTTCTTTGGTAGTAAGGCGTCCCTTGACTTCCGCAGAAGATGAGAAAGGGTCTTTAGCAAGTAAAAGTTCGAGTTCCTCTATATCCTTCATAGGGTCGAAATCATCATCTTCATCAATCATAGCAATGTTTAAGAGCTCATCACCAAATTCTTCCTCGAGCTCCACCAAAAACGGGTTGATCACAGGTGCTTCATGTGCTTCAATAGGTAGTGTAATAAATTTGACCGCATCATTCTTTTGTTTTGCAACCTGTTTAGGAAAACTAGCAAGATTATTAGTAACTGGATTAATAATATTAAATAAATTTGTACCACTTTGTGTTGTAAGTGACTCCAATTCATCTTGTGAATCTCCGTCTTCAACTAGTGGTCTTGCAATTTCATAATCGTCCCGAATTTCATCCTTAAATAAGTAATCCCAGATTTCTTCAAAATCCCTCGTTGGGTCAAAATCTGGTTGAGG